>CM052547.1:53491452-53514279 GCA_028533065.1 Trachops cirrhosus | reverse complement strand
GCCGCCATCTTCCCCCCAATCTCTCCATTTATCCTTTCAAGGATAGGAACAAACCAAGTTGGATCAGAGGAAATATTTTGATCTCCTTTCATAAAAGATTTCAGGAGGACTTACAAACATGAAGAACAAACACAACCACATTTATCTGAGGCCAGGGAGCTGCCACACTTAAAGCAGAATTTCCTGGTAACCACTCTAGTAATGTTTTATTGAAAATAAGAGAAATCTGAAGGGTAAGAAAAAACAAGGAAAATGATTTAATATAGAATGCCTCAATAGAACACCAAAAGGCTTTTATAAAATTTATGGAAACTGAAGCTCTCTAGGGTGGAAGGGAACAATGTGCTATTGTCCTGTAGTAGGCATCACAGAATAGAGCTCATCTAGAGAGACTGTGGAACCTATTTTATGCTTTGTCTGAAAAGATCTATTTTGTTGCTGTATATAGAACAATGGAGAGAAGAGTGCTTGTGGGGAGGCCAGTTAGGAAGCAGCTTCACTAGCAAGACATGACATTGGGTGGAAGCAGCAGAATGAAGAGAAGGGCAGGTGGGAAAGATGTTTTGAGGGAAAATACCTGGGGTTTGCTTCTGTATTGGTTATTGATCTGGTGGGGGGGATAGGAACCTGTCAATACAGTTTTGGCTGAAGCAACTAGAAAAATTCTGGTGAACCAGAAACACTGGAAAACAAGGTAGTGGGCCAGTGGATGGTAATGGCAAGCTGTCTTTGGACATATTAAATTTGTAGTGTTCAGAAGATGAGCAGGTGATTGGCCACATTCTGGTGCTTGACTTTGGTGTTCTGAAACTTTTTGTTTACACAGAAAATGGAGGACCTAATACTTCCCTCACAGAATGCTTTTAGATTTGAGAATTTAATCTGTGTCAACTTTGCAGAAGTGGTAATGCATTATCAAAATGTAGGATGTGACTATTGGAAAAGGAACATGCAGACATATATTAGAGACAGTTCGGGTTTGATATTAGACCTCTGCAATAAAGTGAGATGTAATCTTTTTGCAGGTGTAGGATTTTGCATTCATTTTGTAAAACAAACAAACAAAAGTCTGTGAAGCACAATAAAAGTGAAGCACCATAAAATGAGTTGTATCTATCAGCAGGTAGAAATATTCATTCCCAAGGCAGTGAAGTAGGTAGTTGTGGACAATGGCAGCCAGCTGTAAGTAATCAGCATGATATCAGAAAACTCTCTTCCCTACAGCAAACAAATCAACATAGAGTTCTGCATGTGGGGCTATGTTGTATCATTGTGAGCATAGGTGTGTACATGCATGTGTGCCTGTACTTTTCTGTGTGTATGTGTGTATGTTCAGTTCAATATTATACAAGTAATGAGGAAATGAGAAAGGAATGAGAAAGAAGTTTCTAAAATGAAAGATGAAGAGATAAATCCAGATTTAGGTGATTGGTGATCATGTTTAAAATATTTGCCCTTTTATGAACATTGGGATGCATAAGTTCTTTTGGATTGGTGTTTCAGAGTTCTTAGGGTATAATCGTAGCAGTCGAATTGCAGGGTCAAAAGGTAGTTCCATTTTAGTTTTCTGAGGAAATTCTGAACTGTTTTCCATAGTGTTGCACCAGTCTGCAACCCCACCAACTAGTAAATGAATGGATCAAAAAACTAAGGTGCATTTACACAGTGGAATTCTATGCAGCAGAAAGAAAGAAGGAGCTCCTACCTTTTGCAACAGCAAAGGAGAGCCTTATGCTCAGTGAAACATGCCAGGCAATGAAAGACTAATACCATATGATCTCACCACTAACAGGAACCTAATCAACAAACAAGTAAGCAAAGTATAGCCAAAGACATTGAAATTGAGAGCAGGCTGACAGTGACCAGAGGGGAGAGGGAAGGGGATAATGGGGAAAAGGGTGAAGGATTTACAGGAGCAATTATAAAGGACACATGGACAATAACAAGGGGGGTGGAAACAGGGGAGGGAGGTGAGGAGGACTGGGGTATTGGGAAGGGGTGGGGAAAAAAGACAGAAAACTGTACTCAAACAACAATAAAAATGTTAAAAAAATTAAAAAGAAAATGAAAAAAATAAAATAAAATATATGCCCTTTTGATCAAAGTTAAGAGGTAAATATTTTAGAGAGGTAGGGTTTGTTGGCTGTGCTCTGGCCACTGTTAGAGATGGACACTCCTTTAGATTCAAGGACCTGATAAGTAGGAGGGGGAGCATAGGGAAAAGAAAATGAACTGGGGGAGTTGTAAAGTCCTTCTCTCAGACAACCAGAACCCACTGGTGCCTGGCACAATGAGTGGGGCTCCAATAGCACCAGCAACCATTGTTCCACTTCTTATGTTCTAGTATGTGGTTCTGGGGGCATTCATAAGTAGGCATGGCTCTTGCAATTATTGCCCCTGCAATGTGATACAATTATTATTACCTTCAGTTTGTGCATGCATGGTTTGTATGACATGAGAAAATAGTTACATCAGTACTTAGATATCCTATGGATAATGGACACACAAATAGGTTTACTTACAAAAATGTTTATTTATGAGTAAATACAATACATTTTTATTTATTCAAAATTTTATTAAAAACTTTATACTTACTGATTATTACTTATATTACTTTATTTTAATTTTAAAAGTTAAAAATTTTAAACATTACTTCAATTTATACTTTTCATAAAAATATATTGACATTTTGGTCATTAAAATTGCAATCCAATTAAACTTTATTTCTAGTCTTTTAAATCTTGAATCCTTTTCTAACCAAATGCAGGTACAGCTACCTGCCACTTCAAAAGCCAAAACTGAAGAGGCAGGTGCTGATGTAAAGGAAAGTCATTTATTCAGATGCTATCCATCTGGAAGATGGGGGGCTTACTCATGTCTCAAAACCCATCTCCACATCTCAGTGAAGGCATAGGTTTTTATAAGGAAGCAATGTAAAAGGATGCAGCCAGGACCACCCCCCCACACACACATCTCAAAAAAGGTCCAGAACTCAGGGTGTCCAGGAAATATTAAAAATATATAGATGTCCTCACTCCCATAAGTCTGAACTGGGGGATGGGAGATAGAGCAAGGACATTGAGAGTTATTTTGAATATCAATAGTTGGCTAGCTTCATATCTGATATGCAAAAATGGTTATTTAATATATATATAATGGGGGAGAAGGAAGATGGCACAGGACTGAATGGGAGTCACACTGATCTTCTCCCTGGACCAATCTAGAATTACAACTCAATTGTGTGGAAACCACCTGGAACAAACAACTGAGCAATAGCCAGAGAGAAGCATATAACTTTGGACATATAGAAACAGCTTCAAACCACCAGTGTCATAAGGAGTGTGCTAGAGACTCAAGATGTCTGACTGGGTGCCCACAGATGGCAGTGCAGGAGGGATAATTAAGCAGCCAATTATATTTTCCAAAGAAGACTGGGGTCTAAACCCTAAGCTAGGATTCCCAGCCTAGAATACCAGCGCCCTAAAAGTACACAGATAACAACCAGTGGAAAAAGCAGCAGCTTTGCTTTCTGCCAGAGACACACAGTTAGAGATGCAAGGACCATTTAGAAATGGCCCCAACACACAAATTTTCATTTGCAGCCACTTACCCAGGGCTCAGGCAAGGGCAGGTACAGAGTGGGCTGGAGAGGTCTGAGGAGAGACTGGAGACAGAAGCCTTGGGTAGAGAACTGAGAGAGTAGCCGCCAGGATACTGGTGCTGAGTCATCCCCCAGACAGCTGCAGCCATTGTGCTCAGGCAGACCATTCGGCTCTGAGCGCCAGTAGACTGAGGGGAAACAACAGTCCTGACCCAGGAGGGTTTCTGCCCTGGCCCTTTGGTGCTTAACCCTGACTGCTGAGTCCTAATGACCAGATAAACAACCGCAGGAGACAGCCAGAGACAGTAGATCACTGGCAAAAGTGGGGCAGAGTGGACTAGAAAGACTTGAAGAAAGACTGGGGATAGAGGCTTTTGGGAGAGAACTGAGAAAGTAGCTACCAGGATCCAGTGCTGAGCCAGCCCCCATGTGCAGCAATCATACTGCTCAGGCAGATCAATCTCCTCTGAACAACAGCTACCTGAGAGGAAACAATAGCCCCCATCACAGGAGGGATTCCACCCTGCCCTACAGTGCTTAAACCTGACTGCTGAATGCAGAGGGACCATATTAATAATTGAAGACAGCCAGTGACAGAAGATCCCTGAACGTATCAAATATGTTGCCTAAGATCAGACGGGGTTAACATCTGACATCACCAGAGGCAGATCCAGAAAGAAAACAAAAAACTGGTAAATACAAGAAGCTACAGATATGAAAGCCACTGTGGTCTTCTTCATGATTTGTGATATTTCTTTTCTTGCATAGCTTTATAACATTCATTTCTTGTACAGTGAATTTGTATATAAGTCATAAGATTTTATACTATAGCTTTTTTTAATTCACATATTTTGCCCCTCCCTTCTCTTAGCCCATCTTACCTTCTCCTTTCCTTGCAATATTCTCATTTCAAATTTGGTTTTCTCTCTAGCTATAACTTATTTTGATTCTACACTCTCACTATTTCTCCTCTGTCCAGACACTTAAATTGAATTCTCTTGTCAAGTGTCATTTCACATCCTTTTGCCCGGCTATTTAAATACCCATGTTCTCTCTACACCTGTCACAAAATTTGCTAGTTGGTTGCTCATAGGGTAGTTCTTGTTGCATTGTTTTTTCAAGGTTATCTTTAGAGTTTCACTAATTTTGTATTTCAAATATAAAATTTTACTGGACTACTATCCCACTATTTTTTAACTCAAATTTTTATTACACTGTTGTAGATTTTTGTTCTTTTTCTTTTTTGTCTTTCTTCTATTCTCATTAATCCTCCCATTTTATTTTATTTATTCTCCTTTTTTTCTTTTCCTTTACATACCAAATTATAATTTTTCTCTCAATCTAGTTTTTGTTCCTCACTCTTAGTATTCCCTCTTCCTCTATCATTACAAAATCACTTCCCATTCCTCTAAATATCACTTAGACTTTTCTTTCTTTCTTTTTTCCCTATTATTCCCATACCACCTATATGAATTTTACCTCATTTGTTCTTGATAGTACTCTGGTGGATCTTTCTCTCTGATTTGGTCCCTATATTTTTATTATTCATTTAATATTTTCCTTCCTTTTTCTTTCTTTCTCTCACTTTATTTTACTTTACACTATTTTCATTTCTATTTAAACCTAATATTTAACCCTTCCCTTCTCATACTCCATTCTGCAGTCTTCATTTCCCTTTATTTATTCACGAGGTAAACTTTACCTTCTCTCTTTCCATTGTTGTAACTCCAAACTCTTACTAGTGCTCCTCCCTCTACCCTCTCAAAATCATTGCTCTTTCAGTAGGTCATCTCATATTTATTCTCTTTTCTTATAATAGTCTTAATCTTATTACACTAGTGTTAATACTGATTCATTTGCTATTGATAGTGGGATTGTGGGGGGGAGTTATATTTGTGGGTATGGGTTTGTTTCTTGGGCTCTGGTTTTATTCAGGCAGCACCTGTACAACAGCATAAAAGATGTGGTGGGTGAAGTGACCCTCAGTCAACCAGCAACAGGGAAGAACCCATGAAAGAATGGTCCAACAACAATCAAATTCAATTATATCCAGAAAACCAGCCTAGCATAAAAGGCATAATGGACATCCCAAGAGCATCAAGCTCAGGTGATCAAGGAGACTGCAGCACTGTATCTCACAGGCCTCCTACCATAGAAGTTCACACCACAAAGTCAGAAAGTAAAAACAGATCAAATTTAAGAAACTGAAGCTAACACGAAGAGTCCCACAAACAGTGGGAAGACAAAGAACCAACCCCCAATCTAAAGGAAAGGAAGAATCCTCAGAATGAATGCTAAATGAGATAGAAGCAAGTCAACTATCAGATACTGAGTTCAAAACAGTTGTTATAAGGAAGCTCAGTGAACTCACTGCAAACTACCAAAAACTACAAGGGAATTACAAGAAACTTACTGCAAACTATATCAGCATAAAAAAGGACAAAGAAATGATCAATAAGGGCCAGGAAGAAATGAAGAATACAATTTCTGAATTAAAGAACACAGTACAAGGAATCAAAAGCAGGCTCAATGAAGCAGAGGATCCAGCTCAGTGAGCTGGAGGACAAAGTAGAAAAAATATATCAAAAAGATCAATAAAAATGAAAAAGACTGAAAATGAAGAGGAGTAATTCATGACAACATGACATAAAATAATATCCATATACTAGAGATACCAGAAGGAGAAGAGGAGCGAGTGATAAAAAAAACCTGATTAAAAAAAGGAATGATGGAAAACTTCCCTAATTTGATGGGAGAAGAAGCCACATGAGTCCAGAAAGTAGAGAGGGCCTCAATCAAGAGGAATCCAAACAGGTCCACTGCAAGACACATCAAAATCAAAATGGCAAAATTTAAAGACAAATAACAAATCTTAAAGGCAGCAAAGGAGAAACGGGAAGTAACATACAAGGGAGCCCTGATAAGACTAGCAGCTGACCTCTCAACAGAAACATTATAAGGCAGAAGGGAATGGAAATAAATAATCCAAGTAATAAAAAACAAAGGTGCAACCACGACTACTCTATCCAGCAAGGCTCGCAATCAAAATGGAAGGCCAAATAAGGAGCTTATCAGACAAAAAAAGGCTAAAAGGTTACATCCCCACCAAAGCAGCACTGCAACATATGGTAAAGGGACTGCTTTAAGAAGAGGAATAAAAACACTGAAAGAGAAAGGAACAAAGGTACAAAGGGAGTAAAATTACAATGAATAGATACCTATCAATAATAACCTTAACTGTAAGTGGATAAAATGCTCCAATCAAAAGATATAGTGTAGCTGAATGGATAAGAAAACATGAACCAAACATATGTTGCCTAAAAGAGACTCACCTCAGAACAAAAGACCTACACAGACTGAAAGTGAAAGGCTGGAAAAAAATATGACATGCAAATGGACAGGAAAAAAATTGGGGGTAGCAATACTTATATTTGAAAAAATAGACTTCAAAACAAAGTCCATAAAAAGAGACTGAGAAGGTAACTTCATAATACTTAAGGGAAGAATCCATCAAGAAGACATAAACATTAAAAACATATTTGCACCCAACATAGGAGCTCCCAAATACATATGGAAAATCTTGGAGGACTTGAGGAAAGATATAGGCAGCAACACAGTTATACTAGGGGATTTTAATATCTCACTGTCAAAAATAAATAGATCTTCCAAGGAAAATATCAACAAGGATGTTTCAGCATTGAACAATGCCCTAGGGCAGGGGTATCAAACTAATTTTCACTGGAGGCCATATCAGCCTCAAGGTTGCCTTCAAAGAGCAGAATGTAATTTCAACTCCTTAACACTTAGGAGTACTTACAATTATATAGTCCTAAAATTATTTTGGCACTTTGAAGGCAACTGTGAGGATGATGTGGGCCCCAGTGAAAATGAGTTTGACACTTCTGCCTAGGGCCTAGGTCAAATGGAGCTAACTGATATATATATAGAGAGGGAATCTTTGATCCCAAAGAAGCAAAATATACATGCTTTTCAAATGCACAAGGAACATTTTCAAAGATAGACCACATGATAGGACACAATACAAAACTGAAATCATAGAAAGCATCTTGTCAGAAGATAAGGGCCTAAAAAAAGAAACCAACCACAAACAAAAAATTCAAAAACTCTCAAACTCATGGAGATTGAATAGCATGCTATTAAACAATGAATGGGTCAAGAATGATATCAAGGAAGAAATAAAAAAGATTCTGGAAACAAATGAAAATGAACTCACAACAGTCCAAAATTTTGGGACACAGTACAGGCAGTCCTGATGTAACAGGGTGCAGCCAAGAGGGGAGCCCCAAATAAGGATTTGTAATAGGGTCCAGAAGAGCTTGGAGATAATTGGCTCCACACCACAGGGCCACACCTGTCCAGAATGCTGGTAGCTGTAGCCAATTGTGAGAGGACCTGGAAATGGGCCTGCAGAGGAAGATTGGCACTGGGATTTAAACGGAGACACGGCAGCCATTGGGGGTCTCTCTTTTTGGGACAACACATCTGTTTAGGACCATTCGGCTTTGGTGTCTTGGTTGGGACCAAGCAGCTTGGGTGAGAGTCAGGACCGCAAGGCTTTGGAACTGCTCCCTTTTGCCACATGGAGGGTGCCAGGAGGACTGTGTGCATTTGTGGGGAACTTTAGTTTGTGTTATTTCAAATAAATAATAAATTTTTCTTTTCACTGATCTCTGGTATTAAGAGACATCTTTCCTCAGGCAGCGGGCAAAACAAACCCAGCAGGTGGGGAGGATCCCATGGAGATAAAGGGGGGGGTCTTTTATATCATTCAGCCCCTCCCCCCTGCTCTGTACTATAACACTGAGAGAGAAGTTCATAACTATCCAAGCCTACCTAAAAAAGAAACATTTCAAACAAACAACCTAACACTGCATCTACAAGAACAACAACAAAGACAACCCAGAGCAAGTGGAAAGAAGGAAATAACCAAGGTCAGAGCAGAATTGAACAACATAGAGACTAAAGAAACAATTCTATGGATCAATAAATCCAGGAACTAATTCTTTGAAAAGATAAAAATATTGACAAGCCTTTAAGCAGGCTCATCTAGAAAACAAGATAGAAGACCCAAATGAACACAATCAGAAATTAAAGAGGAGAGATTACAACTGATACAACAGAAATACAAAGGCTTGTAAAAATTTATGTGAAGAACTGTATGACAAGAAATTTGAAAACCTAGGTGAAATGGACAAATTTGCAGGAAAATATAATCTTCCAAAACTCAATGAAGAAGAAGCAGAAAGCCTGAACAGACCAAAACAACTGATGAAATCGAAGCAGTAAAGAAAAAACTCCCTGCAGATAAAAACTCTGGACTGTATGGTTTCACAGGAGAATTTTACAAAACATTTAAGGAAGAGATAACCCCTATCCTTCACAGATTTTCCCAAAAAATCCAAGAGGAGGAAAGACTTCCAAACTCTTTTTATGTAACCAGCATCATCCTAATCTCAAAAAATAAACATAAAACAAAGAAAGAAAACTTCAGATCAATAATGCTGATGAACATAGATGCCAAAATACATTTCACAAGGTATAGCACCCATTTATGATAAAACCATTTAGCAAAGTGGGAATAGAGGGAGCATTCCTCAAAATAATAAAGGCCACATATGACAGACCTACTCAATGGGCAAAAACTTAGAACTTTCCCACTGAGGTCAGGAACAAGAAAAGGATGCCCGCTTTCACCGCTCCTATTCAATGTAGTATTGGAAGTCCTATCCACAGCAATAAGATAAGAAAAGGAAATAAAGGGCATACAAATTGGAAAGGAGGAAACAAAACTGTCACTGTTTGCAGATGACATGATAGTGTACATAGAACATCCCGTAGACTCTGCCAAAAAACTGCTCAACCTAATACATGAATTTGGCAAAACAGTAAGGTACAAAGTCAATATCCAGAAATCAAAGGCATTTTTGTATACCAACAATGAAACAGCAGAAGCAGAAATCAGGGAAAAATTCCATTTGATATAGCAAGAAAAATAAAATACACCGGAATGAACCTAACCAAAAAGGTAAAAGACCTGTACTCAGAAAACTGCACAATACTGAAGAAAGAAATTAAGGAAGACACAAACAAATGGAAACATATACTTGGTCATGGATTGGAAGATTTAACATCATCAAAATGTCCACACTACCCAAAGCAATTCATAGTTTCCTTTAATAGGGAAGCAATCCCTATTAAAGTACCAATGGCATATTTCACACATATAGAACAAACACTTCAAAAATTTATATGGAACCATAAATGACCCTGAATGGCTCCTGTGATTTTGAGAAAGAAGAGCAAAGTAGGTGGGATCACAATACCTGATACCAAACTGTATTACAAGGCCACTGTAATCAAAACAACTTGGTACTAGCATAAAAACAGACAGATAGACCAATGGAACAGAACAGAGAGCCCAGAAATAAACCCAAGTCTTTACAGTCAATTAATTTTCATCATAGGTGGCAGCAGAAGAGGGAATTTCAGGGGAAAAGGATGAAGGGTTTGCAGAACAATTATAAAGGACACATGGACAATAATGGAGGGGTGAAAATGGGAGGGAGGTAGAAGGGCTGGGTGGTTGGGCTAGGGTGGGGGAAAAAAAGGAGAAAACTGTACCTGAAGAACAATTAAAAAAAAAAAGAATTCCAAGGAAAGGAAACACAACACAATTGGGACTGTAGGACCTCTCTCTCCCCATCAGAACACAAGTTTCTGAACATCCTACTGACTACCTTCCTGGGTGAGAACGCTCTAAATCATTTATGTTTATCTATGGTGTACTTTAGAAGGTTTCCAGCAGAATTTACTATATTCTTAAAAAGCTTATTTTTCTTTTCCCAAATCAACTCATACATACTGAGTGTTTGTTTGTAAATATATCAAATTCTGCCCTAGGTTTTCCTGTTTACTTTTTACTTGAACAACTTAAAATGTGTGTTTAAATAAAACATACAGCAGCATGGATTTTACTCAGAAAAATATGGTATTTTTCCATCCAAAAAATTACACTTTTTTTGTAAGACATGAACATAACGCTGATGAACATAGATGCCAAAATCATCAACAAAATATTGGTAAACTGCACCCGGCAATACATTAAAAGGACCATACACTATGGTCAAGTGGGATTCATCCCAGGGATGCAAGGATGGTACAATATCTGCAAATCAATAAACATAATACACTACATAATGAAAACAAAAAACAAAAATCACATGATCATATCAATAGATGCGGAAAAAGCATTTCACAAGGTACAGCACCCATTTATGATAAAAACACTCAGAAAAGTGAGAATAGAGGGAGCATTCCTCCACATAATAAAGGCCATATATGAGACCTACAGCCAACATCACACTCAATGGGCGAAAACTGAAAGTTTTTCCAATAAGATCAGGAGCAACACAAGGGTGTCTGCCCTCACAACTTCTATTCAATATAGTATTGGAAGTCCTAGCCACAGCAATCAGACAAGAACAAGAAATAAATGACATCCAAATTGGAAATGAGGAAACAAAACTTTCATTGTTTGTAGATGACATGATAGTGTATGGAGAAAACCCTAGAGATTCCATCAAAAAACTTCTTGATCTATGTTGGGTGCATATATATTTACAATGTTTATGTCTTCTTAGTGGATTCTTCACTTGAGTATTATGTAGTAACCTTCTGGGTCTCTCTTTATGACACTTATTTTGAAGTTTATTTTGTCTGATATGAGTATTGCTACCCTGGCTTCTTTTTTCCTGTCCGTTTGCTTGGAAAATTTGTTTCCAGCCCTTCACTTTCAGTCTATGTAGGTCTTTTGTTCTGAGGTGGATCTCTTGAAGGCAGCATATGTGTGGTTCATGCTTTCTTATCCATTCAGCTATTTTATGTCTTTTGATTGGGGCATTTAATCCATTTACATTTAAGGTTATTATTGGTAGGTACTTATTCATTGTCATTTTCATGCCTGTGTTCCTTTCTCTGTCTGCCCCTTCCTTTCCATAAAGCAGTCCCTTTAGCATCTCTTGCAGAGCTGGTTTGGTGAAAGTGTATTCTTTTAGACTTCTTTTGTCTGGGAAGCTCCTTACTTGGCCTTCTATCTTGATTGAGAGCCTTGCTGGGTAAAGTAGTCTTGGTTGCAGCCCTCTGGTTCTCATTACCGGGAATATATTTTGCCATTCTCTTCTGGCTTGGAGTGTTTCCATTGAGAAGGCAGCTGCTAGCCTTATTGGGGCTCCCTTGTATGTTACTTTCTGTTTCTTCCTTGCTGCCTTTAAGATTCTCTCTTTGTCTTGGTATTTTGCCATTTTAATTATAATGTGTGTTGAAGTTGGCCTCTTTGGCTTCCTCTTGATTGGGACACTCTGTTTCCTGGATTTGTGTAACTTTTTCTCTCATCAAATTAGGGAAGTTTTCCACTGCTAGGATTATATCCTAAGAAACCTGAAACACCAATCCAAAAGAACCTATGCACCCGAGTGTTCACAGCAGCACAATTTACAATAGCCAAGTGTCGGAAGCAACCAAGGTGCCCATCAGTAAATGAATGGATCAAAAAACTATGGTACATTTACACAATGGAATTCTCTGCAGCAGAAAGAAATAAGGAACTCCCGCCCTTCGTGACAGCATGGATGCAACTGGAAAGCATTATGCTAAGCAAAATAAGGCAGTGAAAGACAAATACCATATGATCTCACCTTTAACAGGAACCTAAACAACAAAACAAAGAGACAAGCATAATATAACCAAAGACACTGAAATAGAGAACAGGCTGACAGTATTCAGAGGGGAGAGGGGAGGAAATTTCAGAGGAATTTCAGGGGAAAAGGGGAAGGGTTGACAGGAATAAGTATAAAGGACACATAGACAAAAACTAGGGTGGGTGGAAATGGGAGGGTGGTGGGGAGGGCTGGGTGGGTGGGCTGGGTGGGGAGTAAAAGAAAATTGTACTTGAACAACAATTAAAATGAAATTAAAATAAACATTCTTGATCTAATAAGTGAATTTGGCAAAACAGTGGGATAAAAAGTCAATATTCAGAGATCAAAGGCATTTTTGTACACCAACAATGAAATATGAGTAACAGAAAACAAGGAAAAAATCCCATTTGTAAAGCAACAAGAAAAATAAAGTACCTAGGAATAAACCCAACCAAGGATGTAAAAGACCTACACTCTGAAAACTACACAACACTGAAGAGAGTAATTAAGAAAGACACAAACATATGGATGCATATACCATATTCATGGATTGAAAGAATTAACATCATTAAAATGTCTATACTACACAATGCAATTTATAGATCCAATGCAATCCCACTGAAATATCAATGACATACTTCACAGATATAGGACAAATGCTTCAAAAATTTATATGGAACCATAAACAACCCCAAGAAGCTGCAGCAATTTTGAGGAAGTATGTCAAAGTAGATGGGATCACTATACCTGACATCAAACTATATTACAAGGCAATGGTAATCAAAACAGTCTGGTACTGTCATTATAACAGATACATAGACTAATGGAATGGAATAGAAAGCCCAGAAATAAACTCAAGTCTCTACAATTAATTAATATTTAACACAGGGGGCAGAAACATAAGATGGAGTAAAAATAGCCTCTTCAACAAATGGTGTTGGGAGATCTGGATAGCTACATGCAAAAAATGAAATTCGACCACCAACTTACACCATACACCAAAATAAACTCAAGATGAGTAAAAGACTTAAGTGTAAGTCATGATACCATAAACATCATAGATGAGAATATAGACAGAAAAATCTGATATTCCTCCCAGCAATATTTTCACTGATATGTCCCCTAAAGCAAGAGACATAAAGGAAAGTATAAACAAATGGGACGCCATCCAAATAAAAAGCTTCTGCATGGCTAAAGGAAATATTAGCAAAATGAAAAGGGAACCAACTGCACGGGAAAATACATTTGCCAATGATATCTCAGACGAGGGTTGATCTCCAAAATATATAAAGAACTCACATGATTCTAAACCAGGAAGAAAAACAACACAATTAATAAATGGGCAAATGACCTGAACAGACACTTCTCCAAGGAGGATATACAGAGGGCCCAGAGACATATGAAAGCATGCCCAACATCACTAGCCATCAAAGAGCTGCAAACTAAAACCACAATGAGATACCACTTCACCCTGGTCAGAATGGCCATCATAAATAATTCAAGAAACAGTAAGTCCACCGAGGTTGTGGATAAAAGGGAACCCTAGTGCATTGTCAGGAATGCAAACTGGTACAGCCTCTGTGGAAAACAGTATGTAATTTCCCCAAGAAACTAAAAATGGAATCGCCTTTTGACCCAGCCACTCCACGGCTGGGATTATACCCTCCTTTTGATCCAGGCACTCCATGGCTGGGAATCCACCCTAAGAATCCTAAAACCCTAATTCAAGAAACCTATGTACCCCAATGTTCATAGCAGCACAATTTACAATAGTCAAGTGTTGGCAGCAGCCTAGGTGCCCATCAGTAAATGAATGGATTAAAAAACTGTGGTACACTTACACAATGGAATACTACACAGCCAAAAGATAGGAGCTTCTACCCTTCAGTACAACATGGATAGAACTGGACAGTATTATGCTAAGTGAAGTAAGCCAGGCAGTGAAAGATAAATACTATATTATCTCACCTACAAGTGGAACCTATTTAACAAAACAAACTGGCAAGCAAAATATAGCCAGAGACATTGAAATCAACAACAAACTGACAGTAACCAGAGGGTAGGAGAGTGGGAAATATGTGGGAAAGAAGGTAAAGGGATGTGAATGGACATGTGTGAGAGACCCATAGATGGAGCCAAGGGATGGGTGGCAGTGTTGAGGGTGGGAGGTGGGTGTGGGTAGGGTGGGTGAAATTGATGGTGGGAAAATGGAGACAACTGTATTCAAACATCAATAAAAAAAAGCAAAAAAAAAAGAACTCATATCTATAATAGCTGCTTAATTTCATAGATATATTAAGTAGTGTGGCCATGCTTTGAGCCAGGGAGATGGGAGTGACTGTGACTCAGGATGTAACTGTGAGGCAAATTGCCCTGGATACACTTGTGTGAGAGCTGGGAGTTGGTTTGCCATGCCATAGGACACTGTTATGCATGGCATGGGCCCAGCTCCCACTTGGACATGCACAGGACCCACGCCCATGGATGGGTTCTCCCGTGGGGAATCAGGCATGCAATGTGCCTAGGCTGCTTTGAGTCTCACTTTTGCTAAAATATCCTCACCCTGATTTGTAGCCAACATTTACAGCAAAGTAACTTCCTAAAATCCATGCTAAAACTCCCTAGTATAGAGCATAACTGGTTCACCTACTTTTCCCTTTTCATTTGCAAATATCTTTCATCTGTGATGTGATTAGCGACATTGGCTCCTTTGTTTTCTGTAAAAGGTAACCGCCTAAAGCGAACCTGTGCTTAGTAAATGAAGACCATCAGGTAATGTTATGAGGGATAGAAATAAAGGCCTGTCATGGTGGAGACCACAGCTTTTTGCTCCCCTTGAGAGTGAAGCTACCCGCCCTTTTCTTCCACAGAACTCCATAGTGTCAGGGTGGGCATGGTAGGACAAAATAGCAGCCAAACTGCAACCCGGAAAAGACGGCTGACATCAGGCCAGAGAGCAGAAATGGCAGGCTTTGCCATGGCAACCAGAGCCTGAGGAGGACCACCAATGATATGCTGCCACTTGGCTCAAAGGGACCAATCCCCAGATCCCATGAAGAAGACCCCCAGATTTGGTGTATAAAACCCTGCCCTGCTCTTTGTTTGGGGCGACTTCCCCGGCCCCACTCTGTGGACCCGAGAACCTTGCCCAGGTGCACAAACCCCAATAAAGTCCTACACTGCCTAATTTTGTGGCTGATTGGCATTTCTCCCTCAGCAGAGCCTAAGAAAACCTTACAGGTAGTCCATGTGAATGTATCTTCCCCATCCACAATGTGGTGGACACCACGAGCTGGAGTCTGCATCAGGGTCATGCCTTCCTGGACTTACTACAGCAGCCCAGAAAATCTGGAAAAATACTGGAATGTTGGCAGCTGTGGCCAATTGTGGGAGGAGTCAGAAATGGGGGAGCAGAGGAAGATAACCACCAGGATTTAAAACCAGGCAGGGCATCCATGTGGAGCAGACTACATGGTTTTGGGTGGGAACCACGTGGTTTTGGGGCTGCCTTAACCACAGGGCTTAGGAAGCAGGAAAGCAAGATGTAGGAGCCATGCAGAGCTCTTTCTTAACACTTTGGAAGAATGTAGGAGAGATGCTGTGGGAAGGAAAGGGATGAAAGGACTCATGCTGGTGGGCCATGAGAAGGTGCCACATGGATTTGGATTAAGAACTGGAGATCCCGGTGACACAGCTGATGTTGCTGAGAACTGCACGAGACCTGCAAGCCAAGCACGGATTACTGGAAAGGATCTGGAGCTAGATGAGCCACAGACTTCAATTTTTTGTTTTTTGTTTTTTGTTTTTTCCTGTGATACAGTACCCCTGACTGGGCAAAGGTGGAGAGGAAGGACTATGTGTGTTTGTGGGTATTTAAAGGAACTTTGGGATTTTAACAAAGACATTAAGTCATTATTCTAAGCCTGTATAACTTTTTTTGATGGAAAATATTTTGGTTTTTATTTTTTTAATTTTTTACTGTTTTCCAAGTACAGTTATTTCCATTTGCCCCCTACCCCACACATGCTCAACTCCCACCCTCAATCCCACCCCCTTTGGCTTTGTCCATGTGTCCTTTATACATGTTCCTTGATGAATCTTTCCCATCTTTCCCCCATTCTTCATAGATAGTTCCTTTCCTTTTCACCAAACTCTGGCATTGAGAGCCATAATTTCTAAGGGTGGTTTTGCAAGGAGAATTTAGTACAAGGGGACCCTGGGAGACAGAGTCCATTCCATAACAGCATCTTGTCCATCCACCCAGGTCCGTTCTGTAACAGGAGAGGGGAACAGAACAAAGAGATCAAGGGAGGGGGTTGAAAAGTTCTCTATGTGCAGATGAGCACAGTCCATCCTGATAAGGTAAGTGATGGACTAGTATACAACATCCTGGTTTACTCATCCTGGATTCACATCATCCAGAACTTTATGTCATTCTGGCTCTACAGCGGAAGATCAGCAAATATTCTGGAACTGGGATATGGGAAGGTTGGAGTCTGTATTATAAAGTTAGTACCTAGGATTCTTAAACAAACATGCTGTTTATACACAAACTTCCTATTAGTCAGAGTCAATACTAACAGAAACAATGTCGGATGAATGGTGGGATGGGTTACAATTCCCCACTGTTACAGTTTAAACATCACTGTCCGAACATTCAGATACTTATAATTATTCAAGCATCTTCTAGGTTTGCCAATTTTCAGACTTACAAATGTTGAATGCATACTGATACCTTTGATTTTGCCTTTATTAGTCAATGTATATTAGTCAATGTAGATGATGGAACATATTTAATGATGTAGTGACTAATTATTGCTTTATATCTTTTAAGAAGGAAGGCATGTGGCCTGCATGTGGCTGGGGCCCTTCAAATGTTAAAGCTGTGTCTGTCCTGTGGCACACAGCTTTGGTGTTAGGAGCCCTGGTCTCTGCTTTCTCTTTGCTTTTTATTAGAAGCCTTGAAATGGGGTTCCCTCAACTTACAGGAATGCATATTCTAGTTTCATTGGAGGTTCCCTTGTGCTTCAGATTGCTTCCTGGTCCAGGGAGGAGCCCTGCACACCAAGCAGGGGACCCGGTACCTGCTGTTTACTTTTCTACTTTTTACTTACTATGCCAGCCTCTTTGTGCAAATATCTGAACTACTAGTGCTCAGGGAAGAGGCTGATTGTTACTGTTACTCCCTGGATTCCCCTGCTCCTTCTAAGGATGTTGTTTGATATAGTTTCTCTTGGCATTTTGTTTTGCTAATGTACTATTTATGACTGAAGAAACTTATCTCTGATTATTTATAGTTTCCTTCTATCCCACCCAATCTCAAAAAAAGCAAAAATGTGCCTTTCAGAGAATTTTCAACAAGCTTGCTGGGTGGGAATTCTGTTTTAGAGATGGTTTCCATGTCCTCTCTCTTTTTTTGTTTCTTGTCAAGAATATAGCCCTGGCCAGTGTGGCTCAATTGGTTGGAGCTTCATCCAGTAAACTAAAATGTCGTAGGTTAGATTCCCAGTCAGGACACATACCCAGGTTGTGGGATCAATCCCTGGTCAGTGAACATATGAGAAGGCAACTGATTGATGTTTCTCTCTCAGGTGAAGATAAAAATGTATCTGGTCAATAATTTTTCCTCTACTAATATGCTTCTCTGAAGAGTAATGTCAGATAGAGGCAGTGTGAACCACAGCAGACACACCTGTTGAGCACACAGACTCTTGAAATCTTTCACTCTTTCACTGGCTTGTACTTTGGAAATATTATGGGAAATATATATTTGAAGCAAAGTTCCTCTTTTTTTATTTGAGAAGTGCTGGTGCTTTGTGATGATTTGATTATGACATTAAGTTTCAGAAGAAGGAAGATTTTAAAATCTGTTTTTACTCCTATCTTTACTCAGAAGTTCCTGTGGAAAAAACTAGTAAAATGTTAGGAGTGTCACTCTAAATTGATTTTTAATCAGTGCTTAAAAGGACTTTTCATTTGAAAATATCAAATCTAGTTTTTCAAAACAATTTATGCTGAATCTAAGTTTTAATTGTAGATGATTAATCAGGTAACTTGTGATACATTGTTATGGAATACTATGCTACCAACAAAAATCATCTTATAGGAGAATATTATTGACATGATATTTTTACAGAGGAAAATGTGTGCTACAAAATAATAATACTATGGTGATATCTTTGTAATGTACATTTATAAGTATATGAAAGGCCTGCATTGAAATATTAACCCAAGTCCTCTCTGAGCAATGAGATTTTGAAGTTTTGTTATTTTTAAAACATTTGAGCCATTTTATTTCTTGAGTTTAATATATTGAGCACTAATCAGTCTTAAAATTAGAAAAATGTTATTAGTAAAACAAACACAAGCCACATAACATAGCTCAGGACTGAATTTCAAAACATGACACTAACAGCCTCCACTGGTGGAGGTTCTGGAACCAGCTCCTTGTGCCCTGTATAATGGACACAATGGAGAGGACAGGCTCACACTCAAACTTTCCCAGAACTATCTTTTTATATTTTAGCATACTGTCAATGATAAGGGGACCCTCTTCTCTCAGTATGAGCCAGTGGTACTGATGTACTTCTCATCCTCTTTGACAGAGAGCCAACAGAAACACACAGCACTATTTTCAGGTAGAGTTCTTGCTTCCCAAGCAAAAGAATTTAGAAAAACCATGGATTTTCAGAGTACTTGAATTACTCAGATAGGTATTTATTTGTTTAGAATTATACCTCCTGCCCCCATATCTCCTCCCCTTAGGGAATTACCCATATAATTACCCAGCCATGCAGCTGTGATACTTCTCCCCAAAGGTCATATGTTTTGGTCCCACTGTTGGGAAAGATGTGTTTCTCATCCTCAGAAAGGATTGTTCTTGGCTTTAAATTCCAGTACTTAGCACTTGCAAAATTGCAATGAAGCACATTGGCAGTTTTGGGACTTCTACAAGCCAACAGCTAAGCCTTGACTTCAGTAAGACTAAATTGCTACATCCATTCTGCAAGTGCATTTGGCATGTTCTCTAAAAAGGCTTCATATTGCTCACCTGAGGTTTATAAAGCATCTCAGCCAGTCTGCTCTGCAGTCCTGAGGTCATGTTTACCTTTCACCTACACATTTACAGTGACCTGGGAGGGTCCTGAGGCTGGAGAGCAGCTTGCCAGAACACAGAGGAAGGCCTGGGCCTGGGTCCTGCTCAGAAACTGGACCAAAGACTTTGAGCCATACGGCCATGCTTCCATGCAAGAGTGTAACTCACAACTCCAAATGTGTACTTCCAAGTAAAGGAAGCCTTCCCCAAAATATCCAAAACACTCTTTAATTCTGTTTTTGGACTCATTAGGTAAGGGGTGTGATTAAAAAAATTATTTTGGGAGGATAAAATTTACATACGATGAAATACAGAGTTCTTCACTATTGATTAAATTATTTTTGTCAGTTGTATACACTTGTGTACAATCACCACTTAGTATGAGATATAGAACTTTCACACTACCCCAGACAGTTACCAGAAATTTTCTTCAGTCAAGCACCTCTGCCCCAAATCAAGGTAATCCCAGTCTGACTTCTAGCACCAATGGATTTATTTTGCCAGTTATACAATTTCATATAAATGGAATCATACAATATGTGTTTGGATTTTCTCCATCAGCATCTCCATAATATTTTTTCATGCTGTTGGATGCATCAGTAGTTCATTCCTTTTAAATGTTGAGTAGAAGTCCATAAATGTAACCTGTTGGTAACCTACAGGCTATCATGTAAGGCTACGTTGAGGATTTTTGTACAAAGCTTCTTGTGGATATATTCTTTCATTTGGGGGTGAGGAGTAAATGCCTAATAGTGGAATTCCTAGGTTGGTTAAGAAATAAGCATATAATTAAGAAATAAGAAATGAAATGCAGTGATTTTGAAAATCATAATTTCTGGTAGATTAATGGCCTCTCAAAGGTAAAAAAAAGAACTATGATTCCTTGGTAATTTGACATAACCTCATTTATTTGAGATAAAGGCAACTGATATACAGAGGGTCACACAAACCTCTCCCTTGGCTGTAAGGCCAATAAATAGCAAAATAGGGATCCAGATCCCACTCTCTGACTCTGTGCTTCCTGAGGAAGGAATATCAGAAAATCCTATCTGTTCCCACTTATTAGGTAAGAATTATTTCTAAATGACTGAGTTCATTTTCTTACCTTGACCCAGAGTGAACAATATTGAATACATTATGATTATGTTGAATCCATGAAGGACTGTTTTATATATGAATTTTTCACAGTATCATATCATAGCAATAGACTGTGATACAGATAAGGTGAATATCATACTGTCTTGAGAGCATATTCTGGAATTAAATTTCCCCAAAATGCATATTATCAATTGGCTTAATTATTGCTGACAAAATAAATGCTGATAACTTTTGACCTAGTAATAGTAATTCTACTTCTAGAAACTTCTAAGGACATAAAATACAAAACTGTGAAAGATTTATGTAGAAAGATTTCTGCATTGTTGGTAACAATGGAAAATACATACCAAATTCAATTATTATAAATTCATATGATGGATTATCATGCAGTTACAAAAATGTTACAAAACAGTCTAATTTTAAATCACAGTAGAATTGTATGAAAAATTATTTTATCTCTAAAAGAGAAAGTAAGAAAACAATCCCATTTACAACTCCAACTATGAAAAATTAGGTACACCTAGGAATAAATTTAACCAAGAAGGTAAAAGACCTGTACTTGGAAAATTATAAGATACTGAAGAGAGAAATTAAGGAAGACACAGATGATTAGAAGCATATAGCATGTTTATCAATAAGAAGAATTAATATCTTTAAAACATCCCTACTACCCAAAACAATCTATAGATTCAACACAATTACTATCAAAACAACAATGACATATTTAACAGAACTAGAACAAACATTCCAAAAATTTACATAAAATGAAAAAGATACTAAATAGCTTTAGCAATCTTGAGAATAAACATTAAAATTGGAGGTATCACAATATTTGATATCACACCATACTACAAAGTCATAGTAATCAAAATAGCATGGTACTAGCATAAAAACAGGTTTGAGATGAATGAAATGGAGTCCAGAAATGAACCCATACCTTTATGGTAAATTAATATTTGACAAAGGAGGAAAGAACACAATGGGTTAAAGACAGTCTACTCAATAATGATGTTAAGAAAATTGGACAGATACTTGCAAATTAATCACCTTGTTACGCCATACAAAAGAATAAATTCAAAATGGATTAAAGACTTAAATGCAAGACTTAAAACAATAAAAATCCTAGAAGAAAACATAGGCAGTAAAATCTTGGAGATCTCTCATAGCAATATATTTTCGGATACATCTCCCAGAGCAAGGGAAACAGAAAAAAATAAATAGTTCTATATCGAATTAAAAATGGTTTTGCACAGAAAAAATCAATAAAATCAAAAGACAGCCCACTGAAAGGGAGAAAATATTTACCAATGACACATCTGATAAGGAATTAATACTCAAACTTTATCAGTAAATTATACAATGCAATACACCCCAAAAATAATTAAAAATGGACAATTTTTTATAAATTTCTGAATTTTTTTATTTTAGTTTATTTACTACACTTTCTATCCTTTCTTTCCATTCCAGCCCACCCACCCATTCCTCCCCTCCTCCCTCCCCTTACCAACTCCCTGAATTTAGTTCATGTGTCCTCTCCATTTGTTCCTATAAACCCTTCCCTTCTCCCCTGAAATTCCCTCCACTCTCCCCTCTGGTCACTGACTACCTGTCCTCTATTTCACTGTCTTTTCTTATATTTTACGAGTTTCTTTGTTTTCCTGTTTAGGTTTCTGTTAATGGCCAGATCATATGATATTTGTCTTTCACTGCCTGGCTTATTTCGCTTAGCATAATGCTTTCCAGCTCCATCCATGCTGTTGCAAAGGGTAGGAGCTCCTTCTTTCTTTTGGCTTCATAGAATTCCACTGTGTAAATGTACCATAGTTTTTTGATCCATTCATTTACTGATGGGCATCTAGGTTGTTTCCAGCACTTAGCTATTGGAAATTGTGCTGATATGAACATTGGGATGCATAAGTTCATTTGGAATGGAAATACAGGGTTCTTAGAATATAGTCCCAGCAGTGGAATTGCTGGGTCAAAAGGCAGATCCATGTTTAGTTTTCGGAGGAAGTTCCATACTGTTTTCCATAGTGGTCGTACCAGTCTGCAATCCCACCAACAGTGCACTAGGGTCCCTTTTTCTCCACAACCTCTCCAACACTTGTTGTCTGTTGTTTTATTTATGATGGCCATACTGACTGGTGTGAAGTGGTATCTCATTGTGGTTTTAATTTGCATCTCTCTGATAGCTAGTGATATTGAGCATCTTTTCATGTGTCTCTGGATCCTCTGCATGTCCTTCTTAGAGAAATGCCTATTCAAGTCCTTTGCCCACTTTTTAATTGGGTTTCTTGTCTTCTTTGAGTGGAGTC
>CM052547.1:53480165-53490952 GCA_028533065.1 Trachops cirrhosus | reverse complement strand
AAATATGCTCGGTATGATTTCAATTTTCTTGAATTTGTTGAGGCTTGTTTTGTGTCCTATCATGTGGTCTATCTTTGAAAATGTTCCATGCACATTTGAAAAGAATGTGTACTTAGCTTCTTTGGGATGGAGAGCTCTATATATATCAGTTAAGTCCATTTCATCTAGGGCATTGTTCAATGCCACAATATCTTTGTTGATATTTTGTTTGGAAGATCTGTCCATTTTTGACAGTGGGGTGTTATAATCCCCCACTACAATTGTGTTGCTGTCAATATCTTTCTTGATGTCCTCTAAGATTTTCTTTATGTATTTGGGTGCTCCTATGTTGGGTGCATATATACTTACTATGTTTATGTCCTCTTGGTGGATTCTTCCTTTGAGTATTATTACATGAACTTCTGGGTCTCTCTTTGTGGCCCTTTGCTGGAAATCTGTTTTGTCTGATATGAATATTGCTACTCCAGCTTTTTTTTCCTTTCCATTTGCTTGGAAAATTTGTTTCTAACCCTTCACTTTCATCCTGTGTAGGTCTTTGTTCCTGAGGTGGGTCTCTTGTAGGCAGCATATGTGTGGGTCATGCTTTCTTATCCATTCAGTTACTCTATGTGTCTTAATTGGGGTATTTCATCCATTTACACTTAAGGTTATTATTGGTAGGTACTTATTCATTGACATTTACATACCTGTGTTTCTTTCTTTTCTCCTTCCTTTCCTTAAAGCAGACCCTTTAGCATCTCTTGCAGAGCTGGCTTGGTGGAGGTGTATTCTTTTAGACTTCTTTTGTCTGGGAAGCTTCTTGTTTGGACTTCTATCTTGATTGAGAGTCTTGCTAAGTAAAGTAGCCTTGGTTGCCAACCTCTAGTTCTCATTACTTGTAATGTATTTTGCCATTCTCTTCTGGCTTGGAGCCTTTCTGTTGAGAAGTCAGCTGCTAGTCTTATTAGGGCTCCCTTGTATGTTACTTCTTGTTTCTCCCTTGTTGCCTTTAAGATTCTCTCTTTGTCTTGAAATTTTGCCATTTTAATTATGATCTGTCTTGCGGTGGGCCTCTTTCTGTTTGTCTTAATTGGGACTCTCTGTGTTTCCTGGATTTGTGTGACTTTTTCTCTCATCAAATTAGGGAAGTTTTCCGTGATAACTTTTTCAAATAGGTTTTCTGTCCCTTGTTCTTCTTCTTGTCCTTCTGGTATCTCAATTATACAGATATTATTACGTTTCATATTTTCTTGCATTTCTCTTAATCCCTATTCATTCTTTCTGACCCTCTTTTCCTGTTCTTGGTCTTTCTGGGTGCTTTTTTCTACTTTGTTCTCCAGCTCGCTGATCCGATCTTCTGCTTCATTGATCCTGCTTTTCATTCCTTCTACTGTGTTCTTCAATTCAGTAATTGTATTCTTCATCTCCTCTTGGCCCTTGTTGATAGTTTCTACTTCCTTTTTCGTGTTGATATAGTTTGCAGTGAGTTCATTGTAGCTTCCGTGTAGTTTCTGGTAATTCATTGAGAATTCATGGAATTCCTGAGAATCATTGTTTTGAACTCAGGATCTTATAGTTGAGTTGCCTCTATTTTATTTAGCATTCTTTCTGAGGCCTCCTCCTTTCCCTTCATTTGGGGATTTTTTCTTTGTCTTCTTATTGTTGGTGAGACTCTTCTTGCTAGCCTTAGCTTTTTAAATTGATCTGTTGTCGCTCCCTGGGTTTATGGTTTCTACTTCTGTAGTAGAGTACCTGTGAGATTCAGTGGCATATTCTCCTTTTGGTTTCTAGGTGTGCACAGCTTCCCCCTACTCTTTTTTATAATCAGTTGGAGGGGTAAGGCAAAATGGCTTAAGACAGCAAGAGAGTATGCTATGACATTTACAGTAGCAGCAAGTAGAGAAGAGATAGTAGATCCCTTGTCTGTGTATTGTGTTAACTGTGATCTTCCACCCCACCAGCCACTTATTAGAAGGGATGGAAAGAAGATAAGACTCTTGTTGGGAAGGAAAGGATTGTGAGTTGGATCTAGAAAACAGTGAGGGTGTGGGAGGTCAGTTTCTGAGGTAGGGTGAGAGTAAAGAGTAATAAATATGTGTAGTGTGTGAGAGAATAAAGTTAACCACTATAGTAATAGAATTCAGGAAACTGAAAAGTGGGCCATCATCTGGGAAGGATGTTGCATAGTATTTACAATTGTATGGAATAGCTATTATTTACAGTAATCTTAGAGCAACAATCATATGACAGAATCTACGAGATCTAGATAACAATAGGAAGTATGGAGCCTTAAGAAGTGTACTAATGGAACACAAATGAAGTACAGTTAATTAGCTATACACTATGAATGAGATAACAGGGGAAACCTATTAAATGATACATTATAACTAGCCAAGCAGACTATACAGAAAGAAGAGGAATACTAAAATACTATTGCAATAAAAAGTGTAAGAATAATGAAATAATAATACGGATATGCTATTACTTGCAGGTTCTGGAAAAAAGGAAAAAAGCAGAAGCTGAAAGAGGTAAATTTGGAAAGAAAGGGAGACAGATCAACACTAGAAAGAAGTAGAAGCATAAGGAATTGAATGATATAAAAATAATAAGAGTTGAAAAATAAAAAGTTACATAATAAAAAAATCAAGCAAAAAAAAAATTCTTTTGTTGGTTCTAAACTGACCAAACCAGTTTTCCTGGTTTTGCTGGCTGCAGCAGACTTATAGTGGAATGTCTTGGCTTTTTTCCCTTCCTGTTCAGAGTTCAGTCAGCCTCTGGGGCACTGTCCCCAAGTCCAGCAGCTTGGGCCCATCGCCCCTGAACGGGCCCGGGGCTCCGGATCTGGGAGCTCCCAAGCACTCTCTCTGGAGCCCAGTACAGAGTGCGGGAACACCCCTTCCAGGTTCATAGGCGTGTACTCTGTGGATTCCCAGGGGCTCATATTTCTCCTGAATTCATAGCCTGGGCACCGGGGATCCCGCAGAACACCCATGCTTTTCCCATGCTCATGGTTGTAGGCAGCAGGCCTTTACCAAAAATCCCTCTCTCCAGGTTGGGGCGCCGGCACCAGACCTGGTGGTTCCTGGACCCTTTGGCTGGGCCACGATCTCTCCAAAGCTGTTCTGGTGCCTCTCACCAGGGTGCAGGATCCTGGCATTCTTCAGCACTCCCTCCGAAAGCTCACTGGGGAGTGCTCGCACCTTATTCCGGGTTTACTAGTGTGTAGTCTATGGATTCTGGGGGGCCTGAAATTTCCCAGAATTCATGGCCTGGGCACTGGGGATCCTGCAGAACACCCATGCCTCTTCCATGCCCATAGCTGTGTACCCTGGGCCTTCCACCAGAAAACACTCTCTCCCGGTTGGGGCGCCCACGCAAGGCTCGGTCATCTTTGGCTCCACTGGCTGGGCTGTGATCTTCCCCAAAGCCTGCTCCATGGTCCCTCGGATCAGCACTGCTCATTCCTTGTTTGGCCATGGAGGGAGTGGTTGACCCAGCTCCCCCACCCCGAAAGCCCTGTGGCAGACCCCAGAGCTCCGGGGCTGGGGCTGCAACCTCCTTGCTCCCTGAGCTGATCCCTGGGCCATTAATATCCTGAAGTAACCTCTTTACCATCTGGTCTTTCAATGTCTGCTACAATTTTTGATCTCCTATTTTCATGTATGCTTCGATAATTCTCCGTAGGATTTGCTCTAGTCCTCTGTAGAATGTCTAGGTTTTCCTCCCATGTGAAGAGGGAGGTGGAGTGTGCTCCCTCCTACCATGCCGCCATCTTCCTCCACCTCTGGCAAACAATTTGAATAGACACTTCTCTAAAGAGGATATTTAGATGGTCAAAAGGTATATTAAAAGATACTCAATATCACTAGCATTAGAGAAATGAAAATGGAAACCACAATTAGCTATCACCTCACACATAGAATGGATACCATCATTAATTCAACAAACAAGTGTTGGCGAGGATGTGGATAAAGAGAGCCCTTGTGCACTATTGGTTGGGAATGCAGATTGGTACAGCCGCTGTGGAAATCAATATGGAGTTTCCTCAAAAAAATTAAAAGTAGAAATGCCTTTTGACCCAGCAATTCTGCTTCTGAGAATATATCCAAGGAAGCCCAAAACACTGATTCAAATATATATATATGTACCCCTATGTTCCTTGCAGCACTATTTACAATAGCCAAGGTTTGGAAAGAGCTCAAATGCCCATCAGTGCTTACGTGGACAAGAAAGCTGTGGTACATTATACTAGGCCAGAAAAAAAGAATTCTTACCTTTTGTGACAGCACAAATGGAACCAGGAGAATATCATGCTAAATAAAATAAGGCAGTCAGAGAAAGATGGATGCCATATCATTTTACTTATATGTGGGAACTAATGAACAAAACAAACAAAAAAAACAAAAAAAAACAGACTCATAGGTACAGATAACAGACTGACAGCTATCAGAAGGGAGAAAGGTTAGGTGGTGGGTGAAATAGGTGAAGGGATTAAGTAAAAAATTAAACTCAGGCACAGACAATAGTATGGTGATTATCAGAGGGAAAGAGAGATGGACAGATAGAAGAGGGTAAAGAGAGGATAAATGATGATGGAAGGAGACTTGACTTTGGGTGGTGAATGCAATACAATATATGAATGATGTATTGTAGAATTGTGTAGTTGAAACCTATATAATTTTATTAACCAATGTAACCCCACTGAGTTCACTAAAAATATAAAAAAATACTTTTATCCACAGTATGCTTAGAAATTGTCTAAAAGAGAGTAAGTAAAATAATAATAATAATAATAATAATAATACATAAATAGCTTACTAAAGCAGCTTTGATAATGAGACAGGGAACCGCTTTGCATGGTGTGGAAATGTATCTCAGCCCTCCTGTGGAAAACCAGTGGGGTGAGTGTGGCACACAGGACCACGCCCATGGAGAGGTTTTCCTGTGGGGAATCAGGATTGCATTATACCTAGACTGCTATGACACTTGCTTTTGCTAAAACTCCCTCACCCTGAATTGAGGCAGCAAGGGCTTACTGCAACTTCCTAAAATCTGAGCTAAACCTCCCAAGTATGGAATGTGACTGGTTCAACCACTTTTCCCCTTGGTCTGCAACATCCTTCTCTTTGAAGTAATTAGCAACTTTCTTTCCTTTGTTATCTGTAAAAGGTAATCCCCTGCAGTGAACCTGTGCATAGTAAATGAGGACTACCCTCCACGTAATGTACCCAGAGAAGCAATAAAAACCTGTCCAGGCAAGGACTGGCTCTCTGGCCCCCTCAGCTGCTCTCTCTCAGAGAGTGGCCATGCCATCCCTTTTTCTCCACAGGACTTCTGTTGTCTGTGTGTATTTGTTCTCTAGCAGCCACAACATACATGGATCCTGCTGGCCAGGATCCGCCACAGAGGAGGGGGTCCTTTATGTTCTCTTTTTCACTTCTCTGTACTTTCTAATCCTTTAATATAATAACAAATCCTGTTTATTGGGTACCCATTCTGTAGCAGGCACCCTCCCAGGTGCTGGGTACACAGCAGAAGCTAAAGAAGAGATCTGACTCCATCTCTGGAGACAGTGGTAGACGTCACTATTTTAAATAAAGCAGCCAAAAGACAGACACCTCACTAAAAAGGTCACATTTCCACCAGAACCTGAGGTGGAGAAGGGGTGACCTTTAAATATATCTGGAAGATTGTCCTTTACACAGGGGCTGCATTGCATGGACCCTCAGATGAGAGTGTGTCTGGCAAGCAGAAACACAGTGAGTATGCTATAGAAGAGGTGGACATGAGCTCAGAGAACAGGACTTTCATCTTATAGGGTTACCTTGGAGTCATCACGAGTGAGAGTTATCTTCAGGGAATTGGAGCAGAGGAATAATTATCTCCTTGTTGCCTCTCTGGCTTCTGTGTGGAAGATTGACAAGGTGGAAATGATAGACTAGACAGGAGATGATGGAGGCCTTGGTTCATGCTCATGGGTTGTAAATATAAGTTCTTTGACTTCTCTGTTTCCTATACCATTCTTAACTTCTCCCCATCTATTTTATGCCTACCAATTGTGCTTCTTATTCCCTGTACCTTCCCTCCATTCTTCCCCTCCCTCTCCCCACTGAAAACCCTCCATGTGATGTCCATTTCTCTGATTCTGTTCCTGTTCTAGTTGTTTGCTTAGTGTTTGTTTTCAGTTTTTTTTTTAGGTTCATTTTTTGATGGTTGTGAGTTTTTGTCATTTTACTGTTCATTGCTTTTGGTCTTCTTCAGCTTCTTAGATAAGTCCCTTTAATGTTTCATATAATAAAGTCTTGCTGATGATGAACTTGTTTAACTTGACCTTATCTGGGAAGCACTTTATCTGCCCTTGCATTTTAAATGATAGCTTTGCTGGATAGAGTAATCTTGGATGTAGGTCCTTGCCTTTCATGACTTGGAATACTTCTTTCCAGCCACTTCTTGCCTGTAAGGTTTCCTTTGAGAATTTAGCTGATAGTCTTATGGGAACTCCTTTGTAGGTAACTCTCTTTTCCTCTTGCTGCTTTTAAGATTCTCTTTTTATCTATAATCTCGAGTAACTTAATGATAGTGTGCCTTGGTGTGTTCTTCTTTGGGTCCAACTTCTTTAGGACTTTCTGGACTTCCTTGAAGTCTATTTCCTTCATCATATTGGGGAATTTTTCCTTCATTCTTTGTTCAAATAAGTTTTCAATTTCTTGCTGTTGTTCTTCTCCTTCTGGCACCCATATAATTCAGATATTGGAACATTTAAAGTTGTCTCAGAGGTTCCTAAGCCTCTCTTCATTTTCTTTTTAATTCTTGTTTCTTCATTCTGTTACAGTTGGATGATTATTTCTTCTTTTTGTTCCAAATATTTTATTTGAGTCCTGGTTTCCTTCCTGTCACTGTTTATTCCTTGAATATTTTGCTTTATTTAACTTTGGTAATCTTCATTTGTTCTTTTATTTTTTGACCAAGTTTAATCAGTTCTGTGAGCATATTGATTAGCAGTGTTTTTAATTCCACATCAGATAGGTTGGCTATCTCCTCATTGCTTAGCTTTTTCTCTGGAGTTTTGTTCTGTTCTTTCATGTGGGCCATATTTCTTTGTCTGGGTGTACCTGTTAAGTTGAAAGGGGGTGGGGCCTTAGGTATTCACCTAGGCAGGGCAACCCTCTTTGCTGCCATTGTGGCACTCTCTGTGGGGGAGAGGTCAGAGAGAGAACAATGCAGCTCACTTGCTGGGCTCCAGCCCCACTTTCCAACAAACTCTTGTGTGACACTGGGAGTTTCTCCCACAGTGGCAATCCCTGCCATAGTCCACAGTGAGCTCTGAGTCTCAGTTTCCCATTCAGCCAGCCTTGCCCAAAGGGTCCACCGCCTTGTCCTGGTTTTCTCAGCCAGCCCCTGCCTTAGTGGGTGGTCCTATCAGCTTCCTCACCACAGGTCCTTTCAGCCAGCCCCACCCATGTGGCCCACAGCCTTGCCCCCAGCTCTGTCTGTCTGCCCATCTGCCTGTCTCCCTCCTACCAGTCTGGTTGAGCTGATTATTTCTTTAATTTCTTGGTTGTTGGAGTTCCATGCAGTTTGATTTTCTGGCACTTCTGGTTGTTTATTGATTTTAGATAGGTTGTTATCCTCCTGTTGGTTGTGTGAGAAAGCACATGGTTTCTACCAAAGCCTCCATCTTGGCCAGAACTCTTATTCAGCATTAATTTCAGAAAGGTCAATGGAGACATTTTTATTCCTCCAAAGTCCCTCCTCCCTTTCAAGTGCACATCCTTTTTTGTCTCTTCATAGCCAGCTAGATAGCTTAGGTTAAGTAATTATCTCATCCATTAACTTATCAAATATTTACCAAATACACCCTATGTTCTGGGCATCATGCTAGAATGGGTACTACGATAGCATATCACATGGTCAGGTAATGACATTACAAGTTTGGAGGTGGGAAAAATTGAAGAATATCTCAAATTTAGGCTTGGGGAGTTGACTTACTAGAAAAAGTGACAATGAGACCTGAAAGATAGGCAGACATTATAGTAAGACATAAGGATTAGGAGAAGGGGTAGAGTGGGGACATAACTTACCAGGAAAAGGGAACACCATGTGAAAAAATGCCAGGAGAATCAGGACATGCCTACAACTGCACAGAGCTGTCAGTGTAGCCACTTTAGATTCTGATTGGAGGATACAAGAATGGGAGGCTGGGAAGTGGGCAGGGACATATCCTGGGAGCCTGCATGCCAGATTAAGATTTACTTTATTCTGAGAAAATGGAGCATAATCAAGCAGGATGTGGTCACCATAATTCAGGTAGGAGCTGGGAGTAACTTAACCTAGGAGTGCTGATAGCAGAAATGAAGATGGAAAAAAGTTACTGATTTGAGAGATAGAGAATAGATTTGCCAGGGCTTGGGGATGGAAAGGTCCAATTCATGCCTTGAATATCAGGGACTAACTTAAGAAGGGGGAAGTTTTAAGGTCCAGGATATTGAGTCCTGACATGGTCATTTTGAGTTTGATGTATCTGTGGTGATAACACTGACTCAGCAGGGAGAAATGGCATTGTGCTATTTTATTTGCCACAAATTCTCCACCCTGCCCTAGCAAGCAGGCCTCCACAACTAATTAGATGAATGAGCATGTAAATGAGTAAATGAATGGTTTAGAAATCCAGGTGAATACAGTCAGCTGAAATATATAAGACTTAAACATAGAGACCTAGACTCCCACACTTACTCGGGGAAATCTCTGAAGTGGACATCATTTTGAGAGTTTGTGAAAGGAAAAGACAACTGTAGGCAGGATCCTAGAAAAAATAACATTAAAGAGGCCAGCAGAGAAAGTGGACCTGGAAGAAGAGTGAGAGGAAGATCCAGAGCCATGTAAAAGAACCTCAAATGTGTCGGAGAAGCAAGTGAAGGTAAAAACTCAGAAGGGTCCATTAGTAATCCAGAGGTTGTGATCTTTATGAAAATAGTTATGGCAGGGAAACAGACTGTTGTCCTTCAACTCTGTTGTTCCATCCATGAGAGAGGACAGGAAGTAGTAATCTATTACAAATAAAGTGAAAGGAGTAACTCAACTCAGCCCCTTGGCACATCACATTTTAGGGGGAGAGCAAGAGAGAGCACATATTTGTCTCTTGTGCCTCTCTTTATCTGGCTTAGGGTAATGTGATTGCCCCTGACTTCCCAGAGAAAACAAGCAGCTCCCAAGTTCCTAAGCAAAGGTAAAGTCACATACAACAGCAAAGGCTGCCTATGGGAGTGTTTTTGTTGTTAGTTTTTTGTAGTTGAATCATATTGTCAAAATTGTTTCCAGGTTGCTCGAACACAAATTGAAAAGCTGAGTGTTTTCCTGGAGCTTAGCATTCTTTCATGATGACATCATATGGCTTGGGTCATCAATTGAAGGATCATCAACAGAGTAAATGGTTAACTCTATGCATATTGAAAAATATGTTTCTCCTCAAAATATAAGAAGGAAATATGGAGAAACAACATTGGTTTTAATCTGGAGATGCTTTGGCAAACTTGACAATCTAGTTAGTTGCTATTTGGGGAATGTCAAAAAAAACAAACAAGCAGACAAACAAACAAACAAAAGAAAAACTCTGTTTTTTTTGCCTAAGTGGATTTTGAGAATATGTTCAAAGGGTTTTACTCTAGAAAAGTGAAATGCAAATAGGGGAAAACAACGGCAAGGTTTTGGAAGGATAACATATGTCTGAACAAGAATTATTTCCAAAACATACTCTCCTGTAAGTCCCTAAATTGCTTTGTTCCTGGGCTGTGTAACATAATTTTTAAGAACAATTATGTAAAATAAAACAGGAACGACTATTGACTGACCCAAGAATGTTTCTCCCAGCAAATACATGCACTGGGACTTCAGATATCTTTAATAAAACCTGAATGCTACAATATGAGATCATGAATCAGTGTGATAATTATGCCAAATTTCCTCATTTCTCCAGAGATACAAGAGTGAAATAAAAGGGGTGAAATAAGCAAATATTGAAGTAGAACCATTTGTTCTGTGGTACAAAGAAGAAAACCAAAACAGTACTGGGTGGGTGCAGAACCACAGGATGTGTGAAGTTGAGAACAAGATGGCACCATGAGGATTTGCCAAAGTGAATTCCCCTGTTAAGTCTGCTTGATATAGCGGATTGAACATCAAAATGACAGTGGTCACCAGTAAACACATTTTTTCCTAGATTTTACTTTAAAAAAAATTTTTTTTTAATTTTTATTTTAGTTTATTCAGTACAGTTTCTATCCTTTAGTCCCATTCCAGCCCGCCCACCCATCCCTCCCCACCCCCCTCCCCTTTCCAAGCCCCTAGTTTTGTCCATGTGACCTCTACTATTGTTCCTATAAACCCTTCCTTTCTCCCCTGAAATTCCCTCCCCTCTCCCCTCTGGTCACTGACTACCTGTCCTCTATTTCACTGTCTTTTCTTATATTTTACTTGTTTCTTTGTTTTGATGTTTAGGTTCCTGTTAATGGCAAGGTCACATGATATTTGTCTTTCAATGCCTGGCTTATTTCACTTAGCATAATGCTTTCCAGCTCCATCCATGCTGTTGCAAAGGGTAGGAGCTCCTTCTTTGTTTCTGCTGCATAGAATTCCATTGTGTAAATGTACCATAGTTTTTGATCCATTCATTTACTGATGGGCACCTAGCTTGCTTCCAGCACTTAGCTATTAAATTGTGCTGCTATGAACATTGTGGTGCACAGGTTCTTATGGATTGATGTTTCAGGGTTCTTAGGATATAGTCCCAGCAGTGGAATTGCTGGATCAAA
>CM052547.1:53469333-53480065 GCA_028533065.1 Trachops cirrhosus | reverse complement strand
ATTTTGATGAGATCCCATTTGTTTATTCTTTTCTTTATATCCCTTGCTCTAGGGGATGTGTCAGTAAAAATGTTTGAGTGCAAAATCTGAGATTTTCCTACCTATGTTCTCCTCTAGGACTTTAATGGTGTCATGGTTTATATTTAAGTCTTTTATCCACCTTGAATTTATTTTTGTGTATGGTGTAAGTTGGTGTTCGAGTTTCATTTTTTTGCATGTAGCTGTCCAGTTCTCCCAACACCATTTGTTGAAGAGGCTATTTTTACTTCATTTTTTTGTTGCTGCCTTCTTTGTCTAATATTAATTGACCATAGAGATTTCGGTTTATTTCTGGGCTTTCTGCTCTGTTCCATTGGTCCATGTGCCTATTTTTATGCCAATACCAGGCTGTTTTGATTACAGTGGCCTTGTAATATATTTTAGTATCAGGTATTGTGATCCCTCCTACTTTACTCTTCTTTCTCAAAATTGCAGCAGATATTTGGGGTCATTTATGGTTCCATATAAATTTTTGAAGTGTTTGTTCTATGTCAGTGAAATATGCCATTGGTACTTTAATAAGTATTGCATCGAATCTGTAAATTGCTTTGGGTCATATGGACATTTTGATGATGTTAATTCTTCCAAGCCATGAACATGGTATAAAAGACATCCAAATAGGAAAGGAGGAAACAAAACTGTCACTGTTTCTAGATGACATGATAGCATACATAGAAAATCCTATAGACTTGACCTAATAAATGAATTTGGCAAAACAGCGGGATACAAAGTCAATATCCAGAAATCAAAGGCATTTTTATATACCAACAATGAAACATCAGAAGCAGAAATCAAGAAAAACATCCCATTCGATACAGCAAAAAGAAAAATAAAATAGCTAGGAATAAACCTAACCAAAGAGATGAAAGACCTGTATTCAGAAAACTACGTAACACTGAAGAAAGAAATCAAGGAAGACACAAACAAATGGAAAAAAAAATTTAAATGCTTTATTTTTGGTTCCCATGATACATGATCTCATTATTCTCCAAACCCATTCACCCAAACCTCTTGTCTCTTTGCTGTCTCCCACCCACTTTGTCTACTAAATTGCAGAATGTGCTCTCCCTTTTATTTCTAAACATCTTCTTGGTGGGCCTCATCCTTTATGGAACTTCCTTCCTTGGGATTGCCCATATAAGATATTGAAGATATGACCTCAATTTGATATGATTTAAAATTCCAAGAAGTAGAATGAAGATCAAATTATGATTGAAGGAGTGTTCTCTAATTTAATGACTGTGTCAGATTTGTTTTTCTGGCAATTTCACAGCAGAAGTCATTGCAAATTTCAAATCTATTCCACCTTTTGTTTGCCCTTCAATCTTATCTCTCACCTCACTATATCTAAAAGTCAGGAGATAATCCATCAGTTTTGAAACTGGCTTTCTCTTTTTATGACTCACAGAAGTGGCCAATACAAGTTATTTTGATTAAAAATAACAGAACATACTAAAGCAATTCTTCTTGAAGTACTGTTATTGACCTATTTGACTGAATCCAATCATTAGTCTTATCTTTAAATCAAAGTTCATTAAACTACAGTGATAGATAGCAGTTGAAGATAGACTACCAACACCAAAGGACTTTCTGAGGTTATGGATATGTTAACTTTTTTGGGTTGGTTTTTACATGACTGCATGCATTTGTTAGAACATAAACTGTATACTTAAAGTGTATGCATTTATTGTTTGCAAATTATACTTTACTAAAGAGTATTTTTAAAATTCATAATCAGACTTTATGTCAAGAACTATGCTCAATATCTCATGTTGATTATTCTAATATTCCAGAACTAGTACATTAAAGAGCATGAATTTCAATAGAGTTGCTCTGCTATAAGATGATCTTAATACTATACAAAACCTTTACTTTAGAAATCTTTTTTTTCTATTTGAGGAAAATAAAATATTTCTTTGCCTTAATCCAGATGTATAATGCTCACCTGATTACTTTCAATAAACAAATTATCTGTCTTAGTTTGGCCATCCCCCAAAGCAGAACCTGAGACAAGGATTTGGGTGTAAGTTTTTAATGTGGGAGGTGATACCAGTGGATCCCACTTCAGTGGGGGAGTGGGAATGTGAGACTGGGCAAGGAAGTAAGCCAGTGGAAATTGCATTAGTGGTCAAGTGACCATGATGGGCATCTAGGCTCAGTCCTGCAAGAGACCTGCAGGAGAAGATGTAAGGCGTGCCTCAGATTTTTTATACCTGGATGAGAATGAAGCAGTGACATTTATCCAGAGACTCCATTGGCTGAAGTCTGCTCCTGAGGCAGTAACTTTACTAAATGTTTCTCCTGTCCAGCTTATACGTTGTTCCAGCTTATACGTTGAGCATACTTTGGGGACCAGAAAAAGTCATCAGGGGGAGAGTCAAAGATGCTTGTACTAAAAATGTGTTCAATTGGGTGGATGGAAATAGTAAGCTCTAAGAGGGTATGGTGGACCACAACAGTGGCTGCTAAATAGCTTTACTTGTATATGAAAAATTCATCCAAAGCTTTCTGGCTAGGGGGCTTTATTTGTTTGTTTTCCTTTCTCTACTATAATAGTTCATTGAATTTTGATCGCTCTTTTATTAGCTCTAAATTAAAATACTGACATTAATCATAGTCCAAAGTTATCACATTTATAAAGTGTTCATGTATACATGATGATGCTACTCCAAATTATTGAAGCCTTGTCATGTACCAGATAATCAAATCAAGTTTGTTTGTTTAGTTAATTGTCAAAACAACCGTAGGTTAAGGATGAGGAAGGGCACCCCACTTTATAGTTGGAGAAACTAAGGCTTTGTAAGGTTAATTGTGACAAATGTGGCCAGAGTCCAAAGCCAGCCTGCCCTTGCCTAAGCTCTTAACCATTAGTTTCATGCTTACTCTAAATGTTCAACCAATTAGCACAGTGCTCATTCCCCAGTGGTCATCTCCAAAATTAGAGTATCTGAGATGTGCATAGTCTAAAAGAATGTTGGTAGGCATAAAATTAGAGCAAAGATGTGGAGTGCTTAGAGACAAAAAAGTGTGTGAAAATAACTTACACAAAGCCTGTCAAGATGCTTACTAAATGTTTACAAAGAAAAATCAATTTCCTTCCCTGGTAATATGATAAAAAAATGAAGTAATCCACATAATGACTCATTACAAAGATTCCTTTCAGCATACAGAAGCACAAATAATTTATTTAAATATTGGCTGGTCTAGGACCTGAAATATTAGATCAGAATAATAGGACATTCACCTTATGTGCTATAGACATCTGAGCATATTAGCCATAAGTCATACAAGGACTTATTCTCTTTGATTTTACCATATCCAACAATCATGACAAACTCATTTATCTTCACTTCTATTCAGTGTTCCCCTGGCACCATACCATCTTTGGTTTCTCTCCTATCTCTGTACATAATATCCCATGAATATTATGTCTAAGAGTAGAACTGGATGACTGACTGTATAACATAGATGGGTCTGGGGGGTAGTAATCTTCTTTTGTTATGACCGTCTTTCTTTCCTTTTTGCTTATGACACTGCAGTGACAGCCCTTTCCATTCTGGAAAACAGGGTTAATGGGCATCCTTTCCTCACTCACTTTACCCTACTCTATTTGTGTTTCTTGAAGTCACCCAAACAAACCATATACACTTCTGCTAGAACCCAACCTAGACAAATATTATTGCTACAAAATTGAGTATACCTTATCTTAGATCCAGAAACAAATTTTCAAGTTTTGAGAGCAGGCACCAGATTTGATATGTTTGTATCATCTATACTAAGCCTAGAGTACCATAAAGCAGTCCCACAAGTACCCTGTGATTTTTATCAAAGGCTATGTGGCATTAACATTATTTTTTTCATAACACATTGGATTAAAATACTAGAACTTACCAGCCAGAAAAGCCTAACCTGTCATGAACATGGTAGTACCTGGATCTTGGTGATAGTATCATCTGCCCCTATCCTGCATTCAGGTGGATTGTGTGGAAATGACCCAGGGCAAGAAAGGCAGCCTAAGGGTGGAAGTGTTAAGGGAATACAGGGGTAACTATAGGGTACTATTCACCTTTTATTGCTTTTCTCTTTGCATGGGCTCTTGGGAAATCCTAATTTTGGCTCACTTCTAATCTTTATTCCATGTGTCCTTCCACATCAGCCTTATGTCCAGCTGCTACTTATTTCCCCTCCATTCTTTCTATTCCATCCACTGCCTTAATTATTTTTATGCTATACACAAAAATGTTATTATCATTATTTAACTAATTGTTAGTTTAAAAGGGGGCACAAATAGTCTTTGATATTGATCTTAATTAATTGGGAAGCATATTCTGCTCCTTAGACAGGAAGCTACAGCTTTACACCCCAGAGATTACAGCATTGCCTTGCCAAGAGGATTAACAACCTTCCCTTCCCCACTCAGGTGTCAGATTGTGGAGGGATGGTATACAGTGGCAGGAGCTTGACAAAACAGGTATGTTAGTCTAACTAGGGAGAGTAAACTCATTCAAAGCTGGTGAAAACTTGGGAAGTTTATTAGTTCTTTTGAAAAGGCTCCTGGTCCATAAAAAACCGAAGCTCCTGGTTATAATCCCAGAAAACAAAGAAATTCTCCCTCTCTCCTTCTCTCTCTGTGAAGGAGCTTCATAGCTTCTCTCTCTCCCCACCCCACCTCTCTCCCCCTGCACTCCCACCATCCACTTGTGTGTTCTTTCTCTATAGTCATGTGGACTTAGCAGCCATGTGGCCAATGGTCATGTGGATTCCACATACAGGCTCCTGGAAGGTGTCTGAAAAATCACAGCACAGTAATGGACTGCAGTTAAAAAGACACCATAAGCTAGCTAGCTGGATGTTGGACTGGACTGGACTTTAACAGGGAGCAGAAATTCTGGACACTGACTTTTATCTTGGACTTGCTGAAGCCAAGATTGGACATTTTCCATGGCAAAATAGATAGAGATGGGACTCTAGGAAGTCAGGAGGGGGACCCCCTTAATTTTACATCATCAATAAAATTTACCACAAAATCCTATCCTCTCCTGCAGGTCTCAGAAAATTTTTTATTATGATACCACAAGAACTCATCTTCCACCAATAATAATAAAACAAAAGGAATCTTGCTCTTGCTTCTTGATGAATACACTCAATCTCCAGAGAGGAGGAATGAGGGTGAGGTCCCAGAGCTGGTGAGTGGCAGTGCTAAGATTTGGTTCTAGCCCTGGCTGGTGTGGCTCAGTGGATTGAGGGCCAAGTGTGTACTGGGGGTTAGCCTGTTGAATTCCTGTTCACAGCACATGTTTGGGGTTGCATGTTGGGTCCCCAGTTGGGGGCGTGTGACAGACAACCACATGTTGATGTTTCTTTCCCTCTCTTTCTCCCTCCCTTTTGCTAAAAATGAATAAATAAAATATTTATTTTAAAAAAGATGGCTCTAAATCATTGTTTTGCATCATGGGACTGGCTTACTTCTGCGTCCAAGGACCTATTATTTGCCTGCTTGGAAATTCCATCTCATTTGAATGGGGATTTGAGCCTGAGAACACAAGCAGAGAATAATTCTTTTACATGTAACTAACTAAGTCAATGTTAGAACAATCTTAGTACAATGGGAAAGCCTGTGATTTCATAGTTAGCTCTCTTTTGAGAATGTAATGATTTTCAGCTGTGATCCCTGAATGCCTGGCCTCTAGGAAACTATGAATGATGGAACCTGGCTTCAAGATCTGTAGTACTACGAACTAGATTTTTCAAAGGAGAGATGCTGAAAACAACTGCTCTTGCAAATGGTGAGTGACATTTAGGGACACTTCAAACAATGAGTGTTGTCTGTCACTTATAATCAGGATTAAAAAAAACCTATAGCTAACAATAATTAATTCTCCTCTCAATATTTTCATTTTTATTTCCTCAAAGCCAATTTTACTAACACTAAAAATTTTACCTGTGCTATTTAATGAGCATGCTCTAAATTTTTTTTCTATCCAGAAAAATACCTTCTTATTTTCATCTTTTATAGGCTGATTTCCAAGGGTTTTGACATTTCAGCAACTTTTTAATATTCCTTAACATTCATAATATCTTTAAAAGCTGTCTTCCTTATTGGTTTGACCTAATGTCATTACTAAAAGTTTTACTATAAATTAAACTTGAAAGGAATATTTACCTCATTGGTCTTCAGTATATTCAACTGTGAGATTAGAAGTAGCCAGGAAAGAGAGGGAGAAGATGATGGTGAGATAAGTGGTAGTGGAGTCCACTCCCCCCTGCACATGGGTGAAACACCTAGCCGATCTTCTGAGGAACAGAGCGAACAGCCAACAGTACCCCAGCATACATGAAGATTGGAGACCCAAAATTGTAGAGGATATAGGAAAATCATACGGTAAGGAGAGTGCTTAAGGACTATAAGCTCATGGGGACCAGGGCAGCAGCAGCCCCAGGCCCATTGCCCGCAGGGTCTACCTCCAGGTTCTTGGGAGAGAGTGAGGTCAATGGCTTTCTCCTGTGCCAAACAAGATTTGAGCAACACAGGGAGAGTCTTTGTTGCTTGAAGTCACAGGGAGGGGAATAAGGACAAAGTGGCAAACACACTGGGGCTGTGAGCACTGACTGGGGAGAGTTGAGAATTGAGCCATGACGAGCGCCTGACCCAGATAGTCCCCTGTCAGGTTGGAGAATTGGGCTGTGTGAGAGGCCAGGCCTTTGTATGGAGCAGCAGGCTTGAGCAGGAGGAATTTTTCAAAAAGAAAAAGTGAAAAAAGAGACACTCAGCAGCTATTTGGGAAATTCTCCTGTAGCAGCTGACATAGCCTTCTCCGCATCCAGGTGCTCAGCATTCCTTCGGTGGCGCGGAAGGCCCCATGCCCATACCCGAAGCCCCAGGGAGAGTGTGCATCTGAACCTATGGTACTGGCAGCATATCATCCCACCACACCCACAGGCCCTAGATGTAGTGCACCTGACCCCCCTGACCCCAATGCCCAGAGGCACCTTGCACCCAATCCCTGTGCCCCCAGGGAAACAGCAGAGGAGGTGGGCACCGGCATCTGCAGTGGCAGCCTGCAGGGCCAACTGCCTCTCTAAGAGTAAAGTGGAGAGCACTGCAGGGCTCATGGAGTTGGCAATCCCCAGAAAGCCTTAACACATTGGGGAGCTGAACTAGCCTGAAGGGGCACTGAGAGTCCCTAGCATCTAGGACAGCAGAGAGCAAGAAGGGGGTGTGTGAATCGCCCCTAAATGGTGTACCTCAAGGACAGTGAAACTGGTGGAATGAAGGCCTAGACTGGGCACAGAAGGGAACTGGGCCCCCACCCTGCCTCCTGCAGAGAGCTGAAGAACTGGGCTAGAGTCTGGGCAACTGCAAAGAGTGCCAATAAGGAAGGTAGAAAAGTGAAACCAATTCCCCCTCAGCCTGCTGTAGCCAGGAAGACCAGCAAAACTGGCTTGGCCAGGTTGAAGCCAACAGAGGGCTTTGTTTGTTTTAAGTATTTTTTTTCTTTTAACTCCTTCCTCTCTTTCCTTCTTTCTTTTTTTATTTCTTCTTCCTTTCTCTCCCTTTTTGTCTCTTCTTCCTTCCTCCTCCTCTTCTTCTTTTTTTTTTAATCCCAACAACTGAGACAATAACACCTGGAACTGTGAAAAGACCAGAATTGGACCCAAAGAGGGGTCACCCTAACAGCTGAGACAGAAAAATTTCACTTTGCTACTCCAGAGAACTTGCAAGTTATTGTATATTTGTATTATTATTTTTTCATTATTCTTACATCTTTCATTATATTAGTATTGTTATATTTCTTTTCATTCTGTTTAGTTTTCTTTGCTTGGCTGGTTAAACTGCATTGTTTGACTGGTTTCCCTTGTTGTCTCTTTCATAGTATATTTTAATTTACTGTCTTTCACTTCACTTGTGTTCCAATAGCATACTACTCTATGTCTTACACTTCCTATTCTTGTTATCTAGATCACGTAGAGTCTGTCATATGATTGTTACTCCATTATTATTGTAAATAATTGCTGTTCCATACAATTGTAAATACTACATAGCACCCCTCAGCCTACTTCACAGTTTCCTGAACTTTATTACTATTGTAGTTAACTCTATTCTCTCACATACTACACCAATTTTCTATTCTCAACTCTCACTTTACCTCATAAACTGACTTCCCACAAGCTCACTGCTTTCTACATCCAACTCACAATCCCCCCCAACAAGAGTCTTCTCTATTTTCCACCCTTTCTTAAAAGTGACTACTTGGGTGAAATACCACGGTTAACACTATACATATCCAAAGGATCTCCTATCTATTCTATACAGGTTGGTACTTTAAATATCATAGAATACTTCCTGCTGTCTTAAACAATTTTGCCTTACCCTTCCAATTTATCACAAAAAAGAGTAGGTGGAAGTTGTGAACACCAAGATACCTGCTGGAAAAGGAAACCCACAAACAAAGGAACCACAAATGGATGACAACAGAAGAAGGTGGAGGAAGTGAAAGTGACACTAATTCAACCCAGGGCCTATCTAGAAATACAACTAAATGGTGGAGATATTACTCAGAGCAAACAACTGAACAAGAGAAAGACAGAATCCTCAAAACCTTGTATACATGAAAGAACCAGCTTCAACACAACCTGCCCACACTGGCACAACAGAATACAAGAAGTGGTGGATGGAGTGACCCTCAGTTAACAAGATGGAGGGAAGGACCCATGAAAGAAAAACTCAACAACAATCAAAACCCAAAGACATGCAGATAGCCAATATAAACTACAGCCCAAGACCAGTGAGCTAAGAAGATCAAGGAGATTGCACCACTGAATCTTACAGGTCTTCTACCATAGAAGTTCACACCATAAACCCAGGGAGGCAGAACAGATCAATTTAAGAAGCAGAGGCTAACAAGAACAGTCTCGCAAACAATGGACAGACAAATAAGAAAGAAGGAAGCCTCAGAAAGAACACTAAATGAAATAGAGGCAAGTCACCTATCAGATATTGAGTTCAAAGTAACGTTATAAAGTAGCTCAATGAACTCACAGAGAATTACTGAAAACTACAGGGAAAAGAACTCACTGAACTCACTGCAAACTACCTCAACATGAAATAGGAAATAGAAAATCTCAACAAGGGCCAAGAGGAAATGAAGAATACACTTTCTGAACTGAAGAACACAGTAGAAGTAATTAAAAAAGGCTCAATGAAAGAGAACATCAGATCAGTGAGTTGGAGGACAACGTAGATAAAAACACCCAGAATGAGCAAGAAAAGGAAAATAGGCTCAGTAAGAATGAAGAGGGGTTAAGGAAAATGGGGGACAATATGAAATGTATAATAACTGTATAATAGGGATACCAGAAGGAGAAGAAGAAGAGCATAAGATAGAAAACTTGTTTGAAAAAGCAATGATGAAAAACTTCCCTAATTTGATGAGAGAAAAAGTCACACAAATCCAGGAAACACAGACAGTCCCAATCAAGAGGAACCCAAAGAGGCCCACTTGAAGACACATCATAATTATAATGGCAAAATTCCAAGATAAAGAGATAATCTTCAAGGTAACAGGGAAAAGGAAGTAACATGCAAGGGGGCCCAGATAAGACTAGCAGCTGACTTCTCAATGGAAACACTACAAGCCAGAAGAGAATGGCAAGAAATATTCCAAGTAATGAGAACCAGAGGCCTACAACCAAGACTACTTTACCCAGGAAGTCTCTCAATTAAAATGGAAGGCCAAATAAAAAGCTTCCCAGACAAAAGAAGCCTCAAAGAATATACCTCCTCCAAACCAGATTTGCAAGAGAGGCTAAAGAGGTTGCTTAAAGAACAAGAAGAAAAACAGTGAAAGGGGGAGGAACACAGGTATGAAAAAAAGGCAATGAATAAGTGATGATCAATAATAACCTTAAATGTAAGTGGATTAAATGCTCCAATCAAAAGACAGAGAGTAGCTGAATGGATAAGAAAGCATGACCCACACATATGCTGCCTACAAGAGACTCACCTCAGAACAAAACACCTACACAACCTGAAAATGAAGGGCTGGAAACAAATATTCCACACAGGGCTGGAAACAAATATTCCATGCAAATGGACAGGGAAAATGAGCTGGGGTAGCAATACTTACTTTGGACAAAATAGACATCAAAAAAAGTCATAAAAGGAGACCCAGAGGGTTACTTCATAATACCTAAGGGAAGAATCCATCAAGAAGATATAAACATTGTAAATATATATTCACACAACATAGGAGCACCCAAATACATAAAGAAAATCTTAGAGGACTTCAAGAAAGATATTGACAGTAACACAATTATAGTGGGGGATTTTAACACCTCATTGTCAAAAATGGCCAGATCTTCCAAACAAAATATCAACAAAGATATTGTGGCATTGAACACGACCCTAGATGAAATGGACTTAACTGATATATATAGAGCCCTCCATCCCAAAGAAGTGAAATACACATGCTTCTCAAAAATGCATGGAACATTTTCAAAGATAGACCACATGATAGGACACAAAACAAGCCTCAACAAACTCAAGAAACTTGAAATCATACCGAGCATATTCTCGGATCACAAGGGTCTGAAGCTAGAAGCCAACCCAAATGAAAAAACCCCAAAACCCTCAAGACCATGGAGACTAAATAGCATGCTATTAAACAATGACTGGGTCAAGAATGAAATTAGG
>CM052547.1:53410419-53468833 GCA_028533065.1 Trachops cirrhosus | reverse complement strand
TGATCAGTTGGAGGGGTAAGGCAAAATGTTTTAAGACAGCAAGAGAGTATTCTATGATATTTGCAGTAGCAGCCAGTAGAGAAGAGATAGGAGATCCTTTGACTATGTAGAGTGTTAACTGTGATCTTTCACCCCAATAGCCACTTTTAAGAAAGGATGTAAAGAAGACAAGACTCTTGTTGGGACGGAAAGGATTATGAGTTGGCTCTAGAAAGCAGTGAGGATGTGGGAAGTCAGATTCTGAGGTAGGGTGAGAGTAAAGAGTAGTAAATAGGTGAAGTGTGTGAGAGAATAGAGTTAACCAGTACAGTAATACAGTTCAGGAATCTGCAAAGTGGAGTATAATCTGGAAGTATTTACAATTGTATGGAGTGGCTATTATTTAGAGTAATATTAAAGCAACCATCATATGACAGAATATATGAAATCTAGATATCTAGAATAGAGAGTATTGAGCCTTGTACTCAAGAAGAGAGAGTATTGTTCTAATGGAACACCAATGAAGGACAGTATATTAGCAATACACTATGAATGCGATAATGGGGGAAACCTATCGAATGATACAATATAATCAGCCAAGCAAACAAGTCTATACAAAAAACTATACAAAAACAAGAGGTATGCCAAAATACTATAAAAATAAGAGGTGTTCGAATAATGAAATAGAGATAATACAATTATGCAATTACTTGCAGGTCCAAAAAAAAAAAAAAAGGAAGGAACCAATCAGACGATGGAAGGAATAAGAGATAAATTTGGAAAGTAAGGGAGCAGGGTCAAGACCAGGGTGACAGAAAGAGAAGCATAAAGAATTGATAGATCAAACAATAATAGTAATTAAAAGATGAAAGTTTACTTTAAAATAATTAAAAGAAAAGAAAAACAAAACAAACACACATAAAACAAACAAAACAAAACAAAACAAAAAACACCTATTGTTGGTTTCAGACTGGCCAAACCGGTTTTCTAGCTGGCTTGGGCACAGAGGGGTGACTGGAGACAGTTTTTCTCTGTTCCCGTTCAGGACTCAGTCAGCCTCTGGCGTACTGTTCGTAGTGTAGGCGCGCATTCTCCCCCCAGCCCATCTGTTGCTTCCCAGAAGGGATCTGTGTGTGGGGGGTCTGGGTGCAGCTATATACGTCCGTGGGAATTCACTGCCGTACGTTCCGATCTCCCGCGGAGTGCCCGCTCCTTTTCCGGGTTCACGGGTGCGCACTCTCTGGGTCCCGAGGGGCGCCCACTTCTCCTACCTCCAGGGCCTGGGCCTCACAGGTCCCACAGAGCGCCTGCGCCTGTTCCGGGTTCACGGGTGCGCACTCTCTGGGTCCCAAGGGGCGCCCACTTCTCCTACCTCCAGGGCCTTCAGGGCCTGGGCCTCATGGGTCCTGAGGAGCGCCCGCACCTTTTCCTTTTTCAATGCTGTGGTTTCCGAGACTTTCACCAAACCACGCTTTCTCTCCAGGTTTTTCAATGTCCGCCAGAATTTGCGATCTCCTATTTTCATTTATGACGTGATAATGTTGGCTCTTTGCTCTGTTCCTACCTAGAATGACTAGGATTTTTTTCCTGGTTGTGGGAGAGTAGAATCTGCTGTGTCCTACCATGCCACCATCTTGGACTCTCTCGCCCTTTTTACTTTCGATTGTTGTCTTTTCAGATTCTGCCACCTGTGCTGAACCCAAACTATTAGCTATTGAGGGATATAGTGTGGTGGATCTAACTGTGCTATTGGTAAAAGACAGTCAGGGCGAGGAGTACCAGACTTTCCGAGTACCCTCACCCTGCTTATTCGTTTTGGGTTCTCCCCCTGCATTTAGGACTGCGAGGGGGGGCTCATAGCGCTAGGTGACCACCCTTTATATGGTGCTTCCTGGATGAGCCAGAAGTTAGATGCAGTGTTGGAGGTCCCTATAAGGCCCCTGCAATTCTGGGGAATTGATCCCAGACTCACAGGATCCCAGTTTCAAGGTTCTGACTCACATGGGAACACCCAATTTTTCAGGCTGAGGGGAGGAAGTGCCTTTTGTCTTCGGCTTGGCGAATGTCAAAAGTTCTCATACAAAACCTGTGACTAACACTAAATTCTTCTGGAAAGCAATCTTTGGAGGTCAGTCGAAACCGGAACATTCATTCGCTATCCACTTTTCCTTATGCAGGTGGACAGAGGGAAAGGGCAAAATTGAAAGGACCAGAAGAGGCGGCGTAAAAAATAAAATTTGCTGAGATGCTTGTAAATTGTCCTGTAACTAGTTGAGGTTCTTAAAGTCGATTAGAGGGAAAATCTTTGCTCTTTCTCCCAAGTCTAGACCTAGTTGGGGGTTGTGCCATGGGGATGGGCTTGTGAGTGTTTTTACAGTGTGCCTCTTGTTGTGGGGACTTTTGCTTGTGGCTGGTAGGAAACCTAGTGTTCTAACCCAGTCCACGTCCTAGATAATCCTGTCATGGGTGACTTCTAGCAGCAAGCACCCCTGTGGCTTTTAACTGCTTGACCGGTGCCTGCAAGGATGCGGTGAATACTGGGGAGAGAAAGCAAGGCTCCTAACTTACTAAAGAAGGTACAGTTGCAAAGCAGTTGCAAGAGAGGGTGACCTAGGAAGAAAACCCTTTTCCTCTGAAATCCAACACACCTTATGACCTAACCAAAAAGCACTCTGTGTTGTTGGCCCTTACCTGGGCTGATGCATACACTCCAACCAAGTTGGTTTGTTGTCCACAACGATGGCTTGTAGCCCTGGGTCCCTGTTTCTGGGCACCAGCTGACACGGACCCCAACTCATGGGGTCCATGGCATTATGGATTAGACATGACAAATTCACACAGACTACTGAGTCCTGTGGAGGAAGAGGGACAGCACAGCTTCTCTCCCAAGAGGAGAAAAAGCCTTGGCCTTGCCTTGACTGGCCTTTATTGCTTTTCTGGACACATTACATGATGCTCCTCACTTGCTATGCACAGGTTCACGTTAGGTGGTTACCTTTTACAGAAAACAAAGGAGAGGATGCCACTAATCACATCACAGAAGAAGGATATTTGCAAACGCAAAGCAAAAAGGGGTTAAACTGGTTACACTCCATACTGGGGAGGTTTAGCACAGACTTTAGGAAGTTACAGTAAGCACTTGCTGCCTCAATTCAGGATGAGGGAATTTTATCAAAAGCAAGTCTCATAGCAGTCTAGGTACAATGCAGGCCTGATTCCCCACGGGAGAACCTATCCCTGGGTGTGGGTCCTGTGCATCTCCGAGTGGGAGCTGGGCCCACGCCACACAAAATGGTCTCTTATAGTAACTTACCCATTGTTTTATCCCCAGACACTAAGCATTATGAAACCAACTATATTGGTTACTACTGTAGAGCCTGACACATAGCTGGAATCTGGTTGAACTCTTGACAAATTAATACAGTGGAAAAAAATGAATAAAGAAGAAAAAATCAAGGCAAACATAAAAAACCAGGATCTTATCTGTGTTTCTTGAGTTAGTGACTTTTGGTAAACAACTTCTTTATTCATGCTGTCTCCCAGCTGCCCCCAGAAGACATAGTGATGGACTTATGATGCCTGGTCCTGAGCCAGGGCCTTCACTCCCCTACTACCTTTTCCTGAGAGAACTTGGGATTGTTCTAATCCAGCAGAGCTTTGGTTTTCATAAGTTAAAAATGAGAGTAATAACAATGACTTCATAGAGCAGTAAATAAAGTAATGGATGAAAACTGCAGTGCTTGTCACACAGTGGTAGATAAATAAATGCTACAAATGCTAGAATTTAACTTTAAGTAGACTTCAATAGCAGGGGAAATTTATAAGTAAGGCCCTGGGGTATCTCATAGAGTCCAGGCAGCAATTAGGAAGCCCTTTCAGGAGGGGAGGCTCCAAGGCTTTGCTGGAATGTTGCTTTCAGCTCCTGCTTAGTCCATCATGGCCAAGGGAACAAGGTCTTACATAATGAACTGGACGCTGAGAACCACCTCCCATGATGATGGTCAAGGGACAAGAGCTGGACATGGACAGATAGATGGCTCCAAAATTTCAATTATACTCTTCCATGTCACTTCCTCTGTGAAGTGAGTACTTGAATCCCCAGTTGGTGATATTAGTTTTCTCTTCTAGCACTACTTTATCCTTCACTTTGGGCACTTTTAATTCTGGTATCATGTATGTATCTGATATGCTACCCATCCTTTTAGTGCAGAGATCTTGTCAGATTATCCCTTACATCTCTACAAGTCAGTGACCAGCACATTATAAACATATGTCTGTGTGTGCTAAACTTAGAAATAGAAACAAGAGAGTGAATGCTCCAAGCAGTACAAAAAGAATCCCTTCCCTTTGGTGTGTTACTGCCCTGACCACAGCAACCCTCAGAATTAAAGAATATCAATGTATTCATTTGTCCAGGGTGGCCTCACATACTCACTATATGGCAAACACCATGCCAGGCCAGAATCCTGTTTCCTTGATTCACAGACTAAGGTATAGGCACAAAGGGGTCATTATCAGGAGATATATCTACTTCCAGCCCATTTGACTTGGCAGTTGAATACAACATTTATTTTAATTGCCTCAAGTAATTTAATAAGTATTTCTTACTTCAGTATAGTACTGGTAATAGAAGAACTAGTGTTGATCCAGCTTGTAAAAGACAGTTCATTCTGTGTTTTACTCTGGCCTTTAGATCAATCATATTGTCTCATTTCAAACTGTATAATTTTCCAAGAGTTCAGCCAAATATTTTAGGAAATTCTGGTTTGATAATTGAATGCCAGAAACTAAGAAATCCTAGAAATCTTATTTCAGAAGAATTTGGATGGCAGATTTTCCTGAGAGACAATCATTTGACAATACATGAATTTTCATTGGATTGGTTGGAATTGTTTTCCTTTGAAAGTTAACTCAAGGTTTTGGACTCCTGCTGGATTCCCTCCATTTCAGAGTCCAGGAGTTATGCTGAATTCAGCTTTTCTACTCCTGAGAATAACTCTTTAAATGTTAAAACTGAGGCACAATTTTTTTCTTAATAAAAATCTACATTTTTATCTACATAATTATTTACATTTTTGCTACATATGAGAATCAATGGAAATGAACCAAATGTTGACAAACAGAGAGTACAGCATTGGAGAAAAGTAAGTCTATAGTTGTGAGTATGCAAAACACAGTGTTTACTCTTGTATTATTATTTATTAATTATTGCATTATTTCCCATACAAACAACTGTGAGCCTACTTTTGCTAAGCCTGTTGTGTTAAAATTATTCTGTCCCTGTTAAAACCACTTAGTTCTCACAGAACAAGAAATATGAAAGCCTACTTATTTCCATCAAGTAAATTGTGGACAGTGATGTGTGTGTGTGTGTGTGTGTGTGTGTGTGTGTGTGTGTGTGATTTGTAAGTTCACATCCTTTGGACTAGACAATCAAATATAGAATGTCTCCAAGCATCTTACAACTTTCTCTCAGCATGTCCCAGTGAAGAAGTACACAGTACTACCACATGTGTGATAGACAGGCAATGTTAAGTTTCTGCTTTGTTTATGGGATGAATGGATGGATGGCCCAGGGGTTGAGCACCAAGCTCCAAAATATCATACCACCAGGAACAGGTTAAGTCAAAACTGTCCTCCACCTCATAGAATACAATAAAAACCAGCATCACTTCTAGGACAATCTTGCCAATGATGCACAATGTGAATCCATTTTCAAGAAAACATCAAACAAACCCAGCTGGGGCATATTCTACAATATAACTGGCCTGTCTTCTTCAAAAATGTTGAGGTCTTGCAAGTCAAGAAAGAACAAGGATATGTCACAGATTGAAGAGGGCTAACAGTACATGACAACTAAATGCCACCCATGATTCTGATATGAACCATTTTGTTACAAAGCACATTACTAGGGTAACTGAAGATATTTGAATGGGGTCTAAGGATAAGAGGATATAATCTGTCAATATGTCTTTCCTGATTTGGATGGTAATATTGTGGTTATGAGTGTGGTGGGAATGGATAAAGCATCAGATCTGAAAATTACTCTCAAATAGTTCAGGAAAAAAGTTGTTACTTGTGTATTTGAAACTTCTCTGGATATTTAAGATTGTTTTAAATTTAAAAAAAAAGGTTGAGGCCATCTCAGACTATCCTTCCTCTCCCACCCTCCAGCCAGAGGAGAAAATAGGCTCATGTTCACTGAGCACTAGACCCGTTCTTCTGTCTTTTTAGTTACACTGATGCTGCAATGTGTGGGCAGGGGAGGAAAGCAAATTCAGGTTTGTCTGCAAGTGACCCAGTGAATGATGTATTAAATTCTCCAAGATATGACTGGACAAGACCATGATGATGGCACATTGTACAACAAAGCATGTGTTTATCTGTTCTGCCCCAACATTAAAAATATCTTTAAAAATGAATATAGAAATAAAAACAGGGCAGGCAGAGTCCCTTCTCAGAGACAATGTTCTCCCAATGTTCTCCTCAATGCAAACCTCAAGATGGCCTTTTGCTTGAAAATAAGCTCCAGGTAGTCTGAATCTTCAGGAGAGTGGGGTTGAGCAGAAAAAAACTTGCATTCCTGTCATCTTTGTGAGAAACATGCACTTTTAGGGCTGAGGGAGGGAACCCTGTGGTTGAGGAGGACCCTTAATGCTGCTGGTGTTAGTTGATGAAAAAAGAGAGAAGGAGAAAACACCACAGAAAAACCCATGACCTATGCATAGGTTTTCACAACAAACCTAGGAATCTTTGCCTGCCCAGGGTAGGGATGGTGAAGGAGCATGTTCAGAGCAAGAAACTAAAATCTCATCTCCTCCCTCCACATGAATGGCTGGGGGTTGCCAGGCAGTGTGGCACAACCAGCAGCCAGGGACATATATCCTTAGTCACAAAGGAGGATCTGGGAGGCACAGTCTAGCATTCACCATGAGGGTCAACATGACAGAAGCAACCCAATTTGAAAAAAGATGAAACTAAGGCTTTTACTTTTGTATGCAGAGAAAATGTTCATAGATTTATCTGAAGGGGAGAGTTGATGTTCCAAATAATATGTCTACATACAAAGAAAACAAAAAGCTGAAGGGCTGACACAAATCATGTAAGTGCAGATCAGGTCGTCTGGAAAATCTTTATTGGTGTTGGGATGAGGAGCTCAATGGGCACAGTGGAAAAGTTGGATCAGATATCGTCCTACTAGTGATAACCCAATTGTGTGCACTTCAACCATGTCTGAGCCATTAAATAAAATGAAGGAAGGAATAGTTCTATGGGTTGAAATTAGACTCATTGGTTATCTACTCATAAACAAGGTCTCCACTGAGTTGGGAATTACACCATTGTCTCTAGACACTGCTGAATCCTACCAAAAATTATGGATATGCAATTCTGACCCCAAAATGCTTCTATCTACAAATGCTACTTAATGCCTAGCAATGTGTACTTTTTAAAGAAGGGTAATGGAAATATATCTAACTTGAAAGACAAAAAAAAAAAGCAAGATTATCAATTAGGATGAAAACTGGCTTGGGTAAATAGTGTACATAAAAGAAGAATAAAGCAAAAAGGCAAGGCAATTTATGAACTGGCCAGCAACTGTAGCTCACTTTCATGAGTCAAGAAAATAACTCAAAAATATAAACCAGTCATTAGAGGAAAATGCTACATCAGTTTTAGTTAGCAAGAATGAAAAGTTAGTCAAAAAACAGAGGAAGAAATATTCAAATGGACCCTCATTAGTACTTGGCTCAAATGTGTAACATTTACAGTTCAAGACTTGAAGAAAAAATTCAAAAACAAATAGGAAAGGGGAAGTGCATTATCCAGTTGAAGTCATGATTACAGAGATAATTTTACAATGATTTCAATGCATTCTTCATATAAAGGAGGTCTGAGTAAGATTTATTAAAAAATAAATTTGGCATGCTTTGAATTGAAATGCAAGAAAATTGTACCACTGTCAATCTTCTGGGACAACAGAAGATTCTTTACATGGCTCCAACTGTTAATTAATTGTGATTAATATCTATAACTCAGACTCAAATGATACAGATAAGACACCATAAAAATAATCCTAAAAAGTACTAAGGATAAGGGAAGGTGTATTAGTTAAGATATAGGTCTGGTTGCTTTAAAAGAGAGAAAATTAAATAAAACAAGTTTAAATAAATTTATGTCTTACATGTAAGTCTACATGAGTAGGGAGTCCAGCTAATAAAATGATATTGGTCCTCAAATGGTCTAGAAACCAGACATTGTGTGGTCTTGTTCCACTGTGCCATGGGTATAAATTCATTTTTGTGGTTGAAGATGTTCCACCACTGCCATGTCTGACTTCCAGGCTGTGGGAAACAGAAGGAGAAAGTGGACTGCATGGAGCTAGCTTCCTTTCTACTTCTCACAACCCATTGGTTGCAGCTTTGTCACATGGCCACATACCTAGACCAGAGTCTAGAAAATGCACTATTGAGCTGAGAAACCATGTGTTAAAGACTGGAATAGAGGTGCAAATGGAAAATGGAGGACAGTTAACAGTCTGTGAACCCAGGTTCCTTCTCATGTTTTGCTCCACTAGGCCCTAAGATAATGCTCAAATCCAGCCTTGGATTGCTTCATTTGTCCAGTATGAAGGAAGAAGGAGAACATGCAAACAGCTACCTCTGAAGGATGAGACTTAGAAATTTCCCATGCTATTTCTGGACAATTCATTTGCCAGAACATAGTCTGATGGCCACATGTAGCAGCTAAAGAGGCTGGGAAATATCTTGGAGGTGTGTTGGGGGGAGGGTGAAGAGAATGAATGTTGGGAGACAAGTGGCAGTCTTAAAGACAAGTAGTATAAAATGCAATTGCTTAGAGCAAGTTCAATATACATGAATTACTCTTAGTTCCTAACAGAACAACAGTGTTTTTAATTATGAAGAACCTTTATTAATCAAATGAACCCATCTGGCTTTCCAACTCAAAAATACTTTGTGCTTTCTTAAAAAATAATGATGATTTCCTTTAGAAACAATTTGTCATTCAAACTGTGTTTTGAGCAATTGTGTTTGAATTAAAGAGGCTTAACTGTAAAATGGGCAATGCAATTCCAGAACAGTTCCCCCAAACTGTGTTTGTGCATGCCCTGTGAAGTGATTTTGGAAAACACCTGCATGACCTTCTCTCCCTGAGAGTGTTGCACTTTAAGGTCTTACAAATCCTTCAGGAAGCATCTGCTTCACTTTTTTAACCCACTGTAGGCCAAACCTATTTGATCACTGAGCCCCTTCCTACAATGACCATTTTATCCTCCTATGCAGCTAGCACTTTATGTGGCACACTTTGAGAAACATTTTATAACATAGTAGACACAGCAATAATAAGAATAAGCAATAGGAGAATAAATAAGCAATGTATACAGTTTATAAGTCATTGCCTGTCAAAAAAACCTGACTTATTTCACTTAGCATAATGCTTTCCAGTTCCATCCATGATGTCACAAAGGGTAAGAGCTCCTTCTTTCTTTCTGCTGCATAGAATTCCATTGTGTAAATGTACCATAGTTTTTTGATCCATTCATTTACTGATGGGCACCTAGGTTGCTTCCAGCACTTGGCTATTATAAATTGTGCTGCCATGAAGGACACATAGACAATAATAAGGGTGGGGTGGAAATGTGAGGGAGGTGGAGAGGGCTGGGATGTGGGAAAAGGCATAAAACTGTACTTGAACAAAAATTAAAATAAAAGAAAAAGGAAAAAACTGAATAGCCAGGAATAAAAACAGTCTGTCTAACATGATCAAGGCACTATCTCAGGGTCTAGTGAGAGCTGGAGCATGCCATCCAGACTCCTCAGGTCTCAGCTTTCTTACTGTGTTAAGAGAGAATTTCTCAGATCACATTGAATCCTTGGGATAGGAGATCATATACCCCTTCTTTCATTATCCTTGTATATTGGGTAGACAAAAAGGATCGTGCTTTTAGCAAAAAACATTTTCTCGGAGGCAAAGACTAAATACTCCACTGTAAGCATGGTCTTCCCTGTGACAGGCTACCAGATCAATGAATGTGCTGAGTTTGTTAGTGAGTGAATGAATGAATGGAGGGAAGTTTAGAAGGACAGGTAACCTAGCCACCTGTAGGAGTTTACTTATGATTGACCCCAGAGAGATAAAGTTACTTAAGTATGAAAGGCCTTTGACTTGGTCACTTAGAAAGTGACAGGAAAGGGAAGGACCCTAAGTGTCTCCCCAGTGTACTGCTCTCCTCTTCAAACCAAAGCTGCTTACAGATTGATGGGCTCCAGCTATGTCCTGGATGTGGAGCAGGGCCAGGAAACAAGGCTATCCATAAAATATCTTCCAAAAGCAAAATGCTTTCTTTATTGCTATCTAAATCAGAATTCAGATTTGATGGGAAATCTTCTTATTGTCATGGGAAAACACTCATTATAATGTTAAGAGTGTCAATGTAAGAAACATTCAGATTTGTAAGAATTTTTATGAGTTTATTTGAGCCAAAGTGACAATGATTGCCAGGAAGCAAAATCTCAAGGGATTGAGAAAGTGCTCTGGAAAATGGAAGTTTTGCCAGTTACTTTATACATCAAAACCAGAGGGGAAGACATAATGTTACAGCTTAGACTCATGGTGGGTGGATAAGATACTGTTACCGAATGGACCCCCCTTTTTCAGGGTCCCCTTGTACTAGGTTAGCCTTGCCTGGGGCCAGCAAATGATGGCTCTCAATGCCAGAGTTTGGTGAAAATGAAAAGAATTATTTTTTAAAAAGTTACACAGACTTAGAATAATGACTTAAGGTCTTTGTTAAAATCCCAAGGTCCCTTAAAACACCCACAAACACACACAGTCCTTCCCTCCCCCCTTTGCCCTGCCAGGAGTACCATATCGCAGGAAAAAAAGTAGAAGTCTGTGGTTCAGTTAGCCCCCGGTTCTTCCCAGTAATCCACGTTCATCTGGCAGGCCTCCCACAGTTCCCAGCACCATCAGCTATGTCACTGGGATCTCCACTTCTTAATACATGTTGGGTTGGAGTTGCTCAAGAAACCAGATGGATGCAGCAAGCCAAAGAGCAGGGTTTATTAGCTGGGAGTAAGAGGGAAAGTGGGGCCAACCTAGGGAGGTTGGGGAGCCAACCAAGGGAGGTTAAGACTCACTCGGTTATTCTTAGGGCAGGTTTTTAAGCGCAAAAACCCACAAAGGGTAACTGGTTGGGGTGTCAAAGTCTGATTGGCTAGAGCTCGTTGCTCATTGCCATGTTTGCTGACCATTGTTCTTGATACATCTTATCCTCAAGTTAAAGCTGCATCCTGTCATGCTGGATATGCTGATCCCAGGCCCCAAGCTTAGCCTAGCATCTTTGTCCTGGGTAAGGTTGGCAGGCAGTTTCCCATGGTACAGTTTCCCACCTGGTGATTTTCCATTCCTCCTAGGCCTGCCTAGGTCTGTCACTACATGGCACCTTCTCCTGGCCCACCAGCAAGAGTCCTTTCACACCTTTCCTTACAGCAATGTCTCTGCATTCTTCAAACTGCTAAGAGAGAGCTCTGCATGGCTGCTACATCTTGCTTTCCTGCTTCTTAAGCTCTGTGGCAAAGGGAGCCCCCAAACCATGTGGCTCTCCTGGCCAAAACCATGTGGTTCCACACTTCCCCTGGCTACCTTGCCTGGCTGCCATGCCTGGGTTTAAATCCCAGCTCGAATCTTCCTCTGCATCCCCCTTTCTGACTCCTCCCACAATTGGCTATACCTGCAAACATTCCTGTATCTTTTCAACTTACCTGGGCTGCCATATTAAGTTTGGGCTGGTGTGGCCCTGTGGCATGGAGCCAACCATCTTCAAGCTCTCATTCAGGTGCTGTATCGAAGGGGAGTTGCTTCCCAGTAATGTCCTGGGTGGAAGTCACTCCCATCTCCCTAGCTTAAAGCAGGCCATAGCTACTTAACATATCTATGAAACCAGTCAAAAGTTATACATACTTTAAATGATCATTCTTTTGGTTATTTGCAAAACTGTCAATATGCAAAATAACTCTCAATGGCCCTGCTCTATGCGTCCCATCCCACAGTTCAGACTTGTGGGGGTGAGGACATCTATATATTTTGAATATTTCCTGGACATCCTGAGTTCTGGACCCCATTACAAATTTCTCTTTGCTGGGGTGGGCACTGGCTTCACCTTACTACAATAAGTTTTAGTGAAATTCATTGGTGATAGATTAGGGAAGTGCAATAAAACAAAGCAGAAAAACTCTGGGATTGAACAAAAAGTAAAATGAATAGACACATTTCTTTTATGTATACAGGATAGTTAACAGTCAACAATTAACAAGATAACAATAACAATGAGGGGAATTGTTTTCTCCCCTCTGGTGGTGGTTGTGCTTTGAGGAGTTGGGGGGAAGAAAGAAAATTAACTTTTTATTCCAAAAGTATGTTATCAAGAATGTTATTCTTAATGCAAAAAGACAACAGACAGGCTCAGTTAAGATAAAGATTGACATTTGTTAGGAAAAAAATACTGCCTTGCAACATGACTACCTGCCATGAACTGCTTTTAGTTAGAAAGTTTTAATGTCAGACCATCCTATGTGGTTACTTTCTGTCTCTGAGTTTGTAGGGCTGTCTGTCACTCAGGCCTCCCCTGAGGTTGTCAGGTTTAGTATATGCCTTTTTTTAATACACAAGAGGAAAAAGCAAGATTCAAGTCTGTGGACGGTGCATATAATTTCAAATCCATGGAAGCAAAATAAAACAAGATATTTGTGTAGATATAGTTATGAGATTATAGTTATTATTTTATTTTATTGCTGTTCAATAACAATTGTTTGCATTTAACCCCCACCACTGTCCCCCAACCAAGTCAAACCCACCTCCCTCCCTTGCTTCCACACTTATCCATGGTTTTGACCATGTGTCTTTTATAATAGTTCTGGACAACCCTTCCACATGTTGTCCCCTGCTCCCTCCCCTCTGGTTATTGTTAGATTCTTCTTAATTTCAATGTCTCTGGTTATATTTTGTTTGTTTTTCTCTTTTGTTATGTTCCAGTTAAAGGTGAGATCATCAGGTATTTTTCCCTCACCACCTGGCTTAATTATTTCACTTAGCATAACGCTTTCAAGTTCCATCCATGTTGTCACAAAGGGAAGGAGCTCCTTCTTTCTCTTTGCTGCATAGTATTTCATTGTGTAAGTGTACCTTACTGTTTTGATCCAATCATTTACTGATGGGCACCTAGGTTTCTTCCAGCACTTGGCTATTATATATTATTTTTATTTATTTATTTATTTAAGTATATTTTATTGATTATGCTGTTACAGTTGTCCCATTACCCCCTCCTTCATTCCTCTCCACACTGCACACACTCTCCCACCCACATTCCCCCCTTTTAGTTCATGTCCATGTGTCATAAGTTCTTTAGCTTCTACATTTCCCATACTATTTTTGCTCTCCCCCTGTCTATTTTCTACCTACCATCTATGTTACTTATTCTCTGTACCTTTTCCTCCTCCCTCCCCCTCCCACTCCCCTGTTGCTAACCCTCCATGTGATCTCCATTTCTGTGGTTCGGTTCTTGTTCTGGTTGTTTGCTTAGTTAGTTTTTGTTTTTGTTTTTGGTGTGGTTGTTAATAATTATGAGTTTGCTGTCATTTTACTATACATGTTTTTTGTCTTCTTTTTCTTAGTTAAATCTCTTTAATATTTCATACAGTAAGGGCTTGGTGATGATGAACTCCTTTAACTTGACCTTATCTGAGAAGCAGTTTATCTGCCCTTCCATTCTAAATGAAACCTTTGCTGGATAGAGCAATCTGGGATGTAGGTCCTTGTCTTTCACGACTTGGAATACTTTTTTCCAGCCCCTTCTTGCCTGTAAGGTCTCTTTTGAGAAATCAGCTGACAGTCTGATGGGAACTCCTTTGTAGGTTACTGTCTCCTTATCTCTTGCTGCTTCTAGGATTCTCTCCTTCATTTTAATCTTGGCTAATGTAATTATGATGTGCCTTGGTGTGTTCCTCCTTGGATCCAACTTCTTTGGGACTATCTGAGCTTTCTGGACTTCTTGGGAGTCTATTTCCTTTGCCGGATTGGGGAAGTTCTCCTTCATTATTTGTTCAAATAACTTTTCCACTTGTTGCTCATCCTCTTCCCCTTCTTGTACCCTTATAATTCAGATGTTGGAATGTTTAAAGATGTCCTGAAGGTTCCTAAGCCTCTCCTCATTTTTTTGAATTTTTGTTTTTGCATTCTTTTCTGTTTGGTTGTTTCTTTCTTCCTTCTGGTCCACTCCATTGATGGGAGACCCAGCTTTCTTTCCATCACCATTGGTTCCATGTGCATTTTCCTTCATTTCACTTAACGTAGCCTTCATTTTTTTCATCTAATTTGTGACCAAATTCAACCAATTCTGTGAGCATCCTGATCACCAGTGCCTTGAACTGTGCATCTGATAGGTTTGCTATCTCTTGAACCCTTAGTTGTATTTGTAGTGAAGCTTTGATCTATTCTTCCATGTGGGTCATTTTTTTGTCTTGTTGTGCCTGTTATGTATGAGGGATGGAGCCTTAGGTGTTCACCAGGGCAGGGCAACCCAGTCACTGGGTTGTGATGCTGTATGTGGGGACAGGGTTTGAGATGGAACTATGGCACTTGCTCAACTCTCAGGTGGATTTCAGTCCCTTCTGCCACTTCCTCCAAGCAAACTGGGCCTTTCTGGAGCTAATTCCCATGTAGGTGGGCTTGTGCATGTTCTAGGACCCCATGGGTCTCTCCAATGAACTTTTCTGTGAGGCTGGGAGTCTCTTCCTGCGCCTCAACCCCTACAGGCATTTTCAATCAGTGCCCCAAGGCTCTATTTCCCAGTGCTGGGACCCTGGGACTGCCGGGTCAGCCAGCCGCCTTGTGTGCCGTGCCTTGATTTACAATGGCTGCCTCACTGGGTCTGCCCATTGCCACCCCAGGCCCAGGGTCTACCTGCTGTGGTCTTGTGTGCCCAGGATCCTTGCATGCCCGGTGCCACCACTTTTTGTGCCTCAACCCCTCTCTACCTGGCTGCCTGACTCCGTCCTTCCTACCAGTCTGGATGAATGTGTCTATTTTAACTCCTTGGTTGTCCGACTTCCATACAGTTCAATTTTCTGTCAGTTCTGGTTGTTATCTTGTTTCTAAATTGTTGCTGTCCTTCTTTTGGTTGTGCAAGGAGGCACAGTGTGTCTACCTACACCTCCATCTTGGTTGGAAGTCCATAATTCTTTTTTTTAAGTACTTTTTAACTGATGTTCAAGTACAGTTGTCTCCATTTTCCCATCCTCCATGTCCACCCTGCCCCTGCCCTACCCATCCCTGCCTCCCACTCTTGAACCTACTCCCTTTGGCTTTGTCCATGTGTCCTTCATACATGTTCCTTGATGGCCTTCCCCTATTTCTCCCCATTAACCCTATCCCCATCCCCCTCTGATTATTGTCAGTCTGTTCTTTATTTCAATGTCTCTGGGTATATTTTGTGGACTTGTTTGTTTTGTTGATTAGGTTCCAATTAGAGGTGAGATCATATGGTATTTGCCTTTTACCACCTGACTTATTTCATTTATAATGCTCTCCAGTCCCATTCATGCTGTTGCAAAGGATAGGAGATCCTCCTTTCTCTCTGCTGCATAGTATTCTATTGTGTAAATGTACCACAGTTTTTAATCCACTCATTTACTGATGGGAACTTAGGTTGCTTCCAGCACTTGGCTATTGTAAATTGTGCTGCTATGAACATTGGGGTGCCTAGGTTCTTTTGAATTGGTGTTTCAGGGTTCTTAGGATATAATCCTAGCAGTGGAATTGCTGGGTCAAAAGGCAGATCCATTTTTAGTTTTCTGAGAAAATTCCATACTATTTTCCACAGTGGCTGCACCAGTCTGCATTCCCACCAACAGTGCACTAGTGTTGTGTTCCCTTTTCTCTACAACCTCTCCAGCATTTCTTGTTTGTTGATTTGTTTATGATGGCCATTCTCACTGGTGTGAAGTGGTATCTCATTGTTGTTTTAATTTGCAACCCTCTAATAGCTAGTGATGTTCACCATTCTGATCATAAAGTGAATATCTTAGAAGGAATAATTGTAATGTGTTCTCTTAACAGCTATAGGAGTTTTGAAACAGTCTGGCAGTAGAAAGATAAAACTAAGAAAATCAGCTCTCTGAGCTACCATTTATCTTTTCCAAGCCTCAGATATTGCAAGTATCTGGCTTATAGAATCAACACAAGCAAGAGAATGTCTTTTACTTGAGAAGAAAAACACCAAAAATGCCTATTAATACTTTGCAAATTATGTTTATATTTTGTAGCCCTCGGCTCATCATTGTTTGTCAGTATTTATTAACTTAGCTAAATGAGTGGTGTTTTTTCATCTGGAAGGCAGCACAAAGCTGGGATTTGTATTAGTGAAATGCCCACAGGAGTCAGGGAGAGGCTTTCAGAGAAGGGCTAAACCAACTTTTACCATGTGCTGAACCTTAGTACCTCATCATCAGCTAACAGTGTTTCTAGTTTTATGGCATATAAACCTAAACCTTTTATCCTCTGACCACTGAATGCTAAAAAACATAGTGTCAATTTGAGGGAAAAATGAACAAACATGGACCTGTAACTTGGCTTCCTTAAGAAATAAAAATACATTCTTTAATCAACAGAGAATCTATAGGGTTTGAAGCACTGACAAAGTGTAAACATTTTATATCAAGATCAATACTGAAGTAACTTCAGATTTTACCCTATGTCAGGGATATCAAACTCATTTTCACTGGGGGCCACACCAGCCTTGCAGTTGCCTTCAAAGGGCAGAATATAATTTTAGGACTATATAAATGTAACTACTCCTTAACTAGGGGCAAGGAGCTTGCCACTGCCACTGTGTAGAAGCAAGGTAGAGGGCCAGATTTGGCCTGTAGGCTTTGTGTTTGTCACCTGTGCCCTACCTGATTTGTGTCTTTATTGATAAGTAAAATTCTTAAGTAGGATTCTTACAGTCTCACACAGCAGGCTTTTGTGTTGATGAAGTTAGCATTATTTTGATTTGACTGCCTGGAGGCTGCATTCTGAGAATGGTTGAATTTTGCTAAAACCTAACACTTCATCCAACCTCAGAATGCAACAAGAAGCTGTTTTTTCTTTCCTCTTTGTCCAGAGACTGCGAATTTGCTTCTGGGGTTCTGTTCAGCTTGCTTTTGAAGAGTCACACACTTTATTTCATTATCTTGCAGGACTAAACTGTGAACACAAAATATGTGATAAATAGGGAGATTAATTTCTTTTGAGAAGACTCAACTAAAGTTCCAAGTCTCTTGATAGGAATAATCTTTAAAATCAAATAAGTAATTTATAAAAGTCAGAAACCACATCCAGAAGGGCCAGAACTTTGTTTTCAGTAGAAAATACCTGGGAACCAGCAGCAGGAGCCTTCAAAAGGGCTCCCATTATCCAGAAGAGTAATATGTTTTATTTTTATGTCAACATGATTACTCAATTTCCCATACCTTCATGAAATGATGGAAAGTAGGCTTTCTAAACTAAACTCCAGAGCATTCTTTATTTACCAAATCATCAACAGACCTATAAAAAGAATTTTGAACTCAGAGCCTTTTCTTGTTATGAATTATAAATTTCTGGGTTATGAAACCCAGAAAAGGAAAATTCTGCCTTATAAATGCATAATGTGGTCTGTTTTGTGATGCTATCTTACATGAAACCTTCCCAGCCCATGTCAGTGAGTGTTCACATATGAAGCAGAGAAGGATGTCCACCTGCATGATGGTGTAGATATTGTATGGTAGAGCTATAGACATTGCACCTGGCACTTTTTATTTGTAGCACTACTTAAACAACTACATTCTTGAATTTGAAAAATAACTCTTCTAGAAGTACACTGATAGGCAGTAGTGACTGAGCTTCTAAAATCTAAGATACACAGATGATTAAGAAGTAGTTCCCTTGCTCCAGAATGCCTACTCTACCCCCATTATTTTCTCCCTAGATGGGAAAACTTTTCTTTTCCAGTTCCTTCCCTTCCTAGTTTTATCCTGCCCCTTCTTGTTGTCACTCTCCTCTTGCCCCACTTTTTTTCCCCATTCCACCCTTATCTGGAAGGTGGAGTCACATTGACCTAATCCTGTGGAGGACACAGATGATACATGGGGATCAATGACCTCTTCTCCTCACACATGCTACAGGTCTAGAAGATGACACTAATCCCACTACCAACAGGAGATTCTAGTGGATTACATGATAACTCTGAGCTGGGCCCCAGAGACCTTAACAGAACTAGATGCCAGAGGGGCCCCAACTGAAAATGTTAGAAGGCTGGAGTGACTATATAATTTAAAGTGATGTTCTTAATGACTCAATCAGAAAAATAGTTTCATAAACCTGGATAAGCCTGGGCAAAGCACCATAGAGGGGGGCTCTTTGGGTGGAAAGGGGCATGTGGTGTAAGACCCCAGGTATGGGAGTTAGGCAGAGTTTTGTCTCTAATTCCCTCTCTGAGAACATTGTTGACAAGAAGGGAATGATATATGAATTATTAGAGAGAATTATACAGAAGTAAAAATGTAACACAAACATAAGCCTGCCTCTAGAATTGTTGCTGCAGCTAACCCCTTGGACTCTGGGGCTAAAGGCCAGGGACAGAAGGCTTTGGCCTTACAAGTATCACAGACATTAGTCACAATGTGACTGAGGGTGTGGCCCTGCAGGGCTGACCTGGGCTGAGATTCTAAGCCCTGGGCATGGTGGCAGGGTGGTAGCCTACATCTTGTGTGCACCATACACACACAGGCTTCATCAAGTGGAGGAAAGCATGAGTTTGCACTGAACATGTTGATTAAGTGAAATCTGAGAAATGATTATATCTAGAGCACCTGAACATCAGACCCAGTATGTCCTCATCACCATTGAACAAGATCTGACATTTATTAAGCACTTACTATGTACTACATCTATGCCATCTCATGTAACTTGACACAATGGAGTCATAAAATCCAGGGATGCAGTTGATCATACTGGGGGGTGTGATCACATGCTAGGCATGTCTCCACATTCAGTTGACGTCCACAATAGGATACCTGTGAGGAAATGGCAAGATTAGCTATTCAGAATAAAGCAAGGAGGGCAGAGTCTACAACCAGAGGCAGGTCAGGCATCAAGGAAACAGAAGAAAGAATCTTAGATTCAGGAATGAACATCACATGTATGCATATGCATGCACTGGTGTACATGTGTGTGCACACACACAACTCATGCAACTGACAGGTACTTCCTCTGACTTTCCTGGGTGATACACACTTTTGTGTCCTAATAGCAGTGAAGCATAAAGGAAGGAGGGCTGCAGGTGGACACAGGTTACTGATTCTGCCTCAACTACCTTTTGTAACCTCAGGAAAAATGAGTTTTCTTAATGAAATGATGTTTCATAATGATTCATCTGGAATCAACCACTCATTCCATGACAGATGAGGAGATCATGTATGAACCAGAATGAGTATCCCTTAGGACATCTTTTGAATCATGTTTACATGGTGCAGACAGAGGGGCAACAAGCACATGGCCAATGATGCTGTGGGACTGGGAGCTGCCTCAATTTGTGATCACTGCCAGTCTCACTACTCTTTTTGTGCTTTGTGAGTCAAGGACTCCCTTTTTCACTTTTTGTTGGCATTTTCAGGTACATTAGTGAAGATGAAAAGACTGACTAAATGGTGAGTGATAATGAGCCTTGTGCTCCTTGTTCCCAGTATACCACAGTGGTTAAAATGAAGCAGCACTGGAGTTCTGTCCAGGGACATTCCTGGAGCATACAATCCTAGAAAGCACAACAGTGTGGGTTGAATTTTGTCCCCCCAAAAAGGTATGCTGAAATCCTCATCTATACTATTTCACTTTATTTGGAAATAAGATATTTATAGAGGAAATGTGATCCTTAGGGTAGGTCCAATCTGATATGACTAGTGTCTATATAAAAGGGAAATTTAGACACAGATAGATATATATGTTGGCAATGATGAGAATGGCACCAGGTATTAGACTGGTGGGGTCACACCAGATTTGAGTTCAGCAACCTCAGTACTTCAGTTCGGGCTGGGAAAGAATTCAGAGCCAAGACTCAAACTATAAGAGTATATTTATTTAGAAAGTCACAGAGGTAGGAGAAGTAAGTGGTAGGAGAACTGGGCCCAGGAAACACATTACAAAGGCAAAAGAAGGGCCCTTGGAACTTAAGAGAAGGGAGCAGGCAAGGAAAACACATCTGGAGGGAGGGGGAAGGCACTGGAATGCTCCCAGGAAGGAAAAATACACTGGGTTCTTCCTTCCAAGGGCTTTTAATAGTGGAGAATTCAGGGGAGGTCCCAGGGGAGGATCTCAATAGAATATTCATCAGCTTTCCAGGTATATCCTTTCAGGGTTGTGGTCTCCACTGATTGGTTGGCACCAGGCCAGGAGGTCATTAATCAATGCAGCTAGTCCTGAGGTCAGCTATGATGTCACTTGTCTTGTTTGGCTGCTTTTCTGGGCACAAAGCTGAAGCACAACTGAGACCTAGATATATTTGCTACAGATTAGAACCTCCCTGTTCTAGGGCTTAAAGCTTAAGGGCTATTTTTTCTGACCCTGTTGTTCATTCCCCCTCTAAGGGGGCCTAACCTGCATGACCAGCAATATGCTAGGGGAGAAAAGGTCATTCTTGGAGCAAGATTTTTGGTTTCCAAGTTTTGTCCATTGTTAGGCACCCTGAGCTTTCTGCCTTGGTGACCTTCTGTACCTGACTTATTATCATTGCTCAGCTCATGTCAGTCTAATTGCCTTCCACATATATGTAGAAGACAATATGAGACACAGGGAGAAAAATGCCAAGTAATTGGCATGGTGCATCTATAAGCTAAGGAACACCAAGGATTGACAAATACCAGAAGTTGAAAGAAACAAGGAAGGATTCTCGCCTAGAGTCTTCAGGGGGAACGTGGCCCTGCCTACACCTTGATTTAGGTTTTCTGGCCTCCAGAACTGTGAGAATAAATCTCTGTTGTTTCAAGCCATCCAGTTTGTGGTATTTGATATGGAAGTCATAACAAGTTAATATGGGCAGGTCTCACAGGCTGCTTGTCCAATCCATAATAAATCTGTGCTGGCAGAGCTGGAACAGTGGCCAACTTTGTACAAACAAAGATGCTACAGGAGGTGGCCTCAGGTGTGCCTCTCTTTGGAGCAAAGGAGTATAGCCCAGGCAGCCTGGTGACAGTACAGAGTAAGTATATGGACCAAGTAGACAGGAAAACCTTAGGCCTCTGTCAACATAAGAAACATCCAAACCTGTAAAATCTTTTATGAGTTTATTTGAGCCAAACTGATGCCATTTGCTGGGAAGTAGTATCTCAATGAATTGAGAAAATGCCCCCAGAGAATGGCAGTTTTGCACCTTATTTTGTACATTGAGCAGGAGAGGTATGAGGCACTCAGAGGAGAAGGTGTGAGCGGGTTACATGAAATTCACTGGTGATAGGTTAGGAAGGAGGGAGAAAGAAAAGTGGGAAGATCTCTTAGATTGGATAAAAATAAAATGAATAGACATACTTCTTTTACAAAGGTGGATTTAGGATAGTTAATAGTTAACAATTAACATAACAATAATGATGAGGGGCTCTGGGGTCTCTTGCTCTGGTGGGAGATTGAGCCTTGAGGGGTCTGGAAAAAAAATTGTCCTGACATTTCAAAGGTATGCTATTATAGGTGCAAAAAGACAGTTAGACAGTCTCAGTTAAGGTTAAGATTGACTTTTGTCAAGAAAGATACAGGCCCAGGTCTTAACCACCTGCCATGAATTGCTTTTAGTTAAAAAGTTTTAATTTCAGACCATCCTTTGAGATTACTTTAGGTCTGTGAGTCTGTAAGTCTATCATGCTGGTCTCCCCTGAGCTTTACAGGTTTAGCTTGTGGCCCTTTTTTTTTGTACACGCTTCCTTGGCACTAGTGTACCAATTCTGTCCCCAGCAGGCTGCCTGCTGGGCCAGTCCCACATCCTGATTTCCTACATCTGGGAACAGGACATTCCAAGGTTTGGTTAATGCTTTGTAATGTTTATTAAAGTTTGGGGCAATTTCTTAAAATGTTGTTTGTATAGGTCCCTCTCTGTCTCTCTCTCTCCCTCTCCCTCTGTGTGTCTCTGTTGCACATATATGCATAGGTACACAAACACACATACACAGAAAGCATGCTGAGGTAGGAACACCTTTTGAATTGGAGTCAGAAAACTTCTACTCCATTACTGAACCACCACTCATGAGCTATGTTACCACACAGAGAGACTTGGAGTCTCTAGGCTGGTACTTCATTTATAAATGGGAAAAATACATTCTTGGGTTTTGTTTGAAGTTTAAATAGAATGATGCACATAAAACAAGCATTACAGGGGGTTGTGTTTTTTTGTTTGTTTTTGTTTTAGAAGCAGGCTTGTATCATACAATGAGCACTAAATGGAAGTAAGAAAATCTGGGTTCAAATTACTTACAAAATGTGCAAACTTGGCACATTTTCCTCACCTCTCTTATGAGTGTAAGCCATAATATTTGAAGATCAAATGAGATATATGTGAATGCACCTTGGAAACTATGATACAAACAAATATAACATGTGTCTCTATGTAGTTATTATACCATTACAATTTACAATACTCACAATTTTACCTACATTTATTCACTAACAACTTGACTTTAAAGCAAAAAGACATACTTTGCCAGTAAAGAAGACAGCATATCTAGGTGAGCTGGCGAACTATGGAATATACATCATGTAGTTCTTGAAATTATGTAGCTATTTTTGGTTTGCCATCTATAAGCATGTGTAAGGAATTTCAGATCAATTTTGATTTTAGCATTGAACTCCAGTTGGGTCAAGATGAATAAGTATTTAGCAGTCTTGGCTCTTTCCAGGAGAGTTAATTTATTGAAATTCTATAGAATTTTAAAATTAATAATGACAGGATTTTCCAAACTTCTTTTTCACCCTCCAGTCACAGGGAATGGTTTGGAAATGCAAACCCACAGGCTTAGATTCAGGACCAGTAGATAGAATAGCATGGGTTCTTTGTAGATCAGTGAAGCCTTGGCTACCACATGCATTTTTCCAGGCAGGTGTGTAGAGCACTATTGGGTGTTAGCTGGTGTCATGATATTTCCATAGGTAGTTACCTGCATATCAGTAAAGGAAAAAAGCAAGGAAATCAGATATTATTATACGTAATCAGCTGGGGAGCATAAGCTTGTTTCACCAGAAAGTTTCAGCTTCACACACTCCTCATGGGGTCACAGTGTTGCCCTGTAAAGGGGATTAACAACCCTTCCTCCCCCATACAGGGAGGAATGACCAGTTTTTTAATCTCTCTAATCCACTTGTCCATACTATGGGGGAAAATAAGCACATCTACAATAGGAGGCAGAATGGCTACCACAGAGGCCTGTCAGTCTAACCTGGTAAAGGAATCAATTGACTAGGAGGTAGACCCATCAGAATCTCAATAAAGCTTGAGAAGGTGGTTGGTTATTTTGAAAAAGCTCCTGATCTGTCCCAAGTCTAAGATTATATAACCAAGCTTAATAAAAAAAAGCTCTCTTTCTCTCTTTCTTTCTCACTTGGGAACACATGCTTGCCCCATTTGTTTGCATGTTCTCTCCATAGTAATCATCTGTATCTAGCAACTCTGCATCAGGCAGCTATATGGACTCCAAATGCAAACTCCAGGCAGTGGCCTGGATATAGCAGCATAGACAGGAACAGTGCTAAGCTACCTGAATGTGGACTGAGACAATTTAGCAGCTTCCAAAGGACTAAGCTTTAATATGAAACAGGAACTTTGGATGCTGACATTTGTTTTGGCCTTGCTGAAGACACAGTTGGACTTTTTCCCTGAGGGGAAAGATGGAGATGGGACACTGGGAACTCAAAGGAAGCCTTCTATTTCTATTTACATAAATCTTACTACACTCATCCTGCCTTGTGGGTTTCCTGGAATGCTTTCTTTGCAATACCACATGAACCCCACTTCCACTGACAATAGTGAAGTACCTGTCATATATTCCAACCATGATATTTTCTGATTGCCCTAGGAGTGTAGCAGTTCAGTTCCTGCTTTAGAAATGAAGGCCAACATTCAAACATTGCCCAATTTGTCTCTCCCTCCTAATTCTTCAACTTTTGGAATTTCTACTTTTGTTTTTTCCCTTGTTCTTCATGCTTTCTACATAACATGCCCTACCTCAAATTGTCCCAAGCACATGTCCCTAAGTATACCTTAACCCATTGGATTTGGTCACTACAGGGTCTTTAAGAGTCTCACCCCTTTCCATATCCATTTCTCCTTCAACATACTTTACACTAGCATTTGTGACTCATGGCTAAGATCCATGAACATGCCAAGTATGTGTGTGTGTGCATATATAAATATATACATATACAAATATATAAAATATATATGTATATGTATAAAAATCTAGGTATTCATAATTCTGGTTAATAAAATAACTCAATACAAGACACAGGTGAGACAAACAGAGAAGTATAAGTGAGAAAGTAAATATTTCTCGAGCACCACTTGAGTGTAAATGTATAAATCCACCCGCACACCTGGGGTGCATAAATACCACACCTCTTTACTTATCTTAACCAAATAAAATTTAGTTCTAGTCCAACATCTTATTTTCCAAGATCCACTTTTGTCTTTGGGATTGCTCATGAGTTGTAGGAGTCCAAGATGCTGAAAGGGATAATGCAGTCTGTGGTTGTTATGATAGATTCTTAGGTAGCATCCTCTGTTCTTTCAATGTCACCCTTGCCTTTAAAGTAAGTACTGGTTAACCTTCTTCCTGCCAAGGCCTATCAGGACTGACAAATGCTTTCTGTACCCATCTTGACGGTGGTGGTGTTGGGGAGCTGCCTGGAGCATCCCCAGGGCTGTAGTCTATTGTCCTAGTTTATGCAGCTGCCCTGCTGTTACCAGTGAAAATGGGGCTCTTTCATGGGGTTGTGAGAAAAGCACTTCTGGAGACTCATGCATGGGAGGATGAGGTTTCATGGTAAGATTTATTAAAGAAGCTGGAGCAAACACAGAGGACTATCCTGAATTCAGCTCTAGTAACTCATCTCCATCCATCCCACCATGGAAAAGTCTAGCCTTGTCTTCATCAAGTCCAGTATAAAGGCTAAGGTCCAGAAGTTCTGTGCCATTGGCTTAGTCCAGTCCTGTCCCTGTCCCCATCTGGCTAGCTTGCTTAGTCTGTATTCGTGGCTTTATTCTGGCTGACTGTGCCTAGGCCCACATTTGTACCCTGTGAGTCTAGGCTGCAAGTCCCCAGTGTCTGCTGGGGTCACATGGCTGCTATGGAGAGAAAATGAATGAGCAAATGGGATCAGTGCCTGTTATCAAGCACAAGAGAGAGTGAGAAAGAAGGAGAGACTCTTTGTTAAGCCTGGGTTATATTATCTTAGGCTTGGGAAATACTGGGTGCTCTCTCAAACTAACCAATCAACTTCCTAATCTTAGTAGGATGGCACTGGGTCCACTTCCTAACCAATCTACTTGGTATATCTTCTGGGGTTCTATTTCCCTTATCCAATATGATTTTTATCCCCAGTCTTGACGGTTTTCTACTGTCCATGCATCATAGTAAAGCACCTCTCCCTGTATCATCTTGACTTTACAGGGCATATGCCCAGCAGAGGAATTTCTCTTGCTGTTTTTATTCCTCCCCCAGTAATGACCCTTCCTGTCTGCTGTGGAAGGATGAGGTCTTAAGAGTGAAGGATGATCTGGGGAGTGCGTGAAGCTCTAACTTCCTAGTGAAGCTCTCCAGTTTATTTTGCTTAATAATGTCTGAATCCCTTTGCTTCCTTCCTTTAATAATATCTAGCTACCTTTGCTAACAGTGGTACCTTTTTCTTCTTCAACTTCATTAGCACAAAATAGATTTCCTCCTCCTTGGGCCAATATAGATTTATTCTCCAGGAGCCCCAGGACTTCCAGTACCACTAAATGTTGTTAATGTCTTGCCACATGTAGAGACCAGGCGTTGGGTGCAATGACCATGAAGAGTGGAGATATTCCTTGCCCCCTGAGTAATCTGCAAGGATCATATGTGAAAGATTTCTGGTTTTGGCTCTACCATGTACAGCTGAGGAGTTGTCACTCCCATCTTCACAACAGGAAAAAAATAGAATGAAGTGAAAATCAATGATATTTCTTAACCTCACCAAACAACCAAGATCACAGGGCAAACCCTGTGAAAGTCAAGCACATGTAGATTCACAGTAAGATCCATTTACCTGGAGCAGAAGCCACTGTTGAAGGCTGAGAGAGGACTAGTGTTAAGAGTGAGAAACTCCTGGAAAAATCACTCTTAGTAAGGCCCGTTAGTGAAGAGCCAAACAAAACAAAACATGTTCTTGTTTCAGAAAAAAATAAGGGAAACATGACTAATCTGAAATTCATCCAAGCCTTCTCTCCATCCTACTTGATCATTATAACAAAGATCAAGTCAACAGGGGAAAATACTTTACCAGAGAATTATCCAACCCAGGGAAAGTAAATCACTAAATTCCATACCTGCTAGATGTCCTGTCTCATCTAAAGCAGAAAAAAAGTTAAGAAATCCTTATGATGTCACAGCCCAGGGTCACAAACCTAATGACAGACTCTGAGATATAATCATAGAACTACAGAATACCTCCTTTTCCCCCAAATTTTACCACCGCAAAATGGCTCAAGTACAATAACAGTGGGCACCATCTGAAAGAGCTTCATGATGCAGATTCTATTTATGAAGGTGTTCTTAGGTAAACCCAAAGACAACAGGAATATGAAAACAAAGATATTAGAGTACTTTTAGCCTGATGATACCCACAGCCAAATCAAACATTAAATACAGCCCCAAGTTGTAGCTGGATTTACACAAGATATCACACTAAAGACCTATTCAACCCAGTTTCTACTACCCACTACATTGTTTCTGACATTCAACAAAAATTAAAAGGCATGTTAAAAGGCAAGAAAAAAACACAGTGTGAAGATGCAAAGTAACCATCAAAACCAAACATAGATATGGTGCAGATTTTGGAATTATCTGACCAGGAAATTTTAAATTACCATAATTAATATATTAAGGGTTCTAATGGGAAAAGTAAACAATATACAAGAACAGATGTGTCAAGTAAGCAGAGAGATGAAAATCCTAAGACAGGGTCCAATTTAAATGTGGGAAATTAAAAAAAAAATCTAACAGAAATGAATAACGCTTTTCATGGACTGGCTCCTCAGTATGCTAAATATGGTTGGGAAAATAATCAGGAAATTTAGGTATGTCACTAGAAACTTACCAAACTGAAAAGCAAAATGATAAAAGAGTGAAAAACAAAACAATATAAAATCCCCAGAACATCGAAGATCTGTGGACAAATTAAAGTTGTAACATAGGTGTAATTGGAATACCAGAACAGAGAATAGACTAGAATGAATATTTGAAGAATTATGACTGAGAACTTTCTGTAATAATTATATACACCAAACCATAGATCCAGGAAGCTCATCAAACACACACACACTCTCACACACACACACACACACACACACACACACACAATACACTTAGGCATATTATATTTAAACTGCAGAAAATAAAAAAAAAATAAAAATCATGAAAGACCAGATGGAGAAGGGTGGGGAAACAAGGATCAGAATCACATTACACATCACTTCAAACACCATGTGAGCAAGAAGAGAGTTGAATGAATAAAGTGTTAAAAGAAAAACCCTACCAAGCTAAAATTCTATATCCAGTGAAATTATCCTTCAAAAGTACAAAAGAAACAAAGGCTTTCTCAGACAAACAGAAAATGAGGGAATTCATTGGTAGCAGACCTCCCTTGCAAGAATTGTGAAAAGAAGTTCTTCAGAGATACAGGAAATAGTATGTCAGAAACTTAGATATAAAGAAAGGGTGTCAGGGAAGAAATAACTAAAAATAAAATAAAATACCTTTTCTTATTCTTACTTGTTCAAAGTAATAATAATAATAATGTATTGAGTGATTATAGCATATATGTAAGTGAAATGAATGACAGAAGTGTTATGAGGAATGGGAAGCCTCTTTGAGAACCTGTTATTTATTATAAGCTACCTGCACTGCCTGTGGAGTGACATACTATTATTTGAAAGTGGACTTAGATTATATATAAGTGTACATTGCAAATTCCATCCAGTAATGGACAGGTCCAGCAGAAAATTAGTAATGAACTAGTTGAACTCAACAGTACCATCAATGACTTGATGACCTCATTTTGTAGGCATATGGAGGGAAGAGCATAGGAACTTGAACAGGGTTTCTTCATGGTTTTAACTTAACAGCAATTTTTATGTTTAACAAAGGTGCAAATATCAAAAAGGGATTATAGGTTATTCCAAGGGTGAAGATCAACCTGGCACTGGACCAGAGGCTTATTGCCCATAGACTTTAGGGCAGGGGTGTCAAACTCATTTTCACCAGGGGCCACATCAGCCTCAAGATTGCCTTCAAAGGGCAGAATGTACTTCTAGAACTACATAGATGTAACTACTCCTTAACTAGGGGCAAGGAGCTCGGCACTGCTGCTGGGTAGAAACAAGGTGCTGGGCCAGATAAAACAAGGTGGAGGGCCTGATTGTGCCGGTAGGCCTTGTGTTTGCCATCTGTGCTTTAGGGAGAATGATAGTTTCTGAGTTTGCTTAATAATCTTAACAAGTTTCAGCAGTGTGTGAATTTTTATAGCATTCATCTCTATCCCAAGTGTTCACCATAAAAGGTATTTCCAGAGGGAATAACTACTTATAAATTTGAATACTCAAGCTCTTTTCTCTATTTTGAAATAATTAAACAGAATCACTGCACCAAGCAGTGAATACTATTCAAAATCTATAACATTATATCTCATTACCTGAGAGTAAATATCACTAATAGCTAAAAGGATTCAAATTAAAGTTAAACAAAGACTTGAGAATTCATGGAAATTAGGAGCAAGATACCTGCAACACAATTGAAATTGTACTTGACTTTGGCTGATCCAAAGCCCACAAAGAAATGGAAATTGCAGCAAATTATTTTGCTCAATATTCATGGACTTTCCTCCTTTTGTAGGATGAGTTCCAATCCCCTAGGCTTCCCACTTTCCTGTCATCAGTGCTCCCCTGACCTAAGGGAGGTGGCAACAGTTGTCCTCAGAATTAAGAGCTAATAGACTTTCCACTGCCCTCCAGAATTATTCCTTATGCCTGTTATTCATCACAAAGCAGAAAGGGACCTTCCTTATATTCACTCAAGGATCAAGTTTTTAATACAACAGACTCTCAACTATAGATTTCATTTATTTATTTATTTGATTTTTATTCAATTACACTTTACACTTAATATTAATTTGTATTATTTTCAGGCGTACAACACAATGGTTAAACAATCGTATAATTTACAAAGTATTTCTCCTATACTTTCAGTACTCAGCTGGCACCATACATAGTTAACACAATCTTATTGACTATATTCTTGCTACTGTACTTTAATTGTGTCACTGTTTTTATTTTTTTTCTTCATTTTTATTGTTGACATTATCACAGATATCTCCATTTTCCCCCCTCTGCCTGCCTCCACTCAGTCCCCACCATCCTCTTTTCCCTGGCCATCAAGACACTGTTGCCTGTGTCTATAAATTATGCACATACATTCTTTGGCTAATCCCTTCACCTTTTTTTCATCCAGCCTCTCCACAGCACCTCTTCTCTGACAGTTGTCAGTCTGTTCCATATGTTCATGCCTCTGTTTCTATTTTTATCATCAGTTTATTTGGTTCTTCAGATTCCACATAAAAATAAGATCATACAGTGTTTGTTTTTCCCTGACTGGCTTATTTCACTTAGCATGATAGTCCCATGTCCATCCATGGAGATTCCTTTCTTCTTTATAGCTGTACAGCATTCCATTGTGTAAATGCACCATGTTTTTTTTTCTATCCACTCATCTACTGATGGGCACTTAGGCTGTTTCCAGCACTTGGCTATTGTAAATAATGCTGCTATGAACATAGGGGTACATAGGTTCTTTTGAATTTGTGTTTCCAGATTCTTTAGGTATAATCCCAGTGGCGGAATCACTGGATCAAAAGGCAGTTCCATGTTTAGATTTTTGAGGAAATTTCATATTGTTTTCCACAGTGGCTGCACCAGTCTTCATTACCACCAACAGGGCACTAGGGTTCCTTTTTCTCCACAACCTGGCCAGCACTTATTTGTTGATTTGTTGATGATGGCCATTCTGTCTGGTGTAACATGGTATCTCATTTTTTTAAATTTTTAATTGTCATTCAATTACAGTAGTCCCCATTTCTGTCTGCTGCCCTGACCCCCTCCCCCTACATTCCATTCTCCCCTCCATTGTCCTTGTCCATGAGTCCTTTATTTATGTTCCTTGACTTGATCCTTCTCTTTCTTTCCCCCATTGTACCTCACCCCCACCCCCGGTCACTGTCACTTTGTGCTTTATTTCCATGTTTGGTTCTATTTTGCTTGCTTGTTTGTTTTGTTGTTTAGTTCCACTTATAGGTGAGATCAGATGGTATTTGTCTTCTACCACACAGCTTATTTCACTTAGCATAATACTCTCCAGTTCCATCCATGCCACTGTAAAGGGTAGGAGCTCCTTCTATCTTTCTGCTGTGTAGTATTCTATTATGTAAATGTACCAATTTTTTGATCCACTTATTTACTGATGGGCACTGAGGCTGTTTCCAGCACTTGGCATCTCTGATGGCTAGTGATGTTGAGCATCTTTGATACATCTCTGGACCCTCTATATATCCTCCATAGAGAAGTATCTGTTCAAGTTTTTTACCTATTTTTTAATTGAACTTTTTGTTTTCCTGGTGGGGAGTTACATGTCTTCTTTATATATTTTGGAGATAAAACCTTTGTCTGAGGTGTCATTGGCAAATATGTTTTCCCATACATTTGGTTCCCTTTAAATTTTGCTGATGTTTTTTTTAGCTGTGCAGAAGTTTTTTACTTTGATACTGTCCCATTTGTTTATTCTTTCCTTTATGCCCTTTGCTCTAGGGAATGTATTGGTGAAAATATTGTGTGGGATATCTGAAATTTTCCTGCCTATGTTCTCTTTTAGAAATTTTATGATATCATAATGTATATTTGTATTTCATCCATTTTGAGTTTATTCTGGTGTATGGTGAAAATTGGTGGTCTAGTTTCATTTATTTTTTTGCATGTAGCTGCCCAGATCTCCTAACACCATTTATTGAAGAGGCTATTTTCATTCTGTTTTATGCTTGTGCCCCCTTTGTCAGATATTAATTGACCATAGACACTTGGGTTTATCTCTGAGCTCTGTATTCTGTTCCATTGATCCATGTGTCTTTTCTCATGCCAATACCAGATGTTTTGATTACAGTGGCCTTGTAGTATAATTTGATGTCGGTATTTTTAAAATATATTGTATTGATTATGTTATTACAGTTGTCCCATTTTTTTCTCCCCTTTACTCCCCTCTTCCCTGTACCACCCCCAACATTCCCCCACCTTAGTTCATGTCCATGGGTCATACATATAAGTTCTTTGGCTTCTCCATTTCCTATACTATTCTTAACCTCCCCCTGTCTATCATGTACCTATCATTTATGCTTCTTATTTTCTGTCCCTTTCCCCCATTCTTTCTGCTTCCCCCCCCCACTGAAAACTCTCCATTTGCTCACCATTTCTGTGATTCTGTTCCTGTTCTAGTTGTTTGCTTAGTTTGTTTTATATTTTATAGGTTCAGTTATTGATAGTTGTGAGTTTGTTGTCATTTCACCATTCATATTTTTATTTTAATCTTTTTCTCTTTCTTAGATAAGTCCCTTTAATATTTCATATAATAAAGGCTTGCTGATGATGAGCCCCTTTAATTTATCTGGGAAACACTTCATCTGCTCTTCCATTCTAAATGATAGCCTTGCTGGATAGAGTAACCTTGGATGTAGGTCCTTGCCTTTCATGACTTGGAATACTTCTTTCCAGCCCCTTCTTGCCTGTAAGGTTTCTTTTGAGAAATCAGCTGATAGTCTTATGGGCACTCCTTTGTAGGTAACTGTCTCCTTTCCTCGTGCTGCTTTTAAGATTCTCTCTTTATCTTTAAACTTGTGTAACTTAATGATGATGTGCCTTGGTGTGTTCTTCTTTGGGTCTAACTTCTTTGGGACTCTCTGGGCTTCCCAGACTTTCTGGAAGTCTATTTCCTTCACCAGATTGGGGAAGTTTTCCTTCATTCTTTGTTCAAGTAAGTTTTCAATTTCTTGCTGTTGTTCTTCTCCTTCTGGCATCCCTATAATTCAGGTATTGGAAAGTTTCAGGTTGTCCCAGAAGTTCCTTCTGGTTGTTTATTGATTTTAGATTAGTTGTTATTCTCTTTTGGTTGTGCAAGGAAGTGAAGGATTTCTACCTACACTTTCATCTTGGCTGAAACCCCTGTTGTGAGTTTATTGATTACTGCATTGATATAATTAGTGTAGTCAATCCATTCAGGTTTTATGTTTCTTCTTGATTTGCTTTTAATAGATGGTATGTTTCTAGGAATTTCTGAATTTCTCCTATATTGTCCAATTTGTTGGCATATTGTTGTTTAAATTTTTTATATAATCCTTTGTATTTGTGAGGTGTAAGTTACTTCTTTTTTACTTCTGATTTTATTTTTTAGGTCTTCTTTCCTTTTTTCTTAATGAGTCTACTTAAATGTTTATGATCTTGTTTATCTTTTTAAAAACAGCTTTTGAATTTATTGATCTTTTAAAATTTTTAGACTGTATTTAATTTATTTCCACTTTGATTTTTATTAATTTCTTTCCTCTATTCACCTTGTCTTTTGTTTGTTCTTATTCTAGTTTCATTAGTTGTAAGATAGATTTCTTCTTTAAATTTATTTTATTTTTGAGGGAGTCCTGTATTGCAAGAATTTTCTTCTTAGGACTGCTTTCGCTATGTCCTATGGATTTGGGGTTGTAGTCATTTCATTTTCATTTTTCTCAACATATCTTTTGATTTGTTTTGATCTCTTTGTTAACCCATTCACTGTTTATGATTATGTTATTTAGCCTCCATGTATTTGTTTCTCAATTTTTTTCCTGTAATTGATTATTGGTTTGATATCATTATGTTCAAAGAAAATGATTGATATGACTTTAATCTCTTTAAATTTATTGAGACTTGTTTTGTTGCCTAACATGTGGTCTTCTAGAAAATGTTTTATGTGCAGTTGAAAAGAATGTCTATTCTGCTGCTGCTTTTTGGTGAAATTCTCTGAAAATATTAATTAATTCCATTTGATCTAGTGTGTCATGAAGGCTGCTTTTTCCTTTCAGGTGTGTATCTCTATGTGATGGTGTTTCTACAAAGGTACATGTGATCAAAGTGCATAGAGCTATATACACACACATGCACACACACATATATGAGTGCAGGTAACACATACAATCTGAATAAACTCTATGGACTGTACCAAGATCAATTTCATGGAAATGACTCTGTGCTACAGTTGCTTATGTTTTACTATTAGGGAAGGATGAAAGTATGCATGGCATTTTCCTGTACTTTTTTTTGTGCCTTCCTGTGATTCTGTATATTTCAAAATAAAAGTTTTTATAATCATTTAATGAACAGCAGACATTAATATTTTAAATAATATATCACTTTGAGCATGTATCTGTGATGCAATTAATTAATAAAATATTACAAATATACATTTGACTATTTTTATTCACATCCACAATGCAAGTAGTGGATCCCCAGGTTACCCACACTTCTATTCAGCTTGGCTACAAATTTGTGTTTCCTGCTACCTCCTCAGGTTTGATAATTTGGTATAATGTCTTGAAATATCAGGGAAACACTCTACTGGTTTATTTATAAAGAATATCATAAAATATACAAGTAAACAGCCAGATGAAGACACATGTAAAGAGAGACCCAGAAGGGTTCTAAGCACAGGAGCTTCTATTGCTGTGGAGTTTGGGGTATACCTCCCTCCCAGGACATAGGTACATTCACCAACTCAGAAGCTGTTTGAACCCTGTTTGTAAGGTGTTTTGGGTTCATTATATAGAAATGATTGTTAATCATTGCCCATTGGTGACTAATTCAATCCACTGCTTCTCCCCTTTTCCAAGAGGTTGAAAGGTAGGGCTAAAAGTCCCAACCCTGTAATCACATGCTTGGTTCCTCTAATAACCAGTCCCCATATTTCATTCGTCACCACATTAAACATAAACTCAGGTGTGTTTTAAATGGGCTTATTTTGAAAGACTATCCTCTTACGTCTACCACCTAGGAAATTTCAAAGATTTTAGAAGTTCTTGTACCTAACTGATGATAAAGACAAAATATAAATTTTTTATTATATCACAGTACCTCATTTGGAGAGACTGGGTTAGGACCTTTAGTTTTCAAGGAACAACCACCTTGAGTTAGCGTAGGTCCAAAGGGAAATTTCTGTCTTAGAGTCCAAGGTTATTTTGATAAAAGTTCAAAACCAAAATCATGGACCACTAGCTTCTCATCATTTCACTCATTCTCTCTGATTTTACAGGACTTGGTGGCCTGTAAGACCATGATATTTTTTTAAAGATTTTATTTATTTTTAGAGAGGGGAAGGGAGGGAGAAGGAGAGAGAGAGAAACATCAATGTGTGGTTGCCTCTCATGTGGTCCCCACTGGGGACCTGGCCCGCAACCCAGGCATGTGCCCTGACTGGGAATCGAACCTGCGATGCTTTGGTTCGCAGCCCGCGCTCAATCCACTGAGCTACGCCAGCCAGGGCTGATATTTTTTCTTTAATTCGAGAAATCATCCAGGGTGATTGGGAAGCTGAGTCCAATTCTGAATTCCCAGAATAGGGCCCTGATTAGTCTAGTTGAGTGAGGGTCCACTTGAAGTCCAATGAACTATGACTAGAATAGGGACATTTTAATGAACTAAAATGCAAGGCTGCTAAGTCACATCCCTGGATATTGGTGGAATTTTAATGCACTGGCGGCAAGTTGGACCTTAAGAGATACCTACTGTATTATCCATATCTTTGGAATGAAATGTTGGTACTGAATGATTAAAATGAGTGGGAAACTCAAAGTGAGGAATACCATCTTTCTGTTATATATCATCTTATTTGTTTTAGCTTACATCATGGATGCATTTTCCAAGGTGTAAGACTGGAATTCCCTGTGGTAAAAAAAATGCATTCTCTGGTATTCTGACAAATGCTAAATATTCTATTGAGGCTCAAAAATAAGTAACAATAACACTATCACTGTGCCTTTTTCATTACTGATACTGATATGTAAGCTATTCTTCATGTCTTAAGTAATCCCCACATAATGAAAGCAAGGTAAAATGTAGTTAAAAAACAAAACAAAACATTTATTTTGCTGCTGGGGAATCTGTGATGTGGAGAAGTGAGGCATAATGAAAGTGACTTATGTAAGGGTTTTTTTACAAGTATAGAACAACTGACCTTCTTTATCTATTCTCTGTATTATTTGCCTATAAATTAAATTGTATGCACCTACCAGAGGTCATAGCCATTTACATACTCTTTACACTGAGGATAACACCTGCCCTTAAACCAGAGAAACAATGTAACAATATGCAAGGAGTCCAAATGATGTCTGTCTCAGCAGTAAGTTAAAGATGGTGTGTCAAAACATGGTTGTGAAGCTGGAGTGGAAATGGGAAAGTCACATCATTGTGCAATTGTGCACTGACCATCTGCACTATAACTGTCCACAAAGGACTCGCTTGTTCCAATAACAACCACTCTAGGTTGCTTTGAAATTAAGTTCTGGAGCAGCAGGTAACCACTGAACCATTTAATGCAAAAAAAATCATCACAGATGTGCATTTTGTATGTTTCTTGCATGAAAACAGACACATAGACCAATGAGACAAAATTGAAAGCCTAGAAATAAACACTTGCATATATGATTAACCACATATAGCTGAATAACCACATGCAGAGAATGCAATTGGATGTCTACCAGATTCCTCATAAAACTGAACTCAAAATTATTAAAGACTTAAACATAATACCCAAACAATAAAATTCCTAGAAGAAAACATAAGAAAAAAGATCCTTGGCAATGATTTTTGCATCTGACACCAAAAGAACAAGCAGCAAAAGCAACTAAATCAACCTAAAGAGCTTCTGCAGAATGAAGAGGGACTATGATGTGGGAGGAAATATTTCAAATCATATACCTTATATGGGGTTAATATAAAAAATAAAGAACTCATGTAATTCAATAGTAGAAAAACAAAAAAATCTGATTTAAAAAATGGCAGAAGAATTGAATAGATATTTTTCCAATGAAGGCTTAAAATAACCACTTGATACTTGGTACCAACCACTAGGTACTTGGATAACTTTTCTAGCAGTGTTGGAGAGTAAATTCAATTACATACACATTGGAGACAGAATGCTTATCTTGTATAGAATGACAACCACACAGATTCTGACTTAACCTTTTAAATAAACAGAAACACAGACAAGTTTTGCTAATTCACAGGATCAGAGGGTTTCTGGTGAAATGCACTGAAAACCCAGGAGTAGTGCTGAAGTCTGAGATCAACAGGAAGGGACCCAAGTGTGTGTGCATGGCTGTGGAATTGTATCCTGAGTTTAATTAAGGAGGAGCTGAATTTCCTAAAACAACCTGTCCCCATTATGACCTGAAGGAAAAAGGATATGATCAATATCCTTTTTGAAAAGGATGGGAAAATGGCACCCTCCCTGGCACTCACCCACTCTTTCTAGCTCAGCAAAAAGGAGTGGGCTCCTCCCAGCCTCTGCTTACCATCTGTGTCCACGGAGATAGACAATGGCTAGTTTACATTTTACCTTCAAGGAGAATCCTTGGACTTACTAAGGATTCTCCTTGTAGGAGAATAAGGTATAAAATATATTTTAAGACAGATATACTCTGGTTCTGATGCTCCTAATGGGTAGTTTTAGAATATTTCTCAGTTATTCCTCATACCTGTGGCAAAATTACTATAGAAAAATCTTAGCAGAAAAGTGATCAGAGAAAGTATTGTGACAGGTCTAGATAACCCATAAGTGCTTTACTGAAAGAATATGGATTCACATTTTTTTTGAAGTCGAACAGATTATTAAGAATGGAAAGGACTCTGGTTTTTGCTTCATTTTTTTTTTGCTTTATTTAGTCACTAACAGCTAATAATCAATAACAAGCAGCATATCAACAACACTATTTGGTCAAACCATTTATCTTTCCTAAAAGATTTAAAGTCCTGTCATCTTTGAGGCTATCCCACATAGCTAAAGGGTACTTATAAAACAGGAATTGGCTCTGAGCACAAGGTATATTCCCATAATTCTCAGTAATTCAATTTCCCACAATACTAAGTTCTCTGATGCCATGTCATTCTTAATGAGGCTCAAACCCATCAATTACATTCTTAGTTATTGTCAGCCCCAGAGTCCCTTCAGAGCTGTTGATCCTAGTGGATGGTGACCAGTGTGTAGACTGGCCAGGGCATGGACCTGCAGTCAATGCAGAAATTCAACTTTTTTTCAGTCACTTATACTTTAGTTTTCAATTTTGATATAGGAACATATAACCTTCCAGATAGAAACTATACTACCTATGGCTATTAATATCGAAATCCCAGGGTTCCTAAGAAAATAAATAATTAGTGCTAAAAGCCCTGAGTCTGCACTTAGCTGAAGGAATGTGGAACCATGCCTCCTGCCTTCAGAGGTGATGATGATAAAGATTTTTGCTAAAGACACAGACACCCTGGCCCCTGCATTTTCTTTTCCTGGAAAACCAAAGACCTAGAGAGACACACTGCTAGGGCATGACTCTATGACTGAGTTCGTTTCCACAATTCACTTTCCTGGTGCCGGCATACAGAGTCCAAACATGGAAGTCACTATTGTCCCCTTCTAATTAGACAGAATCCTGGACCTGACTGGGCCTTGAAAAGATGAAATTCTGCAAGGGTTTCTGCTTACCTGTTTTGTTTAGTCTGGTCACTAGTAGCCTTGTTTACAATATCCAGGAGAGGAAAAAAAGTCACATGTAGTTTAACTTGGTATATTTTGAAATAATACATTTTTAATAGAGCCTCATTGAGCCTGCACTATGAAAACTATTGTATTTTCTCTAATTCCAATATTAACCCCTTTTTCCTAAAATATTTTTTATTAAATACTTTTGAATTTTATTGTTGTTCAAGTACAGTTTTCTGGCTTTTAACCCCACCTCCCTCCCCTGTTTCCACTTCCCCCTTGGTTTTGTCCATGTGTCCTTTATAGTTGTTCCTGTAAACCCTTCACCCTCTCCCCCCTATTTATGCTTATTATCCCCTCCCATCTCCCCTCTGGTTACTGTCAGTTTGTTCTTAATTTCAATGTCTCTGGTTATATTTTGCTTGTTTTGTTGATTCGGCTCCACTTATAGGTGAGATCATATGGTATTTGTCTTTCACCACCTGGCTTATTTCACTTAGCACAATGCTCTCCAGATCCATCCATGCTGTCACAAAGGGTAAGAACTCCTTCTTACTTTCTGCTGTGTAGTATTCCATCATGCAAATGTACCCTAGTTTTTTGATACATTCATTTACTGATGGGCACTTAGGTTGCTTCCAGCACTTGGCTATTGTAAATTGTGCTGCTATGAACATTGGGGTGCATTGGTTCTTTTAAATTGGTGTTTCAGGCTTCTTAGGATATAATCCTAGCAGTGGAATATCTGGGTCAAAAGGCAGATCCATGATTAGTTTTCTGAGGAAATTCCATAATGTTTTCCACAGTGGCTGCACAAGTCTGTATTCCCACCAACAGTGCACTAGTGTTCCCTTTACTCCACAACCTCTACAACACTTGTTTGTTCCTTTGTTTACAATGACCATTCTCACTGGTGTGAAGTGGTGTCTCATTGTGGTTTTAACTTGCATATCTCTGATGGCTAGTGATACTGATTATCTTTTCATATGTCTCTGTGCCCTTTGTATGTTCTCTTGGGAGAAGTGTCTGTTCAAGTCCTTTGCCCATTTTTAATTGGGTTATTTTTCTTCTTAGAGTGGAGTCATGTGGTTTCTTGATATATTTTGGAGATCAAACCCTTGTGAGGTATCATTGGCAAATAGGTTTTCCCGTATGGTTGGTTCTCTTTTCATTTTAATGTTGCTTTCTGTAACCTAGCAGAAGCTTTTTATTTTGATGAGATACAAACATTGTAAACATATATGCACCCAACATCGGAGCACCCAAATACATAAAGAAAATCTTGGAGGACTTCAAGAAAGATATTGACAGCAACACAATTATAGTAGGGGATTTCAACACCCCACTGTCAAAAATGGATAGATATTCCTAAGATTTTTATATTCTTTAAATTGGGATGCTAAGTTTGTATTTAACATCATGCTCTTTTGTCTTGAAAACAAGAGAAAGAGCTGCTGTTGAACTGACTCTACATTTTATATAACAGTGTCTAAATTAAGAAAAGATCCCATGTGCTTTTAATTATATAATTAATTTAAACATAAATGTATACAATTACTGCAAAGGTGACTCCAATGGGTGTTATCATAAGTATTCAGTTCTTCCTAGACAAGGGAAGTTTTCTTGTCCTCCATTAGTCTGCCTTTCCCTTATTTTTTTGGTTCTCCTCTTCTTGTGTGAATTTCTTGGCCCAACCATCACATTGCCATTTTAAGAGCCTTGTTATTATTGCAAATAAAGTCTATATTGTTGGCTACACATAAATTTTAAGAAAAAATAATATTTGACCAACTTCTCCAGTGGTTTCCTCATACCTAATGCCCTTATAAATGCAAGCTTCCTGTGGCTATTTCTGGATTTCACTCAGACAGTGTGCTTGAACCTGAAGCCAGTTCTCAAACCTGAGGGTCCCTTTGCTACAACATTAGCCATGAGCATGGCCATAGATGAATCATTTTAATGTCTTTTGGGGTGAAAGACACAAAATGGCTGGACCCAGAGCTGAAAATGAATCTCATAATAGGAAGGACTGCAAGTGTTCAGCTACTTCTTGTGTAACACCATCAGCCCTCTCCCCTTACCTTTCCACTGCCCTTTCCTACCCCACCCCTCACACTCCCAGCTACACAGCTTCTCTGAAGAGATTGTTACTAAATCATTTCCCTTCAAATGCAATAGTCACTCAAAAATGTATATTTTAAAGTAACTTTTTTTTGGTGTTTACTACTGTGTTGGGCACTGTGGGACTTATCAGGATAATCCATTACATCAAAAGTTTTTTTGTTTTTCCAAGTATAAAGGCTCTGATCTCAGAAGCCATGTATTTATTCTACAAGGAAATGTAATATCCACAAGAGCGCTCATGACATAAAAGAAAAGCAAAGGAAAAACCATGATTTTCCTAATACTAAATAATTCCCTGTCCTTTATTAACCCAGTGCTATGGTTCAAATGTTTGTGACCCATAAAACTCACATGTTGAAATCCTAATGCCTGATGCAATGGTTTTAGGAGGTGGGGTGTTTGGGAGGTGCTGAAGTCATGAGGATGGAGACTTCATGAACACTACTTCATGGGAACACTACTTTTATAAAACAGAATCCATAGAGCTCCCTCAACCTTTCCAATTAAGGACACAGCAAGAAGGCATCATCTATGGACCAGGAAGAGAGAGCCTTATCAGAACATGACCATACTGTCACCTTGATGTTAACACCTTGATATTTCACAGCTAGAACTGTGAAAAATATTTTTGTTGTTGTTTATGAGTTACACATTCTGTGACATTTATTATAGCAGCAAAGGCATCCATATTTCTTTATTGGGACACTAATAAAGTGTAGGTAGTTCTGAATGGTCCTAACAGTGTTCTAACTTCCTACTCTTCCATATTTTTAGGACAATAATAAAGAGTAGGCAGTTCAGAGCTGCTTACTCCTCCAGAGAGCTGCCTTTGGCCAATGGTTTCCCCTTGTCCTAAAATATGGGGAAGTTTACACAGCAATGATTGACTCATACAGGAATACAAAAAGCTAGTCCCCTGCCTTGAGGTGAAATTACCCTATGGTGCTGTTCAGAGCTCCAGTGGGATCTGGCTGAGAACAGCCCAAACCATATCTTTGCCTAGAGCTTTCCTGTCTTGTCTCATTTCTCTCTTTCTCCTCTCCTTAAAAGAAAAAAAAACACTCCTTCAAAACATAAGTTGCAGAGGAATTCTTATCTCAGATTTTCTTCTAGGAAACCTGACCTCTAAAAAATGTTTAATGTCATAAGAAATTTAAAAATAAAGACAAAGGAATGGAGGGAAGAAATGAAAGATTATTCAATATGCAGGGATATTAGGTAGCAAAAAGTAGGATCAATCGCAGGCCTTGTTATAAAAAAGAAACCAATATACCATCTGCTAGAGAACTTCCTGCCATCAGGAATTCCATCCCTGATCTCTTTAGAAGAAATCCTCGGTGACATTCCTGGATAACAAACACCATGCATAAACAACTCAAATAGATGCCAAGAAAAATGAGTACAAATAATTGGCAGCCCTCTCTCTGGGAGCCTGGAACCTTGTCCAGAGGATGAAGCTACATCGGGTTAAATTCAGTCTGGGGCTGGTGCCAATGGGCTTCAGGGAACAGGAGACCATTAGGGGACAGGCCTTCAGGATTCATGAGGTAGTGACTCTAGGGTTAGCTGCAAGTCTCAGGGCTCTATGTGGGAAGTTCATGTGTGAAATTGCTTCACAAATCCATATGCAAAGACAGTGGGAGAAGAAGATCCCTTTCTGCATTTAGTCTTTGTAGGGATAAATTATTTACTTTAAAGTGAGGGGTTGGAAACAGAGACTAACTACAGGTGAAGTGAATAGGGCAGCTCACAGAGGCCTAAATCCATCTCCAAGATGTACCAGGTTTGAAGTGTGAAAGCAGGAAATGATGTCCAGATTCTATTGACTAGAGAAGCCTCTAGGCAGGTGTTAGACAGGGTTGGAAGACAGTCAGTGTAGTGTGAACAGTAAGGAAAAGAATTTGCAGTGTGAGAACCTGAACTGACTTGATGTCCAAGGCTGAGCTGCATTCCATGAAGCTTCTCTGGCATGTAGTTTCACATTTCGAGTTATGAGATTTTATTTCAAAATAGTACAAACCCTGTAACAGAAAACTTTGTGTACACATTGTGTCCAGTGCACAAAACAAATTAAATGAGGATAAATACATATTTCTTAGAATATAACTTACCTCTCAAATTAAAAAAATATAGTTATTTGATTCCTAATGTTTCACCAACCTAAAATTATAAAATGTATCAGTTTTGTCAGCTTTGTTTCCCATCTCCATTCTTTTCTCAGCATAAAGTCTGTAACAGAGAAGGCACTCAATAAATTGAGAGAATTGAGGAGTGGAGCCACAGAAAATGGGCTGGTCTTAGTTGTAGAGCTAACCAATCTGCCTGGCAATGGCAACTGTTAGCTCAGCCCTATGGGAAAGTCCATAAGCACGTAGTTGCACACAGGATGCCAAACCCATGGATCAGTTCTTCCATGGGAAATCAGGCCTGCATTATACCTAGGCTGCTTTGTGACTTGCTCTTGCTAAAACTCCCTCACCCTGAGTTAAGGCAGCAAATGCTTACTGCATATCTTTAAAGTAACTTCCTGAAGTCTGTGCTAATTCTCCCAAGGACTGAAGTGTAACCAGACCAATTACTCTTATTGTTTCCATGCATTTGCAACATTTTTACTTGTTAATCTATAAGAAGTAATCAGTAACATCCCTTCTGTTGCTATCTGTAAAAAGTAATTACCTAAAGCAAACCTAAGTATAGTGAATGAAAACCTTCTTTGATGTATGCTATTAGAAAGCCAATAAAAGCTTGTCAAGGCAAGGGTTGGGGCACTCTCCCCTTGAGAGAGTGACCATGCCATCCCTTTTCCTCCACAGGACTCAGTAGTCCATATGAATTTGTCTTGTCTCATCCACAATGCCACAAACACTGCTGGCCGGTGTCTGCATCACATAATGACAGGAGAGACTACATCAAAAAATGGATGGGATAGATGGATGATGAATACATGGATGAATGGATAGAGACAGGTATAAAGAAAAATCGAGTGGCCCTGGCCAATGTGGCTCAGCTGGTTGGAGTGTTACACTGTAACTGAAACATTGTGGGTTCAATTGCCAGTCAGGGCACATACTTAGGTTGCAGGTTTGATCCCTGATCCAGGCATATATGAGAGGCAATGTATCAACATTTATGTCCCTCCCATCCTCATTCTTTCTAAAAAAAAATAGATTGAGTGACTATGAAACTGAGAGGCAGTCAGAAATATGGACATATTGATATATATATATGAACAAATAGCTAGAGAAAAAAATGACTGAGAAACAGGTAGACATAAATTTATTTACACAGGAGAAGGAAAATAACATATTTGCCCCCACAGAGAAAGCTTTTCTGAGAATGAGTCCAACACAGAAAAGAAACATAGATGTGATAGAGGGAGAGATAATTTAAGGCCCCACATGAGTATTGGATTTACTGTAATATACTTAAAACATAGATAAGGATCAGAGTTTGTTGGAGAAATAGAAGAGCCAGTAGAAGTGACTAATATGCTTACTTGGCTATGACCCTGAACACCTGTGTGCCTAGGTCAAGGCATTTCATATTCTGTTATCTTAGGTTCACATTTGTCAAGTAGGAAGCTGACTTTAATATTTGAAATGGTATATGGTGCTTCTGAAATTATTTTTACTCATTATTGACTCATTATTCTTTTAAAACTTAGCTTCCAGAGATTTGTTTTAATTTTATTCTAAATTGGTAAACTAATTATTTTAAATTTCCCCCTCTCATTGTTCAGTAATTATTTGCATTTATATAAGATTTCCATGTTCAAAAGAGCTAATGGTTGTATAATAATAAATAATGTTAAGAGTTTTTTTGTTTTAAATATGGTTTTCTTTTAATATTTTTAAAAGAATAAACATTCTGGTCTGACATGTAAAGATCTTATAACTTATCACTCCTGTCTTCAACAAGAAAAAAGTAGAACAAATTGAAAACAAACTCTCTTCTTAAATTCATCAGAGACTTAATGTCACAGGGAAAACTGTCCCCCAAGCTGCGAAGACAGGCAAATACAGAGAAGCACAGCTATCACAGTATACCGGCTGCAAAAACCACTGCTGGACCCAGCAACTGATAAGAAAATTTAAAGGGTAGTTGACTAATTGCTGGGAAGTCAGTGTGGATCCTGGGAGCCCAGCCTTAAAGGGGAGCCACACTTGCATTAGTTTTACCCTGAAAAACCCCATCAGGTTCTCAGGGTGTAAACAGAGAAAACTTCCCTTATGCTTCTTACAAGGGGAAGGGACAAGTAATCAGAAGAGACAGATATGCCCAGAGTATTCTGTTCTTCATAACAAAGGCCTATCCTCAAGAAAAACTATTATCAATATGCATTAAAATTCTTCCATTTCTTTTCATGGCTTCATAGCTCATTTCTATTTATTGCTAAATAACATCCCATTGCATGAAACGTATGTACCACATCCTACATAGCACAGTGTGTTTATTCACTTATGTACTGAAGAACATCTTGGTTGTTTCCAAGTTTTGGTTATTATAAATAACATAATAATATGTTATCATTATGTTACTTATATTATTATTTGGTTGTATGTAGGTTTTTGTGTAAAGTTTTCAACTAATTGGCTAACAACCAACAACTGTGATCGATAGATGGTGTGGTGTGACTATGTTTAATTTTGTAATAAATTAGCAAAATGTCTTCCAAAGTATACCATTTTACAGTATCATCAGCAGTAAATGAAAAGTTCCTGTTGCTGCACATCCTCACCAGAATTTGATGCTATCAGGGTTTTGGATATTAGTCAATCTAATGGGTGTGCAGTATAATATCTTATTGTGGTAACTGTTGTTTTAATTTGTAATTTCCTAATGAAGTATGATGTTGAACATCTTTTCACATACTTATGTACCATCTATAAATCTTTTTTGGTGAGTGTTATAAGGAATTTAAAAATAAAAACAAGAAAGGGAGAAAAGACATGAAAGATTATTTTGTCACCAGTGATGTTAGCATAAAGCAGAGCTGATTTCAGACCTTTTGCCTGACTTTTAATTGGGTTGTTTGTTTTCTTACTGTTGGTTTTTAAGAATGTTTTGTATATTTAGTATGCAAAACCTTTATCAGATATGTGTTTTTGCAAATATATATTTTCTTTCAGCCTGTAATGTTGTTCATTCTTTTTTTTTCATTTTTCATTCTTTTAACAGTTTTTCAGAGTTGAAGTTTTCATCAAATTGAAAATTTTATTAAAATATAAAGTCCAACTTAATTTTTTAAAGTTTGTATTAATACTTTTGGTGTTTTAACTAGAATATCAGCACCAATAAGTGTGGTTAACATTATAATTAACAATTACCAATATAAGCTAACATAAATTTTGTCCTATGTTATCTTCTTAGAGTTTTACAGTTTTGCACTCTACATTTAAGTCTATGAATACTGTCAGTTAATTTTTGTGAAAATTAGGTGTCAGGTCTATATCTAGATTTTTATTTCCTGTTGATAGCCAGTTTTTCCAACATCATTGGTTGAAAAGACTATGTCTTCATTCACTGGGCTTTGTTCCTTTGAAAAGATCAGTTGACTTTGTTAGGGTATGTTTATGAGCTCTTTATTCAGTTCCATTGATCTGTTTATTTTTTCACCAGTATCATACTGCCTTAATCACTATAAGTTTAAAGTAAGTTTTGAAATCAGGTAGTGTCAATCTATATAAACTATAGAATAAGTTTGTTTCTCTGAGCTTCACCCTGAAAACTTGTTGAGACTCTTGGAGGTAAAACTCATAAAACTGTGAGGTCCCTTGAAGGCTGGACCTCTAGGATCCACCCTCACTCTCAACAATTAGTTCAACTACCTTTTAAAACCACAAAGGAACTTTCTAGGAGTTTGACTGGGATAATATTGAATCTATAAGTCAATCTAGAAAGAATTCACATCTTAAAAATATTGATGTTTTTCCATCCATGAACATGAAATATCTCTCCATTTATTTAGATCTTTCATTTCTTTCATCAGCACTTTTGTGGTTTTCTTTAATTAGATGTTGTACACATTTTGTGATATGTATGCATAATAATTAGCTGTTGAAATAATACTACCCTATGTCTGAAACAATATCGGAAACTAAGGTTTGTAAAATATTTTTAAAAATTATTACATAGCCCAATTTTCTCCAATAAAAGTGAGTTTCCCAAAAAGTTAATTTATCAGAAGTTGAGGAGAGAGAGGGAAGATTAATAGGTAGTTACAGAAAGTTTTTAAGGCATTGAAAGTATCATGTATGGTACTCTAATGGTAGATAGATGACAGTATGCTTATGCCAAATCCCATAGGACTGTGCAATAGCAAGAGTGAATCCTACTGTAAACTATGGTCTTTCCAAGTAATAATGTATCAATATTAACTTATCAATTGTAAGATGTTAATAATTGGGGAAACTGTGGGCTGGGAAGGGAATATGTGGAAATTCTCTATACTTTATGTGCAGTTTTCTGTTCAACTAAACTGCTCTAAAAGACAAAATATTGCAAGTTTTTAAAATCACCCAAACTTCTATTAGCTTGATTTGAGAATAGAGGTTTAGCTTAAAACTTTGTAATTTTTGAAATTTGAAATAGATCCAATTACTATATAATCTTTATTTAAGATCATTTCTTGTTGTATAAAAAGACGAAAATTAAAACCACAATGAGATAACACTTCACACCACTCAGAATGGCCATCATTAACAAATCAACAAATAACAAGTGGTGACAAGGATGTGGGGAATGGGGACCTTAGTGCACTGTTGGTGAGAATGCAGACTGCTGCAGCCACTGTGGAAAACAGTATGGAATTTCCTCAAAAACCAAAAAATGGAACTTCCCTTTGACCCAGATATTCCACTGCTGGGATTATACCCTAAGAATCCAGAAACACCAATTCATTAAAACCTATGCACCCATATGTTCATAGCAGCATTATTTATAATAGCCAAGTGCTAGAAACAACCTAAGTTCCCATCAGTAAATGTGTGAATCAAAAACCTGTGGTACATATACACAACGGAATACGACACAGTAGAAAGAAAGAACTCCTGCCATTTGCAACAGCATGAATGGAAGTGGAGAATATTAGGCTAAATGAAATAAGCCAGGTGGTGAAATGCCATATGATCTCACCTATACGTGGAACCTAATGAACAAAAACAAATGAGCAAAATACAACCAGAGACATATCAATAAGAAACAAACTTACAGTGGCTATAGGGTAGTGGGGAGGGGGATAACGGAGGGAAGAAGGGGAAGGGTCTAGTCAAGGAACATGTATAAAGGACCCATGGACATGGATAATAGAGTGGGGATTGACTATAGGAGTGCGTGGTGAGTGAGGTAGGGGAGAGCAATGGAGAAAAATTGGGGACAGCTATAATGAACAATAAAAAATTATAACAACAGAACAACCAGAAACATATGGGTCAAACTGAAGTTGAATAGAGAAAAAAGAGAGACCAACTTTTATTTTTCAGGCCAATTCTCATAAAATAAATATAACAAAATAAATGAGCATCATTTATGCAAAGGGTTATGTGCTTTATAGCTTTAAGCCCACAGAAATTGTGATTTATTACATAAACCTCAGAATTTATTACATAAGCCACACATGCTCCTCAGAGTATGATTGCTGAATTTTAAGAGCTGACCTACTTCTTATTGCTTTATATGGGGTTCTACAAGGACAGTTTCTTATATGGATAATTTTCTAAAATCAACACTCTTCTCTTCTTTCCAACACTCCACCCACTCCTTTACCCATCTTGAGTGTCTGCAGTTATCAGCATGGTGAACAATGAGAATGTCCAATTATAGCCATAGAAATTGGTTAGCAGTCAAATTACCAGTCCACTCAATAATGTGGCTTTGGTGGTACAAAAGGACTGAAAACTGATGCCAATTTTATTTACTTATTTTTAAAAGTTCAAAACAATACAAAGGAAGGAATTATCACTACTGAAGTAGGGAAAGGGAAATGTGAAAGTCTCTAAGTTTTCTTTCCTACCCCTCACAGTGGCCAAAGAATTGGACCGATCAAAGAGTTCAGCTCAATGAACAGCATCACCAGTGCCATTGGGAGTCATGAGTTTATGCAATGCTCTTCTATTGTTTTCATTGATTAATTGATTGGTTCATTGATTCATTGTTTTGTACTTTATTCCTATTACCACTATTATTGACTTTCCTCATAGGCATACATGCTAATATGTTTAATAAATATCCTTATATCTGTACATGTCCTTCAATGAGTGTGGCTTCCTCTCTTTCAATAACCAAAGATTATTGGTATCAATTCAACTCCAACAGGAATCCCCAATTTAGTGTGCAGTGAAAAAGGAAACATTATTCAGTGAAAAACAGCATGACTGTGATACAGCACAGCTGTGAAAACAGTGTGGCTCTGAAGTGCCCCCGGGGAGGGCCATGCAGCTCTAGGACAAAGCCCCTCTGCTTCTCACTGTTCTACTCCAGCAACAGATTTTGGAAAATTGCACTCCCAGAGTCAGAGAAGAGCTGACTTATAAAGATACAAGTCCAAGCTCCTGGTCACTGATTGGTCTGTCCTTATTCAAATGAAGACCCAAATGTGCATAGTTTGATTGGTCCAGAAGGCACTGTCCTGATTGGTCAGAATGGAGCTGCTCTGATTGGTCAGTGAAAATGTTGATGAGAAATGTTGATGGGAACTCCTTTATAAGGGCAGGCTCAGATGGCAGAAACAGTGCAGGCAGGCATTTCAGTGCAGAGGCAAGTAGTTCAGTGCAGGCTTCTCCCTGAAGTGCAGTTTTCATGAGAGGCCTATGTAGATATGGCTGCTAGGCTTTGTTTTTTGTTTGCTTTTGTTTCTATTTTTTTTTTTAAATTTCAGTCCAGTTAGCCACTAGCATCCCTCTTTAGTAAGTATCTTTTTTCTCAGGGTCCACACATGAAAATAAATTATTCCCAAAGAAAGCTTGTACTGAAACTACTTGCAATAGATTTACCTTTTCAGGACTGATAGAAAAGGGGTACATGGGAACATGGAGTGTGCATCCCACATAGGTATGACGCTATTGTCAGGACTCAGACAATGGGAGACTTCATCAAGACTTCATTAAAACTTGAAGTCATCCTGAACAGTATGGCTTATTAGGTTGGGTATTGTTCCCCAAAGAGAAAGGTTTGCCAGATTGATTCCCAGGCAGGGCACAAGCCTGGGTTATGGGTTCAGTCTCAGTGCGATGAATGTTTTTCTCTTGCATTGAGGTTTCACTCCCTCTGTTTCTCCCTCCCGTCCTGTCCCTCTAAAAATAATAAATAAAAACAGGGGAGGGAATTTCAGGGAAAAGAGGAAAAGGTTTACAGGAAAAAGTATAAAGGACACATGGATAAAAACTGGGGAGGGTGGAAATGGGAGAGGTGGGGAGGACTGGGCAGGTGGGCTGTGATGGAGGTAAAAGGCAGAAAACTTACTTGAACAACAATTAAAATTTAAAAATAAAATAAATAAAATAAAATCTTTAAAAAAGAAAACCTTGAAGTCATATTTAGTTTGGAGCAGGATGAAATTTTGTAGGAAGTAAACTATGCTCATAACATTAAAATAAGCCTCTTGAAGGGTGAAAACATATGCCACCCAATAAAATCTCACTTTGGCCTAAAGATTATTTTGAACTAAGGCATTTAAAAGCCAGCAGATGCAAGAAGAGCACTTTATTCTACCCTTTTCTTGAAAACAAGAGATTAAAAACTCTCATGTGAAAGATGCCCTTCCTGCCCTGGCTGATGTAGCTCAGTGGATTGAGCGCGGGCTGCGAACCAAAGGGTCGCCAGTTTGATTCCCAGTCAGGGCACATGCTTGGGTTGCAGGCCAGGTCCCCAGTGTGGGCCACGTGAGAAGCAACCACACATTGATGTTTCTCTCTCTTTCTCCCTCCCTTCCCCTCTCTCTAAAAAATAAATAAATAAATAAATAAATCTTAAAAAAAAAAGATGCCCTTCCTGTACTGGAAGGAAAGTAACATTTTTATCATCAAGGATAATAAACTGATGCCAAGAGAATTCTATACAAACAGATCTTATTAAAATAATTATTTTCTTCCTTTAGCCTCCCCACATGGTTTAGTTACTTTTTTGCCATTGCCTCTTTTTTTCCATGTACTATAAAAGAAAGCAGATTTTGCCATTTTTTGGGGGGGGCTGTTCATTCCTTGTGAAGGGTCCCATATCCTGTAAAGTTTTTATATATATGCTTTTCTCCTATTACTCTATTTATCAGTTTAATTCTCAGTCACAACCAAAAACTCTGAGTAAAAATAAAATTTTGCCTCCTCTACACCCTTAAATGAAAAGTGAGGGACTGGAATGTTATCTTTAAATGGTCTCTTCTCCCTTATTCCTCATTATTCTCATTCCCTGATATAGTCCTTTGACAAGTAATAGCTTAATTCCCAGAAGGAAGCCAAATCATAGCTGGCCTAACACATTCAGAAAAGAAGCCCATTCAGAGTAAGTGCTTTTTCCAATAACCTGGAGACAGGACTTCATCACTAAGATGTGATGTTGTTATACAATCATGGGAAAGACATGTTTTGAGGATAGAACTCACAAGGCCAGGGTGGTGGAATACTTGATAGGTCCAGGGACTTGGATATAAATACACTTTAAGAAAGTGGTTTCAGGACAATTAGGGAATCCTTTTCTCACCAGAAACTTGGGAATATAAAAAGTATTTAGCCAATGAGGAGGTACTGAGACTGGAGATCTTTGTAGAGAAAGCACTGGCCAAAGGACAGTTTAATTAAGGAAATACATACTAGTGCTACTTAGACCAAGTAGAATCTATGTTATTCTAAGTTTTAACCTCCAGTCTTACATGTATGGGCTGCAGATGTCAGCATCTAACCATACTCTTTCTGCTTTTTAAATTTTTTAGAGGTGCTTAAGTAAGTAGACAGAGAAAGAAATCAAGTATATACAGAAAGAGCAAAGAAGAAGACAAAGAACAAATCTGAGAAAGAGACAGAGTGGTGATACTAGCCAAATCCTAGCAGCCAGCACCCATGGGGAGCCAGCAAGTCAGAAGGAAGCTACAATGGAAGCTTCTGGATCCTTACAATAGCAGCCTGGGAAAACTCTTTCACAAGTCTGTATTCCTTGCCTATGGCTACTGCAACAAATTACCACAAACTTCATGTCTAACACAACACAGATTGCAGGTTTGTAGTTCAGAAGTGCCAAGTGGGTCTCACTGGGTTGAAATCAAGGTATCAATAGGATTGCATTTCTTTCTGAAAATGTCCAGCCTCTAGAGGCTTTCCACATTTCTTAGCTTGGTGGTTGGTCCACTTTGTCCATCTTCAAAGCCAGCAACAAAGTGTTAAGTTCTCACACTGAATCACTCTGACCTCTTCTTCTTTTCTTTTTTAAAGAGATTTTATTTATTTTTTAGAGCAAGGAACAGAGGGATAAAGAGAAGAGAAACATCATGGTGTGGTTGCCTCTTGAGAACCCCCCGCCCCAGTGGGGACCTGGCCTATAACATAGGCATGTGGCGTGACTGGGAATCAAACTGATGACCCTTTGCTTTGCAGGCTGGCAGTCAATCCACTGAGCTACACCAGCCTTTTCTCCTTGTCTACATTTAATGACTCTTTTGACTTTATACTGAGATCACCTGTATGATCTGGGATAATCTCAATATATTTAGCAATTTTAATTCCATTTGTTACCTTAGTTTCCCTTTTGTCATGTACTAAAATGTATTTACAAGATCAGGGGATTAGCATGTGAACATCTTTGAGGGTGATCATTATTTGGTTACCATAAAGCCCTTTAAGAATCTACATTTGATAGTTTGCTGGGGAAAGTAACCTTGGTTGTAGGTCTTTGCTTTTCATAACAGTATTTCTTGCCAATCCTTTCTAGTGTGCAAAGTTTCTTCTGAGAAATTAGCTGACAGTCTTATGGGAGTTCCCTTGTAGGTAACTGTTTTTTTTTTCTTTCTGCTTTTAAGATTAGCTCTTTATCTTTACCCTTTGACATTTTAATTATGATGTGTGTTGGTGTGGGCCTCTTTGGGTTCATTTTGTTTGGGAAGCTCTTGCTCCCTGGATGTGTATGTCTATTTCCTTCACCCAGTTAGGGAAGTTTTTGTCATTATTTTTCTTTTCAAATAAGTTTTCAATTTCTTTCTGTCTTTCTCCTCCTTTGGCTACCCCCATGAAGCAAATGTTGGCATGCTTGTTGTCATTCTCAAGAAGTTGTCCCGGAGGCTCCTTATACTATCCTTATTTTTATTTTATTCTTTCTTATCATTGTTGTTCTTATTGGGCTTTTTTTGCTTTATTATACTGTAATAGCATAAACAATAAAATATAATTTAAATTTAAAAAAGAATCTAAAATTGAGTTAATGGGATCTCAGTAACCATCAAACGAGAATCCATTTGATCTATTATCATGAAGAAGAGAATGTATCTTTTTAAATTGTATTTTTCAATTATAGTTTACATTCAATATATATAATATTACATAGTTATAGTTTACAATTCAAATATATAATAATATATTATTATATATTAGTTTCAGGTGTGCAGTATAGTGGTTAAATAATCATATACTCTACAAAGTGATATCCTGATATCTCAAGTACTCACCAAGCATCAAACATAGTTATTACAATATTATTGATTCTATTCCTTATGCTGTACTTTGCATCCTTTTAATTATTTTGTAGTTACCAATTTGTGCTTCTTAATCCCTTCACTTTTTTCACCAAAAGAGAGAATGTAAGTATCTTAAAAGCCTCCCTTAGTAAAATATGAAAGTAGCAGGGAACCAAGTTTTCTCAGAGTCCTACCACCAGAGGTTAATGTCAAGCAGCCCACTAGCATTTTGTTTTTCCAGCAGGATTAAGTAGGTAGAGTGGCTGTAAAAATAGAAAGTGCTGGAACTCAGGATACTAGATAGTGTGTGACAAGTGACCAGTGTGTTCCTGCAAATTAATGATGGACAAGTGAGTCATTATCTAAGGTGGAAGTAGGATGTGCTGGACCAGTTTGGCTTAAGGACCAAAACCCACCCAAACTGTGTCTGTGTGGTTGTTTCTAAGGGAACATGGGGGATGATAAGGAGGAAGATAGCACATAAAGCTGACAGAAACAGAAGCCAAGGAATGTCAAAGCTGAGTGAGGCAACTTTCATCTTTTCAGTTGTTGTCTTAGGTTGGTATCCCCAGAAACAGACCCTAAAACAAATATCTGAGTATGAGAAGTTGTATTTGGAAGTGATATGAGCAAGCACTACTAGGGGAGAGGCAAGTGTGATATGAGAGGGAAGGCAGCCAACAGAGTGCATCAGTAAGCAGGTAACCCTGTGGGAAACTGGAGACATCTAGAAGCTAGGTAGACCATGCCTCAGAATTATGTCATCTTTCCATTTCCAAGCCCCATAGTTTTGTCCATGTGTCCTCTATATTTGTTCCTGTAAACCCTTCCCTTCTCCCCTGAAATTCCCTCCCCTCTCCCCTCTGGTCACTGACATTCTATTTTAAATTAAGTAAATTGCAGATAAAGTGAAGAATGTATATTTTATTACATTTCTAGTGAGTAAATTTAAAGTATATATGAACAATATCTAAAGAGCCCTTCTCACATTTACAAAGGCTTTTCTGTATTTTCTATAATCAACCCCAGTTAAATTAAAAAGTTATGTTATAATTTGCTATTATTTCTATGTTACAGAAGGAAATTAAGCTTTGAAGAGGTTTAGTGAATTGGTGAAATTTACACACAAAAAAATAAAAGCCAGGACCTGAAATTAAGGGCTCACATCTTGAGACTCCAAGATAAAATGCAAATTCAACTTTTTTCTTTTAAAACTTGCTGTGGATTTTTTTAAACATTTGACTTTTGAATAATAAATATTAAGTGCTTTCTTTGTGTTCTAGCATTAGGTATTCTAGCACTTCTACTTTTAAAAATATTAAATGTGGAATTTAGTAAGCATTCTAAATATTTGATTTATAAAATGTGCTGTGTTGACTGATATGCAAGACTGTTCAATAAATGCATTTATTTATCATTTAAGATGAGAAGAATTAAAAAAAAGAATTATGTCATCTGAGGGAAGAGTAAAAAAGCTCAGACATTCACTAACCAATTTCTACTTATCATCAATTGAAGTCTCCTGCCAGGGACATTAACTTAACACTTTTGGCCTTTCCTGCACAGAAGCTTAGCATAATTCCTTGGCAGAAGAAGCAGGGGCTTATAGCATGGTTCAATGTGCATGAATGATAATTGTTGAGAGGATATGATCAGGGCACCGATAGCATCTGCTCCAAGACTAGAAGGAAGACACGAGAAATTCCAAGGCTAGGGAAGTTGTAAACAAAAAGGCTCAACATTTTCTGGAGGGAAGGCTTGGCTTTGTGTCTAAGGAACTTTCTAAAGTGCTTGTCTAAGGTGATGAGTACCAAATAGACATAAATACTTAAGTGGTCCTCATATTTGCTTTCCATGTACAAATACTATATAAAGACAGAGACTGAACAAAGGCATACTATCATTTCTCTCATAGAGTATATGTATGGAACCCTCCCTTTCTAACAGAACCTAAAAGTTTTTATTCTGATTACCTCTTACCTCTCATTAATGAATGCTGGGGTGGGGGGAAGAAGACATTCCAGGGATAAAATGTAAGTTGTCTTCAGACTAATCAATAAAGACTAGAAAGAATAATACTAACTTTTTTCAGAGAAATCCAAGTGGAAGTCATTCTCTGAAATCAAAGATTTGCAAGAACACATTTAAGAGGTGCTGATTAAGAGCACACTATCTGAATCCTACAGAACTTAATAATACCTCAATTCCATTTTCATGGTCCAGAAAGAATCTAGGCAGTAGCGACATACTATTCTGAAATGTGCTATAGTGGATTACTACCTTTCAGCTTGAACTCAGGAAACACTGAAGTATTAATAAGGATTTTGTAACTTGGAATTATTGCTGAATAGTTAGGAGTCAGTGTTAGGTACAGGACTTGAGGAGTGTCCCTGGATGATGAGAACAAAGATATAAATTGTCTTCATCTCCGTGATGGATTTTAGCAATTCACAAAGAGGCCTTAAGGCTGAAAAGAAGGTTAATTAGGATGTAAAATATATAGCAGCCTTTGTTTACTTAGATAATTATGTTCAGTGGTACCAGAAGAACAGAAGGGAAGTTTTCTGGATATCTGGTTCCCCAGGGAAAAGAGTTTAAAATTTTCCTTAGACATTTGTCAATAATCCTATATTTGTTAATATGGTGAACACACAGGGTCTCAGCCTGGAGAGAAGGTTGACCCTGAAAATATGCCCACTATCAACAATGACCCCAAGCCACCAATTACAGGAAAGATAAAATGTCTTAGGGCTTTCCACAGATTTTCATAAGAGTATTATTAGATTACTAATCACACAACAACTTAACGTAGCTTGAGTACTTTCAACAAGGAAGAGAAAGACCACAGGATAACTGGTACTAATTATCCTTGACTTACCTCAACCCATCAATTATAAGGAATTTAAAAATATCTTAGAGAATTTTATAGGAGTGTTGCAGAAGAATGTTTTCAAGTTGATAAATCACACAACTATTTAAAGAAAGTTTTCTTATAAAAGTTTACAACAAAGTGGAGAAAGCCCATAGACACATAGTTTCAAGGGTCACAGAGAGTCTGTAGTAGGCTTATGAGCAGATATTCTTGGCCTTGGCAGACTATCCAGTGTAGGACTGACTAGGCACTTGCTGCACCTACTGAGGTCTTAATTATCTATGTGGACACTACTTCTATGCATCTAGGAAAAGATATTGGGGATTGAATCAAATACCAGCCAGGATTAATCTGAGAATGAAGCTTGGTGTCCTATTCAAAACTTAGAAGGTCTGGACATCACTGACCCATTTTAAGAGACTGTATTTCAAGTGAATCTTGGGTTATATACTCAACACAATATATGTTTCCCAGGGCTGAGCATGCTGCTGTGGGTCACTATAACAGGAAGTCTTGGCTAATCTGTATTCAGGTATAACCAGAGATCAAGTGTCAGTAACACCTTTAGACGGATGCATATGAATATTGCTGTGACTATACCCCAGGATGGGGTGTAGGCAATTTGGGGCTGAAGTAGAAAAGCTTTTAAAGAAGATATAACCAAACTTAAGGGGGAGCTCAACCTTTTCCTCTCTTTAAAACAGTGCCTCAAGGGGCTCTAACTTAATACTGAGATTAATAGCATTAAGAAAGAATCTTAAACCTTCCCTCAAGCTTGGGCTTACTCTGAGTTTGGGGAGGGGATAAAAAAGAAGACCTGGGAGATCAAAGATGGTGACAGAGTAGGAGAATACTACATGTACATCCTCCCAGGATTAAACTGGAATTACCACTAAAATATGAAGCAATCAACCTCAATAATTAACTGAATATTAGCTGAAGAGAAGTTTTATTACTAAGGATTTTCAGAACCCACATACAGATTGGTAGGAAGGGCAGAGATGAAAAAGGGCTGGTCCCACAGGGAGATTCTGGAGGGATATATCACCTGCAAAGTTTCCCTCTGAGGGGTGTGAGGTTTCAACCCCACAGCAGAAGCCCAGAGCACTAGATCCTGGAGGAAGCACCAACATAACACCTAGCTGTGAAAATAAGTTGGAGATTCTGCCAGGGAGAGACAGGAGTCCGATAGAGACACAGGTACCCTCCTCATTTAAAGGAAAAACACAAAATTTCATTTGCAGCCACTTACCTTAGCTCTTGTGGAGGGATGGTAGAGCAACTAAAATTGCATGAGGAGAGATTGGGGTTTGTGGCTCTGGGGAGAGAGCTGAAGGAACAGCTGCCAGGATCCCTATGCTGAGTCACTCTATCATACCACAGACACCATCTTTCTTTCTTTTTTCTTGTAGTTTATTCAGTACAGTTTCTATCCATTATTCCCATTCCAGCCCAACCCCACCCCTCCCCTCCCATTTCCAACCCCCCTAGTTTTGTCCATGTGTCCTCTATACTTGTTTCTGTAAACCAGACACCATCTTTCTTGAGTGGAGCTCTCTCTTCCATACAGCATAAAGCTGGAGGAATGCAATAGCTCCACCCTCTGGTCTCCCTCTCTTCTTCACCTGCAGAGCTAATGCCATGCTGAGCTCCATGTCTCTCCACCTGCAGAGCTAAGGTTGCCTGAGCAAAGGTGTAGTAATCTGGGCAGACTCAGAGGTTATCAGTGACTGAGTTGTGTAACTTTGGGGTCTGGGCCATTTCCCCACACTTCTGTTAAACTGACTGGCATCTTACCCTCACAGGGGATTCACTAGCCCCATTCTCCAGGTTCTTGGTGGCTCAACCCTTCCAAAATATGGGCAGAATCTGAGATAGGCTGAATTCTGTGGCTCTGGGGTGTGGGCCATTTCCCCCAGATTCCCCCAAACTTGATGAGCATCTCCAACTCACAAGAGATCCACTAGCCCCATTCTCCTGCCTCCCAGCAGCCCTGCCATGCTGAGATCAAGCTCCTGACAAAATCTGGGACAGACTGAGCTGTGTGTCATAAGACAAAAGCCATTTTTCCCTCACATATCTAACCAGTACCAAGTTGTGGTGTCTGCCCTGCCTGGTTTAAGGAGCTGTAACCCCCTGTGGCTAAGGCTGAGTGAGAAACCTCCCAGAACCAGAAGGCCTAAAGAGACAAAACTTATTTCCCCGAACATGGGCACTGCCTGCTCTGCTATTCCCTTCAGCTTAGTCAGATAGTCAATGATGGGCAACCATTCTCTGGAAAGAATGGACCTAAGACAGACATGATCACGTAGGAATAAGCCATCAGGGAAGAAACTCAGGGGGCTGTGGAAGTGAGGGAGTGATCGACATCACCCCTGCCCCCTCGGCTTTGACAATAGCCTGAGTCCTTGTTCTGGATGTGAGAAATCCAAGTCTCCTGGCTGCCTTTGTCTCCTCTGCCCAAATTAGGGCCTGCAGAAATAACAGGGGCGGTGAGGCTCAGACTAGAGTCGGTGGACACCTGGGGTAAATTGGACCTGGGGCATAAGATATGTAAAATCCTGTGAGACCTGCTTGCTAGGATGCTCTTGGATGTGTAGGCTCTGGCAGAAAACTAGACTAATCCTGTACCTGTTAGGTGATACCAGCCCCAAAACCCAGCGTGAGACT
>CM052547.1:53380000-53400280 GCA_028533065.1 Trachops cirrhosus | reverse complement strand
TCCATCTTGAATTTATTTTTGTGTATGGTGTAAGTTGGTGTTCAAGTTTCATTTTTTTGCATGTAGCTGTCCAGTTCTCCCAACACCATTTGTTGAAGAGGCTATTGTGACACCATTTTATGTAGCTGCTCCCTTTGTCGAATATTAATTGACCATAAAGTTTTGGGTTTATTTCTGTGCTCTCTGTTCTGTTCCATTGGTCGATGTTCCTGTTTTTACGCCAGTACCAAGCTGTTTTGATTACAGTGGCCTTGTAATATAGTTTAGTATCAGGTATTGTGATCCCTCCTACTTTACCCTTCTTTCTCAAAATTGCAGCAGCTATTCGCGGTCGTTTATGGTTTCATATAAATTTTTGAAGTGTTTGCAAAGGCATTTTTTTACACCAACAATGAATGACTATAAGCAGAAATCAAGAAAAAAATCCCTTTTGGTATAGCAAAAAGAAAATTAAAACACATAGGAATAAACCTAACCAACGAGGTGAAAGATCTGTACTCAGAAAACTACATAACACTGAAGAAAGAAATCAAGGAAGACACAATCAAGTGGAAACATATACCATGTTCATGGATTGGAAGAATTAACATCATCAAAATGTCCATACTACCCAAAGCAATTTACACATTAAATGCAATACTTATTAAAGTACCAATGAGATATTTCAGAGACATAGAACAAACACTTCAAAAATGTATATGGAACCATAAATGATTCCGAATACCTGCTGCAATTTTGAGAAAGAAGAGTAAAGTAGGAGGGATCACAATACCTGATACCAAACTATATTACAAGGCCACTGTAATCAAAAGAGCTTGGTACTAACATAAAAACAGGCATATGGACCAGTGGAACAGAACTGAGAGCCCAGAAATAAACACAAGTCTGTATGGTCAATTAATATTTGACAAAGAGGCAGCAACAGAAAATGGAATAAAAATAGCCTCTTCAACAAATGGTGTTGGGAGAATTGCACAGCTATATGCAAAAAAATGAAACTCGAGCACCAACTTACACCATACACAAAAATAAATTCAAGATGGATAAAAACATTAAATATGATCCATGATACCATTAAAGTCCTAGAGGAGAGCAAAGGCAGGAATGTCTTAGAACTTTCACGCAGCAACATTTTTAGTGATATGCCCCCCAGAGCAAGGGACATAAGAGAAAGAGTAAACAAATGGGATCTCATCAAAATAAAAACCTTCCTTGTGGTTAAAGAAAACAGTATTAAAATAAACAGAGAACCAACCATATGGAAAATATATTTGCCGACCTCAGACAAAGGTTTAATCTCCAAAATATATAAAGAACTTACATGAATCCACTCTAAGAGGATGAGCAACCCAATTAAAAAATCTGCAAAGGACTTGAACAGACATTTCTCCAAGAAGGACATACAGAGGGTGCAGAGACACATGAAAAGATTCTCAGTATCAGTAGCTATCAGAGATATGCAAGTTAAAACCACAATGAGATACTACTTCGCACAGGTCAGAATGGCCATCATAAACAAAGCAACAAACAATTGTTGGAGATGTATTAGAGAAAAGAGTACCCTAGTGCACTGTTGGTGGGATTGCAGGCTGGTACAACCACCATGGAAAACAGTATGGAATTTCCTCAGAAAATTAAAAATGGATCTTCCTTTTGACCCAGCAATTCCATTACCAGGATTATATTTTAAGAACCCTGAAACACCAATCCAAAAGAACCTATACACCCCAATGTTCATAGCAGCACTGTTTACAACAGCCAAGTGTTGGAAGCAACCTAGGTGCCCATCAGTAAAGGAATGGATCAAAAAATCATGGTATATTTGCACAATGGATTTCTATGCAGCAGAAAGACAGAAGGATCTCCTACTCTTTGCAATAGCATGGATGGAACTGGAAACTATTATGCTAAGCAAAATAAGCCAGACAGTGAAAGACAAATACCATGTGATCTCACCTTTATCAGGAACCTAAATGACAATACAAACAAACAAGCAAAATATAACCAAAAACACTAAAATAGAGAACAGGCTGACAGTGACCAGAAGGGAGAGGGGAGGGAATCTCTGTGGAAAAGGGGAAGGGTTTACAAGAACAAGTATAAAGGACTCATGGACAAAAACTAGGGGTTGAGGAAATGGGAGGGAGTTGTGGAGAACTGGGGGGGGGATGCCGATGGGAGTAAAAGACACAAAGCTGTACTGAAACAATTAAACTAAATAAAAAGAAAAGAATATATTTCAAACAAGTGTATGCCAACAAATTGTACTATTTGGAAGAAACTGACAAATTCCTAGAAACATACAAAAATTAAAAACTAAATAAGGGAGGATCAGAGAATCTGAATAGACAATCCCATTTACTATTGCATCAAAAATAATATAATAGCTAGGAATAAATATGGCCAAGGTTGTAAAAGTCCTGTACTCAAGAAATTATAAAGAAAGACAGAAATTTAAGAAGATATAACTAAATGGAAGCAGCTACCATGTTCATGTATAGAAATATTTAACATCATTAATATGTCCATATTACCCAAAGCAATCTACAAATTCAGTGCAATTCCTATCAAAATACAAATGGCATATTTCACAGAACTAGAGCAAATACTCCAAAAATTGATATAAAACCATGAAAGATCCCAAATAGCTTCAGCAATCTTGAGAATAAAGGACAAAGCTGGAAGAATCACTCCAGTTTGTATTAAACTATACTACAAGGTCATGAAAATAAAAACAGCATGGTACTTGCATGAAAATAGACATATAGATCAAAGGAAGAGAAGAGAGAGTCCAGAAATAAACCCATGCTTTTATGGTCAAATAATAATATTTGAAAAAGGAGGCACATTACCAGGAAATGTGGTGAATATAGTTTATTTAATAAATGGTGTTAGGAAAATTGGGTAAATACATGCAAAGAATGAAGTTAGACCACCATCTTATATCATACAAAAGAGTAAACTGAACAACAAAGAAACAAACAGCTCAATGAAAAATGGGGAAAGGACATGAATAGATATGTCTCCAAAGAGGTCATCCACATGGCCAATAGACTTATGAAAAGATGCTCACTGTCACTAAACATCAGAAAAATGCCAATGAAAACCAGTCTGAATGGCTATCATCAATAAATCTACAAACAAACTGTGGAGAGGATGTGGAGAAAAAGGAACACTCATCCACTTTAGGTGGGAATGCAGATTGGTGCAGCAACTTGAACAATTGTATGAAGTTACCTCAAAGAATTAAAAATAGAATTGCCTTATGACCAAACAATTTCACTCCTGAATATGTCTGAAGAAACACATTCAAAAGAATAAGTGCACTTCTATGTTCATTGCAGTGTTATTTACAATCACCAAGATATGGAAGTAGCCCAAGTGTCCATCAGTAGATGAGTGGATACAAATACTGTGGTACATTTACAGAATGGAATACCACTGGGCTGTGAAAAAGAAGGAAAGCTTTGTGACTGTATGGATGGACTTTGAGAGTATTATGCTAAATGAAACAAGCCAGTCAGAGAAAGACACGTACCATATGATTTCACTGATATGAGGAATCTAATGAATAAAATACACTAACAAAGTTAAATTAAAAGAATTTTATATAAATGAAGTCTTAAAATAGGTGTGTTTGAATCTCTGTCTTCCTTCAGTTACCAAGTGTTTTTTTAAGATTAATTCATCTTTGTGCAGAAAGTAATAATCTGTTCGATCTTAACACTGAGCAGGCTTCTATAGCACAGTTGATCTGCTCACAAGTTAATGGTCACTGGGATTACATCTTGTTTTCAGCAATTATATATGAGTCCTATAAACACTAACATACAAAAAATAATGGGATTCTTGGAGTAAAAAAATTAAGACATCTTAATTACTAAGGAACAGATAATAATAGTTCAAAATAAAAGTAAGCTACATTTTAAGTTGCTTTTATAATCATTGCTTTCAAAGAAAGCAAAGAAAGCAAAGAATCAAAGGAATATGAAACATATTACATGTTGTCTGATTCTGAGAGCCCACAGTACATTTAGTAATTAATGAACTTTTTAATTTTTGAATAATTTTGGATTTACAACATTGTAAAGATAGTAACAGTAAATTCTGGTCTAACCTTCACCCGGCTTTCCTTTAGTTGCATCTTACATTGCTATAGTACTGTATGTACTATCTACATTTTTATACATTTACACTATGCACATTTTTCAGAACTAAAAAAATAACTTTGGTATATTTCTATTAACACAATTCTTTATCTGAATTTCACCAGTTTTTCCACTGTTTTTTTCTCCCTAATCTGGGATCCAGGCTAGGATTTCCAGTTGGATTTAGTATTCTATCTCCTGAGTCTATGACTATTTCTCAGTCTTTCCTTGCTTTTTATGACATTGACAATGTTGAAGAATACTGTGTAGGTATTTTATAGACTGTAACTCAGTTTGGATTTTTAATGTTTTGCTCATCGTGAGACTTGAAGTATAGGTTTTAAGGAAGAATGTTACAAATCATTTCATTATAGTGGTGTCTGTGAGCTTCTTCCACTCTGAAGACACAATGTCCCTTTTTATACTCTCTTCTTTGGAAGAGTCACTACATTCAGCCCACATTTTAATGGAGGGAGAGGATTCATTTCTGCCTACTGGAAGGAAATATGTCTTCATATATTGTTTGGAATACTTTTGTAAGGAAGGTTTGTTTATTTTTATTTTTTTTTAATTTTTTTTATTTTAGATTATTCAGTACAGTTTCTATTCTTTATTCCCATTCCAGCCCACCCACCCACCCTCCCATTTCCAACCCCCCTAGTTTTGTCCATGTGTGCTCTATATTTGTTCCTGTAAACCCTTCCCTTCTCCCCTGAAATTCCCTCCCCTCTCCCCTCTGGGCCCTGACAACCTGTCCTCTATTTCAGTGTCTTTTGTTATATTTTACTTGTTTCTTTGTTTTGTTGTTTAGGTTCCTGTTAAAGGCGAGATCATATGGTATTTTTTTACATTTATTCAAATATTTATTTATATTAGTGTGGACTCATATCAGTAACTACATAAAGTGCATTTACTTTATGCTTCAGGTGATAATCCAGGTGATAATAAAATTATTACAAATTATATAATATAAATAAGGTGGTTATAAATAACATAAATTTAAGAGAACATAGAAGGAGAGCTATTTATCTGGCCTGTAGGGAGTTGGGAAGGTCCATGTCTTAAGCACAGTGGCATAAGATAGACCAGGAAGGATAAATAGCAGCACCAGCTGGATTCTTCCCTACAGTATTCTGAGTGTCTTTCTGTGTCTCTTTTTGCATCCTTTGTTTTGAAGTCTATTTTGTCTGACATAAGCATTGCTACCATGGCTTTTTTTCCCTGTCCTTTTGTTTGGAATATTGTTTTCCAACCCTTCACTTTTAGTCTGTATGGGTCTTTTGTTCTCATGTGCATCTCTTGTAGGAAGCATATGTGCAGGTCATGTTTTCTTATCCATTCAGCCGCCCTATGTCCTTTAATTGGAGGATTTAATCCATTTACATTTAAAGTTGTAATTGCTAGGTACTTATTCATTGCCATTTTATCTCCTTTGTACCTTTGTTCCTTTCTCTCTCAGGTTTTTCTTCCTCCTCTTTAATCAGTCATTTTAGCATACTCTGCAATGTTGGTTTGATGGAGGTGTATTCTTTGAGGCTTCTTTTGTCTGGGAAGCTCCTTATTTGGCCTTCCATTTTAATTGAGAGCCTGGCTGAGTAGAGTAGTACCTTTGTTTTTCATTACTTTGAATATTTTTTTGCCATTCCCTTCTGATTTGCAATGTTTCTGTTGAGAAGTCAGCTGCTAGCCAAATTGGGGCTCTCTTGTACATTATTTTCTGTTTCTCCCTTGTTGCCTTTAAGATTCTTTCTTTGTCTTGGAATTTTGCCATTTTAATTATGATGTGCCTTGGAGTGGACCTCTTTGGGTTCATCTTGATTGAGACCCTCTCTCTTTCCTGGACTTTTGTGGCTGTTTCTGTCATCATATTAGGGAAGTTTTCCATCATTAATTTTTCATACAGGTTTTCTATCCCTTGGTCTTCTACTTCTCCTTCTAGTATTCCTATTATATGGATATCATTCTGTTTCATGTTGTCCTGAATTTCCCTTAACCCCTCTTCATTCTTTCTGAGCCTCTTTCCCTTTTCTTGTTCCTTCTGGGAGTTTTTTTCTGCCTTGTTCTCCAGGTCACTGATTTGGTTCTTTGCTTCATGTAACCTGCTTTTGATTCTGTCTACTGTGTTCTTCAATTCAGAAATCCTATTTTTCATTTCTTTTTGGCCCATGTTGATTGTTTCTATGTCCTGTTCCGTGCTGATATAGTTCATAGTATATTCCTTGTAGTTTCCCTGTAGTTGTTGGTAGTTTGCACTGAGCTCTTTGAGCTTCCTTATAACCATTATTTTGAACTCAGTATCTGATAGTTGACTTGCTTCTATTTCATTTAGCATTCTTTGTGAGGATTTCTTCTTTGCTTTTTTTATTGGGGGCTGTTTCTTTTCCTTCCCATTATTTGTGAGACTCTTCTTTTTTGCTTTTGCTTCTTAAATTGATCTGTTTTAACTTCCTGACTTTGTGGTGTGAATTTCTATGGTAGGAAGACTGTGAGTTTCAGTGGTGCAGTCTCCTTGATCACCTGAACTTGATGTTCTGGGATGCCCTTTATGCCACTTGTGCTTGTTCTCTAGATGTAATTAGGTTTTTCTTGTTGTTGGGTCTTTCTTTGGTGGGTCCTTCCTTCCAGCTGATTGACTGAGGGTCATTATTCTCACCATGTCTTATGTGCTGTTGTGCATATGCTGACAGAACACAACCACAAAGCCCAGGAATCAAACCCACAACCACAAATGCAACTTCCCCACAATCCCACTACCAACAGGAAATGAACATGTATGAATAAGGGTATAAAAGATTAAGACTATCATAAGAAAGGAGAGTAGATGTGAGATGACCTGCTGAAAGAAAAATGATTTTGAGAAAGTAGAGGGAAGAGCACTGATGAAAGTTAGAAGTTGGAGCAATGGAAAGAGAAGGTAAAATTTACACCATGAATAAAAAATGGAAAGAAAAATGTGGAATGGAGTATGAGAAGGGAAGCATATAGTATTAGATTTAATTTAAAATTAAAATAATATAAATAAAATGTGAGAGAAAAGAAAGGAAGAAAAACAACAGATAATTAATAAAATTATAGCAGCTAAATTGGAGAGAAAGATCCACTACAGTACTATCAACAATAAATGAGGTAAAATTAAAATAGATGGTATGGGAATAAGAGAGGAAAAAAAAGAAAAGTCTAAGAGATGCCTAGGGGAATGGGAAGTGATTTTGAAATGATAGAGGGGAGGTAATACTAAGAGCGAGGAACAAAAATACAGCTAAGAGAAAGAAAATTTAAAATTTGGTATGTAAGGGAAAAAACAAAGAAGGATAAAAAGGAATAAAAGGTCAAGGTGAAAGAGAAATAGAAGAAAGGCAAAAAAGGAAAAAAAGGCTAAGATTGCAAAATTAAAATATAAGTAGAAAAAAAGAGTAGGAGAGGGAACCAGTAGAATCTGATATGTGAAATACAGAATTAGTGAAGCTCTAGAGATAAATTTTTTTAAAAAATACAGTGCAAGAACAAATACCCTACCAACAACCAACTAGCAAAGATTGTTTAATCAGGTGGAGAGAGAACACGTGTACTTTAAGAGCAAGGAAAAATTAAGTTAGATGACCCTTGACAGAAGAAAATTGGCTTTGTGTGTCTGGGAAGGGGAGAAATAGTAATAGTGCTGAATAGAAACAAGTTGTAGCAGGGAAGAAAACAAAATTTGAAATGAAAATAATGCCAGAGAAAATAATGAAAGAGGAAGGTAAAATGAGCTAAGAGGAGGAGGGGGCACAATATGTGAATTGAAATACATATGGTATAAAATATAGTGACTTAATATATACTAACTTGCTGGACAAGAAATGAATGTGAAAAAGCTATGAAGTAATGAAAATATCACAAATCATGGAGAAAACCACAGTGGATTTTGTCTTGGTAGCCTCTTGTATTTACCACTGTTTCTTTCTTTCTAGATCTGCCTTTGGTGATGTCAGGTGTTGACCCCGTCTGACCTTAGCAGCCGGTTCAATACTTCCAGGGATCTTCTATCCCTGGCTGTCTCCTTCAATTGTTAATTTCATCACTCTGCACTCAGCAGTCTGGTTTAAGCACCATAGGGCAGGGCTGCATCCCTCCTGGGGTGGGGGCTTTTAGTTCCCCTCATGCTGCTGCTGCTTGGAGGGGAGTGGTCTGTCTGAGCGTGACGGCCACTGCCACATTGGGAATGACTCAGCACCAGGATCTTGGTGTCTATCCTCTTAGTTCTCTCTCCAAAGCTTCAGTCCTTAGTGTCTCCTCAGGTATCACCAGCCCACTCTGCCCCCGCCTTTTCCAGAGTCCAGGGTAAATGGCTGCAAATGAAAATTTGTGTGTTAGCCCTGTAATCAGCTCTTGTATCTCCAGCCATCTGTATCTGCAACCCTGGTGCTTTTTGCCACTGGTTGTTATCTGTGTACTTTTTGGACTCTGGTGCTCTAAGCTAGGAATCCTAGCTTAGAGTTTAGACTCCATGCTTCTCAGAGGGATCCAACCAGCCACTTAATTATGTCTCCAGTGCTGCTGCCTGTGGGTGCTCAGTCAGCTCTCTCAAGTCTCCACCCCACCCCTCACCAGGTAGGTTGTGCCAAAGTTGATTTGGCTGTCTGTCTGAGGTTATACGACTTCTCTCTCACTATTGCTCCATTGTTTGTTCCTAGTGGTTCCTCCACAATTGAGTCGTAATTCCAGATTCACCCTAGGAGGAGGTTAGTGTGACTTTCATTCACTTGTCCACCGTCTTCTCCCCTTGAACCCAAAACCTCATGGTTCCTTTTATACATTCTGTTTTAGGGGAAAAAGGTGAAGTGGGGACATTCTATAATATAAACACTTTCTGTGAGGAAGAAATATTTAGTACATGTGATTGGTTACAGACAATGGTCCTAGTAATTCACACATATGAAGGATGTGGTAGCTTCTCATAGTCAGTTAATTGATACCTGGAGGTTGATTCACAGCTCTAACATACATTCAGAAATGTAAGCAGTCTTTTGCCAGCTGACCCACAGCTCCTAACTGGTCAATTTATTCCTGTCTCTGTCTCTTGCTGTCTGACAACTGTATTTTAATTTGGAACATCTTAGAATTTTTTGCTTGTCATGGCTCTTGGAGCTAGGGGCCCAATAATCTACACTTTAATCAGAAAACCTCAAAGGTACATTTAAGAAACTTATAAACCCTTCCTACAGGCTCCATACAAATTAACTGTGGCTATTCCTTGTCTTCTTTACAAGATCCTTTTACTCATTTTTCAGAGAAAGGTTTTTAAATTTTGGTGTTCATTAGAATCATCTGGATAATGTATTAAAAATGCAGACCACAACTTTCCACCCCATCCCAGAGGTCTCAACTCAGTGGTGATCCTAGGACCTACATTTGACCACTCCCTAAATGATACTGAGAAGTGCTATTCTAATACTTCATGTTCCTCTATATCTAGTCTCAGGGCTCTCTGCAAGATGAGGATCAAGTCATCACTCAGGAAATATTGATTTTCAGCAGAAATTGTGTTAGTAAAACAGAAGAGTTAGAGAACTTATTGGTATAATTTTTTGTACTGCTATGAAAACACATCTCTCAGGGCTGTTCCAGATGCTGCCTTTAAAGATGACCACCACCCAGCTTCTAGATGGCTGGCAGAGAAGAGCACATATGTGATCCTTAAGTATACCCCTTTTTACTTTGAATGTGGCCCAAGCCTGCTTTTCTAGTCATATTATAACTGTTCACTCACTGTCAACATTCAAATGTCCTCCAGTGCAGGCACCACCCAGAATCTAATTCTAGTTGCCAAATTAATGAAATGTTCTTTATGAGCTAAAACTCACCTAAGTGTCATCACAGACTGGGACAGGAGATGGGAGCCCTCTGCTCTAACCTTAAGGTGCTTGAATTGCCCACCCACCCACAAGTCTCCTGGCTTCATCTCTGCCACTCCTTCTCTGATGCAGAGGAGAAGTCTGAGTAAGACTTCAAGTTCTCTACCCTTGTAAAGTCTACCCAAGGCCCTCAAGCTGAAGGGGATCCCTCCACCATGCTCCCTGAACCATAATCCAGTTTCCCATCTGGTTCTCACGAATGGGAAGAATTCTTTATTTACCTGCCTTTCTCCCACCCAAAGTGGATTGTGAGCTTTCAAGAAAAGATACAAAGCTTTGTTTTCATCCCTCTCTCATAAAATGCTTAATCCAATGTCTGGAGCTGGCAAAATTCTTGATGAATGAATGAATGAATGAGCAACAGCCCAATGATCCAGCCTTGGAAAAATAATGACAATATAGGTAGAAAGCCACTGTCTGAGCCATCAAGGTGTAGGGGCCAAGACATCATGGCATGGAAGAAAGAAAAGCCACAGACAGACAATGATGTAGGGTCTGGAATACAAAGGTGAGGTAAGAGTCCATTCCTGTGTGTGTTTGAGGAAGGCAGACTCAGTGCTGAGTGTCTGATGCAGAACTACTTGAGGATATCTAGTCTCAAAGCCTGAGAACTTGTTAACAGGTGGACAGGTCTCTCCAGTTATGAGACACAGGGCAAGGAGCCAGATTGGTCTGTCAATGTAAGAAGTATTCAAACCTGTAGAGAACTTTTATGGGCTTATTTGAGCCAAACTGATGACATTTGCCAGGAAGCAAAACCTCAATGAATTGAGAAAATGCTTCAGAAAATGGTGGTTCTGCATTCTGTTTTACACATTATAGTCAAAACAGAAAATGTAAGTTCATTACATAAAAATAGATTAGGCAGGAGAAAGCAAAGTGAGGAAACGTCTGGAACTGGATAAAAAGTAAAATGATAGTCAACAATTATATGGTAAGAGTGACAATGAGGGGATTTGTGGTTTCTGCTCTGGTATAGTGCCAGTGCCTTGAGGGGTCTGGAAAAAGGGAAATTATTTTGTTTTTGAAAAACCATGTTTAGCAAGTATGTAATCCTAGATGCAAAAATACAACAGATAGGTTTAGTTAAGGTGAAGGTTGACCTTTGTAAGAAAAGATTCTAGCCTAGGACATGACTACCAACCATAAACTGCTTTTAGTTAAAAAGTTTTAATTTCATACCATCCTATGTGGTTATTTTAGCTCCCTGAGTTTGTAAAGCCATCACATAAGCCTTCACAGAGCTTGTCAGGTGTATTATAAGGCACTTTTAAATCCACAGTTCCAAGTACTCTCAAGGCCAGAGGAAATCAGCCTCACTCCTTTTACCCCAAACTTCCCTGTTCAATGTTGGTTTTAACATTCTCTAAATTGGAGCCTAGTGCTGACCAAGTGTGCACAACTGGCTTTTTCTTATCCTCTGCTTTTTCTTGAACAAATTTTAATTAGGCTTCTCTCTTTTGATGGTTATTTCACTTCATTATGAGAAAATAATTAAAATGTAGACAAATCCATAAAATATCATGCAGGATTTAAAAATCATTGAATGCTGAAGTACATATTTATAAACTCAGAGCCTCTTGTTTTCTGAGAGGCCAGCAATTTAAAAACTGGAAGGATTCTACTGATGAAGAGCAGAAGAAAGGCCATGAAAAGGACCCAAGTTGCCCATTCTGACACCATCATTTACACCCAGCAATACAGGATTGGGAAGAATCTTGAACGCCTTCTGATCAGTGGATTCCATTGAAACAGATGTTGCCAGTATTTTCCAGAACGCTAATACTTTCTCCTATTAATCCCTTTCTTTGGGCTGCCTTTTCTTTTGTTGTTGGGTTGTTTTTTCTATTGTTTTTTTTTCTGAGTAGGATTTACATAAACAGCACATTTCAATGACAATGAAAATGATTCTGACACCTTTCAGAGCATAAATTCAGTAAGCCAGTAATAATAAAGGAAGCTGTCAAGCATGGCTCTGAACACATTCAGCAGGATGGCATAATCTATTTTTTATGAATACTCAGAAAATGAAGATTGTATAATTAAATGAATTCATTTGGTGACTATTTTCTGTTGAAGTTGAGTCATGTTTAATAACTTTTTAATATGAATGATTTATAAGATTTCTAAAGAGACTACTGCTACTGAAGATGATGACACCAGTTATACAATGTGTTTGTTGGCTGAGTCTTCACTAGAACTGTCTCACTGCTCTTCCTCTAAGAGAATCTGCCTTTTCTGCCAACCCAGATATTGGGCAAAATGTTTCTGTCAACTGACCCTAGACATAGTTATTCGATCCAGGACAGAATATTATACCTAAGTTGTACCAAATTCCCTTCTCTGGTAATCTGAATAAAAACCACTGAGAATAATTTATTTAGAAAGTGATGGCTCACCAAAAGGTAAAACTTGGGGTTGAGAGCAGCTTACAACCAATTGCAAATAGCAAATAGCCCTGCTAGATGCAGATAATGTATACATGAAGGGAGAGGTATAGGTAAAAGACTGGAGTTTCCACTCCGCCTCATGCAGTGAACAGAATTTTGGGAGACAATTCTCCATGACACTCCCATTAATTTTTGCACATCTTGTGCACTGAGGCACTGACAGCCTCTGCTCTGAGCTATCTTCTCAAGGATAATTGTCTCATAAAGCTATTGCTTTATGAAACAGAGATAATGTCTCCTTGGGCAGCAGGCATATTTGTTTTCTGATCAGGATAATAAAGATAATTGGGTAGGTTTGCTATTCCCCCTTATAAGATTAAGATTTCTTAAACTGAAAGTTCATTAACTCTGATGTGAACCCACTGTGTGCAGCACCCACTGGGGCCCATATGCCCCTGTTATTCAGGGATTGAGTTTAGGGGTATTGATGCAAACAGGAAGTTCATCCCACCTGCTGTAAGCTGAGTCATAAAGTCTTTACCTCTGACCCAGGAATCTCCTGTCTTTTCTCAGCTTTCATGAGGTATGGTAGGCTAGCTGGTTAGCTTTAAAGTCCATGAATCTTCAACCCTCCTTAGTTCCTGATAGAAGTTTAGAATTACCCTAGAGTCACTCTTACAATTTTAGCTTTCAAATATATTTGCAGAAACTTTTATTATACTCATAGCTGTATTTCTAAATACATGCATTATAACCTGAATACTGGAAGGGCACTCATTTAGGTATTGATTCCTATGTCATTCAATTATAACAGGATTTGAATTTTCAAAGTTTGCATAACAGCAAAAACATTTTTCAAGTGCTACTGTAATCTTCCTCCTGGGGTGATGGGGAGGAGGACCAGAAAGGCCATCTCAAAAAACTACTTGACTTAATAAGTGAACTTGGCAATACAGTGGGATACACAGTCAATATTCAGCTATCAAAGGCATTTTTGTACACAACAATGAAATATCAGAAACAGAAATCAGGAAAAAGTCCCATTTGACATAGCAACAAGAAAAATAAATGACTTGGAATAAACCTAACCAAGGAGGTAAAAGACCTGTACTCAGAAAACTAAACAACACTGAAGAAAGAAATTAAGGAAGACAAAAATAAATGGGAGTATGTGCCATGTTAATGGACTGGAAGAATTAACATCATCAAAATGCCCATCCTTCCAAAAGGAATTTATATATTCAACACAATCCTTATTAAAGTACCAATGATATATTTCACAGATATAGAAAAAAACATTTCAAATATTTATATGGAACCATAAATGACCCTGATAGCTGCAGCAATTTTGTGAAAGAAATACAAAGTAGGAGGGATCACAATACCTGATACCAAACTGTATTAAAGACCACTGTAATGAAAACAGCCTGGTACTGGCATAAGAACAGACACATAGGTCAGTGGAACAGAATAGAGACCCCAGAAATAAAGCCAAGTTTCTATGGTCAATTAATATTTGACAAAGAGGGCAGGGGCATAAAATGGAGTAAAAATAGCCTCTTCAACAAATGGTGTTGGGAGATCTGGACAGCTACAGGCAAAAAAAAATGAAACTCGAGCACCAATTTATACTGTACACAATAAAATCAAAGTGGATAAAAGACTTAAATATAAGTAGTGACAATATAAAAGTCCTAGAGGAAAACATCGGCAGGAAAATCTCAGACATTCCAGACAGCAACATCTTCACTGATGTGTCCTCTAAAGCAAGGGACATAAAGGAAAGAATAAATAAATGAGACCTCATCAAATTAAAAAGCTTCTGCATGGCTAAAGAAAAAAGCATTAAAATAAGAAGAGAACCAACTATATGAGAATACATATTTGCCAATGACAACTTGGACAAGGATTTGATCTCTAAAATATATGAAGAACTCACACAACTCCACTCCACAAAGACAAATAACCTAATTAAAAAATGGGCAGAGGACTTGAACAGACACTTCTCCAAGGAGGACATACAGAGGGCCCAGAGACATATGAAAGGATGCTCAGTATCACTAGCTATCAGAGATGCAAAGTAAAACCACAATGAGATACCACTTCACCCCCATGAGAATGGTTATCATAAATAAATCAACAAAAAAACAAGTGCTGGAGAGGATGTGGAGAAAGAAACCTAGTGCACTGTTGGTGGGAATGCAGACTGGTGCAGCCACTGTCGAAAAGAGTATGGAATTTTCTCAGAAAACTAAAAATGGATCTGCCTTTTGACCTGGCAATTCCACTGCTGGGAGTATATAAGAGTGCCAAAACACCAATCCATAAGAAGCTATGCACCCCAATGTCCATAGCAGAACAATTTACAATAGCCAAGTGCTGAAAGCAACCTAAGTGCCCATCAGTAAATGAATGGATCAAGAAACCATGATACATTTACATGATGGAATACTACATAGCAGAGACAAAGAAGGAGCTCCTATCCTTTGTGACAGCATGGATGGAACTGGAGAGCATTATGCTAAATGAAATAAGTCAGGCAATGAAAGACAAATACCATATGATCTCACACTTAAGTGGAACCTAATCCACAAAAGAAAAAAGTAAGCAAAATATAACCAGAGACATTGAAATTAAGAACAATCTGACAGTAACTGGAGGGGAGGTGGGAGAGGGATGATTGGGGGAAAGGGGGGAAGGGTTTGGAGGAACAACTATAAAGGACCCATGGACAAAACCAGTGGGTGGTGGAATCAGGGGAGGGAGGTGGGAATGCCTGGGGTGGAGGGAGTGGTCAGGGGTAAATTCGTACAACTGTACCTGAACCACAATAAAATAATTTTTTTTAAAAAAAGCTACTTTTTTTTCCACTGTAAGTAAAATGTCTAGAAACAGAATAGTTGAATAACCTGGTTCCTATAGCAACAATGGTCATAATGATAACTGTTGAGAACATGTAAGTTTCAGGATCCTAACCTGAATATTCTGTGTATGTCACATGAGCCAACTGTAAACAAAGTCTGGCCCTCAGCAAGTGTGACATAAATGTTTGCTTGCATTATTATCACATTACTTATTTCAATAAGAACTCTTAGAGATGAGAAAAGTAATGCTTAAAAAGGTCAGTGACTTGACCAAGGAAAATGAGTTGGAGTACTTTTAGCTGGAAGTACAGAAAACACATCTGAAAGCACTAAAACAAAAATATAGATCACCTCACACAAAAATGAGTTCAGTTAAAGCAGTCCCAGTATTGGGTACCTCATCAGCTCTCACTATTACCAAGCACTCTAGTTTCTTCCTGCTTCTTATTCTGTCATCTTCAACATATTGGTTTTCATATTAGACAAGCTTTTAACCTTATAGCCCCAAAGTGACCATAGCCACTCCAAACATTTTACTCCCATGGGATGACAGAAGTTGGCCCTGCAACTTCAATGATCTACTCTCATGTCTCTTTTACTGGAGTTGGGCCGCATGCTCCCTCTTAAAGTAATCACAGATTCTTTGGAGGGAACCAACTTGAGCACTTGAGTGTATTTAAAATGAAGTCCTAAACAAAATCAGGTATCTTCCCACAAGGAAGAGGAGCCAGTGAAGTTTGAAAAGCATGCAAAAATAGCTAAAACTTTGGTCATAAATGCCCTATTCTTAACCTCTAGTGCTAAACTTCCCATTATAATGGAATTTTCTACATTGCCACTGTCCAGTATGGTAGCCACAGCCACATGTGATGCCTGAGCACTTAACATAGAGTTAATGTATTTGAAAAATTAAATTTAATTTTTTTAAGTTTATTGAATTCAAGGAGCCACCTGTGTGTAGTGGCTATAGCACTGACACTTCAGGATCAGAATGTCAATAGCATTGCTGTAGGAGTAGTGATATTCTGCATGTTCTAATATTGTAGAAGTATAATGTTAAACACAAATATAATTTAAATTTTCCAATGGCCACATTAAAAACAGTGAAAATAAGCAGGTAAAATTCATTTTATAACATACTTTATTTTTCCTTTATATCCAAAACATTATCACTTCAACATGTAACCAATATAAAATATATTCATGAGATATTTTACCTTATTCTGTTCATCCAAAGCCATTGAAATCTGACATATGATTTACAATTACAGCACATCCCTACATGCTCAGTAGCTCATGTGGCCAGCACTGGTGTAGAGATTTCAGTGCATCTGTGTCAAATTATCTTTCCTGATACTGGTTCACAACTCTGGGAAGTGGGCCAGACCAAGAAAACAAGGCTCAGAAAAGTGATGCCAAAGGCTCTCAAACTTGAGTGTCATTAGTCCCCTGCAGGATTTGTCCCTGTCCTCTGTGTTTCTCATTCAGCAGGTCAAGGATGCATATTTCTGAGGTGCTGCTGGGGCTGTGTGCTCAGAGGAGAGTTGAGGCTGCCTGCTGTTGCTAATGCTGCCAGAGGAGCTCCTTGAGCTTTAGGAAGCACAGTGATGTCTTTCATCCTCCAGTGGATCTACAATGCCTTCAGCAGTGTGTTGCAATTTCTATGACTATGAAAAATCTACAAAACGTATATTCTTAGGTTTGGACAATGCAGACAAAACCACTCTTCTACACAGCTCAAGGATCACAGTCATGTTCCAACACTACATCTGACATCAGAAAAGCTGACGATTGCTGAATTGACTTTTACTACTTTTGATCTTGGTTGGCATGAGCAAGAAAGTTGAGTTTGGAAAAATTATCACCCAGCAGTTAATGGGATTGTCTTTCAGGCAAAATCTAAAGTTGAGCTTAATGCTTTAATGACTGTTGAAACAATATCCGATGTGCCAATCCTTATCTTAGTTAACAAACTGACAGAACAGATGCAATGTGAAGAAAAACTCCATGAGAATTTGGAATTTATGACAAATCACAGGAAAGGGGAATGTGGGCCTGAATGCAGCCCCATGGAAGTATTCATATGCAGCATGCTCAAGAGGCAAGGCTATGGCGAGGGCTTCTGCTGGCTCTTCCAGTATATTGACTGATGTTTTGAAAGTGAAAATAAAAGTTTTACTCATCTGGACTGATCCTATTCATAGCTTCCTCATTAACTTTTTTAATAGAACAAAGAAAGCTCTCCAACCACCTCTGACATTGAAAAGCCAAGAGACTCTGTCAGCTCTCTCATTGCCCAGTGCTGACATGTGCTCTTCACACTGTCTGGATGTAATGCTGCCCATATGCTGGTATGGGACAGTATCCAGGGACTTGGAAGCTGGCAAGATTTGCTAGGTAAAGTTGTATGCTATCATGGCATAACTGAAATAAAAAATATGCCTCACCACTGTGATTGATTTCAAAAGAAGTGATTCTATTTTTAAAGGAAATGTTAATGTAATTGGTTTCCTTTCTAACTTTGTGTTTACAATTTATTTGGTTCAGAGTTTTCTATTCCCTTTTTAAAAAATATAGTAAATGGTATTTAGATACTTCATAAAATTATGCATGGATACATGTTAGAGGCCAGAGCTTAGTCAAGTGAACTTACTCTTGTTGAGTTAGCAGGTTGGTGAGAGAATCTCCCCTAATTGCCTTGCAGTAGGTGGCATCACCTTGTGCACAGAGAACCAGGAAAGGGTAGAACCCTGGCCTTGCAGTTGCAGCAGGCTTCTACTGTGGCAACCTAGAGTTATTCCTCATTACAGAGTGTATAGCAGACTTTTCACTGCACAGGAGTTAATTATAGAGTTGGGTTATTGTTATTATTATCACTTATAATGTTACAAATTTTGACCAGTGTTTGCTTTTAACTGTTCTGAAGTTTCATTTCTCTCTATAGCACCTTTTTCATTTTCAGTTATAAAAAATGACATTTGCCTCAAAAAAGAGTTGAGAACATCTCCCATGTTGTCATATACTACAGGTGTGTTTCTTACTTTTGCATAGATTCAAGGGAGAATTTTTCTGAATGGGAGAGTCACACAGGACAAAGTTATCAGCTTAAGTACTCTAAATTCTGTGATTTGAAAACTTAAAAAACTTGGGTTGTAGCATTTGGTTGTATCTTGGAAAGATTTACTGAGTGGGCTTTAAATTTTCCACTTGGTATCTTTATTGGAATTCTCCTGAGCTCTTTTTATCAGTCATCTTTTTTGGGGGGTGGAGTTTAAAGATTAACATCTATAGCTTTTCCAAATTTTTAAAATTAAATTGACTTTCTCTATTCCAGAAGTAAACTGGAGAAACTCTAATCCAAATATTTTGTGTAAAGCATCCAGCATCATTTATTGTCAGTAAGCACACCGTACAAAAGCTACCACCTACCCAGTAGTGTGATGAGGATTATTTTTATAACTTTACATTTTCTTAAACATGAATTTTTAATTGGATTTTCATAATGTTAACCAATTTTCTACTCTTCAATAAAAGATGACAGGATAGGAGATGGTCTAATATGGGAAGATAACTTTATTCATTTTCCCTTTAATGAAAAAGATTAGAGGTAGTTTCCTCAAAATTGAAAATTGTGATGGTGATGCTTATTTGAAGAGAATTAAATTCAATGGATTCTTGCTTCCAATGTGAAGGTAGTAAAAGTGTGGATAACATAAGTTGGGGGTGAGCATATTGTTCTTTAGTGGGATTTCTCATTGTTGTCTTAAGTACTGACCTGTTACAAAATCATACTTTTTCACTGTCAGGTACCAAATACAGAGGCTCAGTGGAATATAAAGCTAGGTTGAGCATGACTTTGATTTATGAACAAGTATAGCTAGATTAAGATAATTATTGGTTTAAAGGAGTTATTGTCTTAAGTGAACAAGTCTAGCTAAAGGTAAATGAACTAGTTAACTTGCATACTTCTAATTTACTTTGGCTGAAGATAACCCATACTTCTCTATCCAGTGACATGAGAAATACAATTGCTTCAATGTTAGTGTTCTTGTTTTTCTTTTTGGTACCTATTTTTCCCTAATCACTTTGTAGCAAGCTAGAAAACTATGGATTCTATGCAGGACAGCTCTCAGGACATGAAATTGGTCTATTTTGGCCACTGGAGGAAGAGGGGATTGAAAAGTCAAGTAACACCAGTCTATTTCCTGACCCATAGAAAACACTGTTTCTACAATATCATAGCAGAAAAAAGTGGCTGTGTGGAGCTTGGCTCCTAACAGCAAGGATCAGAGCTTTGTATAGAAACTCCTATGAATTAGGACTTTTCATTCTGTTTTATTATAATGTATATAAGTTCTATTTCTGGGAAAGTAAAAAACTCATTTACAAAAAAAAGTGTAAATCTATATTCTAAATATTTTAGTGAAAAGTTATAATAAACAAACAAACAAAAAAGATGTGCATTTCTAACAGGTGATTCATTTGAATGTTGCTGGTCTGGGGCCATGCTTGGGGAACCACTACTCTGAGGGAGCTGCTCATGCTTACATTCTCATAAATAGAGTATTCAGAGTGAAACCCATGTTTTCTGTATTCCAGTTCCTTCTCTTCTCCATGCAGAGTGATGAGAACAGGATGCAGAGGCAGTCTGAAAACAGCTCCCAAAGAACATACTGGTACTTTCCTCACTCCAAAGTGTTGACAACAGAGTCTACATAATTTATATACTACTATACCTCCACTGTACCTATCCAACCCTGCCTTTCTTTTGGTGACTTTTGTTTATCTCATATGATTTTTACGATATTTTTAGGAAGTCACTTAATAAATAATACATTCTTAAATGAAACCCTACTCCTTAATTTTTTTTAAATTTTATTTTAATTATTGTTCAAGTACAATTTTCTACCTTTTACTCCAATCCCAGCCCACCCACCCAGCCCTCCCTACCTCCCTCCCATTTCCACCCACCCCTAGTTTAGTC
>CM052547.1:53319375-53379500 GCA_028533065.1 Trachops cirrhosus | reverse complement strand
CACCAAACCACGCTCTCTCTTCGGGTTTTTCAATGTCCGCTACAATTTGCGATCTCCTATTTTCATTTATGGCGTGATAATGTTGGCTCTTTGCTCTGTACCTACGTAAAATGACTCAGATTTTTTTTCCCTGGTTGTGGGAGAGTAGAATCTGCTGCATCCTACCACGCCGCCATCTTCTCTCCTCAAAATTGAGTTTCTTAATAATCTATTCTATGTCTTTTGATTGGGGCATTTAATCCATTTACATTTAAAGTTATAATTGATAGCTACTTATTCATTGCCATTTTCATACCTGTGTTCCTCTCTCTCTCTCTCTCTCTCTCTTTTCCTTCCTTTCCTTAAAGCAGTCCCTTAGCATCTCTTGCAGAGCTGGTTTGGTGGGTGTTTATTGTTTTAGACTTCTTTTGTCTGGGAAGCTCCTTATTTGGCCTTCTATCTTGATTGAGAGCCTTGCTGGGTAAAGTAGCCTTGTTTGTAGGCCTCTGGTTCTCATTAATTGGAATATTTCTTGACATTCTCTTCTGGCTTGGAGCGTTTCCATTGAGATGTCAGCTACTAACATTATTGAGGCTCCCATGTATGTTACTCCCTGTTTCTCCCTTGCTGCTTTTAATATTCTCTCTTTGTCTTTGTATTTTTCCATTTTAATTATGATATGTCTTGAAGTGGGCCTCTTTGGGTTCCTCTTGATTGGGACTCTGTGTTTCCTGGGTTTGTGTGACTTTTTCTTTCATCCAGTTAGGGAAGTTTTCCATCATTACTTTTTCAAACAAGTTTTCTATCCCTTGCTCTTCTTTTCTTTCTGGTATCCTTATTATATGGATATTATTACGCTTCATATTGTATTGCATTTCTCTTAATCCCTCTTCATTCTTTCTGAGCCTCTTTTCCTGTTCTTGCTCGTTCTGGGTGCTTTTTTCTACTTTGTCCTCTAGCTTGCTGACCCGATCTTCTGCTTCATTGATTCTGCTTTTCATTCCTTCTACTCTGTTCTTCAATTCAGAAATTGTAGTCTTCATTTCCTCTTGGCCCTTGTTGATAGTTTCTATTTCCTTTTTCATGTTGATATAGTTGGCAGTGAGTTCATTGTAGCTTCCCTATAGGTATGGTAGGTCATTGTGAGCTCTTTGAGCTTCCTGATAATCATTGAATTGAACTCAGTATCTGATACTTGAGTTGCCTCTATCTCATTTAGCATTCTTTCTGAGGCTTTCTCCTTTCATTTGGGGATTGTTTCTTTGTCTTCCCATTGTTTGTGAGACTCTTCTTGTTAGCCTCAGCTTCTTAAATTGATCTGTTCTGGCTCCCTGGGTTTATGGTGTGAACTTCTGTGGTAGAATACCTGTGAGATTCAGTGGTGCATTCTCCTTGATCTTCTGAGCTCACTGGGCTTGGGCTGTCATTTAAGTTGGCTCAGTGTTTGTATTTGTGTTTTGATTGCTCTTGGGTTTTTCTTTGGTGGTTCCTTCCCACCAGCTGTTTAACTGAGGGTCACTCTGTCCACCACCTCTTGTATTTTGTTGTGGTGGTGAGGGCAGGTTGTGTTGAAGCTGGTTTTTCGTGTATATAAGGGTTTGAGGATTCTCTCTTGCTCTTTCCAGTTGTTTGTACTTGGTAGTGTCTACACTGTTTAATTGTATTTCCAGGTAGGTCCTGGATTGAGGTTTGTGTGGTTTCTACTCCCTCATTCACCTTCTTCTGTTGTTATCTGTTAGTGGTTCCTTTATTGTTGTGTTTCCTTTTCTAGTGGGTATCCTGGTGTTCACCACTTACACCTACTCTTTTTGTGATCAGTTGGAGGGGGAAGGCAAAATGGTTTAAGATAGCAAGAGAGCATTCTATGATATATACAGTAGCAGCTTGTAGAGAGGAGATAGGAGATCCTTTGGCTCTATATAGTGTTAACTGTGACCTTCCACCCAACTAGACACTTTTTAGAGAGGATGGAAAGAAGATGAGACTCTTGTTGGGGAAGAAAGGATTTTGAGTTGGATCTAGAAAGCAGTGAGGTTGTGGGAGGTCAGAATCTGTTTTAAGGTAATCATAAAGGATAGTAAATATGTGTAATGTGTGAGAGAATAGAGTTAACCACTACAGTGATAGAGTTCAGGAAACTGTGAAGTGGGCTAAGATCTGAGAGTGGTGTTGTAAAGTATTTATAATTGTATGGAACAGCTATTACTTACAGTAATATTGGAGTAACAATCATATGACAGCATCTATGTGATCTAGATAACAAGAATAGGGAGAATAGGACCTTGAGTAGTGTGCTAATGGGACACAAGTGAAGTGAAGGACAAGAGATTAGCAATACACTATAAAAGAGATATCAGGGGAAACCTGTCAAATGATACAATATAATCAGCCTAGCAAAGCAGACTATACAGAAAGAAGAGGAATACAAGAATATTATTAAAATAAAAGATGTAAGAATAATGGAAAAAATAATAATAATACAAATATGCAATAACTTGCAGGTTCTCTGTAATAACAGAGTGAAATTTCTCTCACTGTCACAGCTGTTCTGATACCCCTTCTTTGGGTCCAACTGTGGTCTTTTCACAGTTCCAAAGATTTTTGTTTGTTTGTTTGTTTTTGTCTCACTTGTAGGTATTTTTTTAAAAAAAGGTAGAGGAAGGAAGGGAAAAGAGATAAAATTGGAGAAAAGAAAGGAAGAAGAAATAAAACCAGAAAGAAGGAAAGAGAGGAAAAAGAAATTAAAAGAGAAAAAAATAATAAAAATTTAAAAATTAAAAATTATTTTAAAAAATAAAAATAGAATAAAAATAAAAAGCCTCTTGGTTTCAAAATAGCCAAATAGGTTTTTCTGGTCTTGCTGGCTGCAGCAGGCTGAGGGGTGATTGGTATGGCTTTTCTTTCTTCCTGATCTGCACTTAGTCAGCAGTGTGCACTGTCCAGGGAGCTATCCTGGCACCTCTCCCCTGCACCTTGAGTGTGGGATCCAGGCCTTTCCCCAGTGTTACCGCTGTGGGCTGGTGTGTGGGGGTGCACCCACTCAAGGTCTCAGCCAGGCTGCCTCACCCTTCCCAGTGCTATGGAGGTACGCAGGGTCTTCTGCACAAGCACAACCTTCTGCTTAACCTCATGATCGCTGCCCAGCTGGGTGGCAGGGAGGCCGCAGCGATTGCTGTAGGAGAATTCCCCAAACAGTGTCTGTCTTTTCACTTTTTCTTTTTGAGAAATTCCTCCTACTCAAGCCTAATGCTCCATAGAGTGGCCTGGCCTCTCCCACAGCCCAATTCTCCAGCCAGACCAGTGACTCTGGAGGTCAGGGACCATAGTGTGACTCTCAACTCTGTCAGTGTCTGCAGACTCCAAGGGTGCTCACAGCCCTGTGTGTTTGCTAGCAACCAGCTTTCTCCCAGTGCCTCTCAGACCTTGTTTGGCTGGGGTGGGAGCAGTTTTCCCAGCTCTCTCCAGAGGATTCTGTGGCAAACCCGGCAGTGGGCGCCGGGCCTGGGGCTGCAGCCACCCTGGACCCTGCGCTGGTCCCTGGGCCCTTATTGTCCTGAAGCGCTCTCCTTACTATCTGGTTTTTTGGTTCCGCTACAATTTTTGGTCTCTTATTTTCATATGTTGAGGTACTGTTGGTTGTTTGCTCTTTTACTCTGGAGATCGGCTAGCATTTCTCCCGTGTGTAGGGGGAAGTGGAATCTTCTCCCTCCTACCCCGACACCATCTTCCTCCCACCTACCCCTTAATTTGAATGTCATAGTTGGGTATATAGGGCAGAGTAGGCTGCTTTCTCATCACATTATGTATATATATATCACCAGAGTTAATTCAGATAGGACACTAAAGAAGAGGTGATTATGTAAGTCACTGACAATACTAGATGCTCAGCCCTAGGTAAATTATGCCTTTAATGAGCTCAATGACAGAAATCATCAAAGCCAGGCCCAGCTGAGAGCCCTTGAGATGATTTTCTAATTAGTTAGTAACTGAAGTGGCTGTCAAGACTTCTTTCCTCTGGCTTCCAAGGGTCAAGCCTCTCCTTGGTGCACTGATATTTGCAGAAACAGCTCTCTCTCCCAGAGACCTGCAGTCCAGATGCTTCCAGGCCAGGAAACTCTGGTCTTGAGAATCACATTAGAAGGGTGGAAATAGGAGAGATATTCACATTTCTAAAAAAGGAGCTGTTCCTTTTGGCTGAAGGAGGGGTTGAGGACCCTGCTCTACACTCTATACATCACTTAGCCTGGGAAGCTCCATGGGCCCTCCAGCAGCTGGAACCAACCATACCCAGGAGTGTCACTCTCACCACCTGAAGGAGAAGGTCCTTGATGAAGAAACATGATGGCTGGTCTTCCTACAGCTTCCTTACTTAGTGGCTTGGAAGAGGACAGCTTTGGGGGTCCAGCTGCCCCAGCCTCTTCTTGCCTCTCGGTGGGGATGGGGTGGGGGAAATGGGGAGTGCTCACCTTTCTGAAGCTCTCAGCTCCTCTGAACAAAAGGTTCTCTGTTTTGTTTCCCAGATGTTTCTCCTGGTCTCTTCCTCCAGCTGTTCTGGGAGCACAATGATTTTTACACACTGTGGCCCCCAGGCTTCTTGCCTCTATATAATTTTATTTAGTGAAGTGTTGCATCAGTTCTTTTCAGAATTGTCTGAAGAAGCTTCAAAATATTCAGATGCCTAGGTGCTCTTCTAGACTGAGTAACTCAGAGTGTCTGGGGACAGGTTCCAGGCAGCAGTATTTGTGAATTTCCCTAGCAGGACCAACTTGCAACCAGTGCAGGACCTGTGTGTGCAAGGTGAGGCCATGTCAGAGCCCCTGTGAGGGATGTGGCCTCCTCTTCTGTGGCAGTCTAAGAAGGTTCTGTGCCAGGCCTCTCCAGGAGTGACTCCTGCTCTGACCAGCTCATTAACTCTGACAAAAATTGTCCACTGCTTAATGTCAGCATGCTTGGGGCAAAAACAGTCCCATAAGCTTTGACCTACCAAGCACTGGAGAACCTGGTTGGGGATGTTAATCATAACACATATAGTGCTTGTTGGTGCCAAATATTGTTATGTTTTACATGTCAGCTTATTTAGTCCATATACTACGCTGCTTCCCAAAATGCCTGGTGTTCAAAAACCACCTTCCCCACCCTACACTGTCAGCTGAATAAAAACTCTTAGTAACTCAGCCTGATGATTGTGTCTTGACTTTGAGGAAGAACTTCTCTATCATCCCTGAACTTTCCAATCTCTTGTTCTTCAGATGCATATGGTTTTGTCATCATTATGATTCTGTGTTGAAGGCAGTGACTCTTGGTTCCACTCAACTCTTTCCATATTTTGGTAATTTTAAAAACCTAAGATATGTTTACCAACCCCTGCACCTCACTCTTGACCCAGGCCTAGAGTTTGAGGCATGGTAGAACTTGAAAGCAAAGTAGGAAAATGGGACAGGTAGAAAAGTGTCCTTCTCAGGATGAGCTAAACATTACCTCCTATGTCCCCCTCCACCCTCTTCACAAGTGGGAGCCAAACAGCCCAATTGCTCACTCTCTGGGGAATTCACTGTTGCTTGAGTAGTTTGCATCTCAAATGCTTCTCTGATTCCAACCTAAACATGAAACTTGTGAAAGAGTATTTCTGAAAACAATGTGATTCTCTACTCTGGGTCTTGGACACACAGGATATTTCAGTTTAATCTCCACCAGTTCCTATTGTCAGTGAAGTTCACATCCCAACTTTCTCTCTACTAAACCCTTTCTGGGTGATGTTCTGGGGAGAATAGTGACAGCCCCTTATAAGTTAATCCAGTGCTTAACAAACTAATTTTTATGCCACTTAATATAGTAATGAATAAAATTAAAATAGAGAGTCTCCATTTATTAGAGTATTCATATGTCCTGGTTTGCCTGGACAGCATAATTACTACTAGAGCTTAGTTCACTCCCAAAATAATCTGGTTTGAGCACAACTCATTATCAAGTTGTGAGTCAAGGCAGAAAGTGGTCAACCTGTCACAAAGCTTGCTCTGTTTTGGTCATTTCTACAAAGTAGAGATAATACTGTTTTCCCAATATATCTCAGGATTGTTTTAAATACAAGTTAGATTTGAAAAGACTGTTGGTAGAAACTTATATACAACTAACAACAAAAGCAATAATAATGCAAGATAGGTTATCAATGACCTACATCATCCCCTTTAACCTTTACTCTCTGAAGACAGCCAACCAGTGGAACTTCAAACGGTGTGGACCATGTGGGGGCTGGCAGATCTCAAGTTCCATTTTCCAAGTTGTCCCTTTAAGGCCACCCAAAGAAAGGTAAAAGAGAAATAACCAGGCCCAGGCTGGTCTAGCTCAGTGGATTGAGCACAGGACTGCTAACCAAAGGATCAAGGTTCAGTTCCCAATCAGGGCACATGCCTGGGTTGCAGGCCAGTTCCCAGCAGGGGACGCATGAGAAACAACCACACATTGATATTTCTCTTCCTCTCTCCTTCCTTTCTCCTCTAAAGATAAATAAATAATTTTTTTAATTAAAAAAAGAGAAATAACCAGGATAACTAAGCTAACTCAGTATTGTCCACAACCAGGCACTCTTCCAGTCATGGCATGTATGCCAATGTGATGGATCATCACAGCATCCAAATAGGTACTTACTATTATCAGGCTCTTTCCAGATGTGGAAAGTGAGGAATAGAGAGACTGAGGAACGTGTCCAACATTGCATATCTGATAAGAGGTAGAGCTTGATTTGAACCAGGCAGCCTAATTTCAATGTCACAACACTACTGAGTCCTGCCCTGGCTGCCCTGTGTTGGCCTGGAATGCCCCAGGCCTGCCCCACTCTGACCTCCACTGCAGTAGTCCTGGTAGAAGCACACAGTTCTTGCCTTCACTCTTGCAATATCCCCAAAGGCTCTCTGTGCAGACCTGACAGACCTGGGCCCTCAAACAGAGAGCTACACAGACCCCAGTTCTGACCCCCAACATCTTGGCTTATCTAGGCTCTCTGCCTTTTCACAACTTTGGATGAGGACCCTAGGCCTACATTGGGCACACAAAGTAACCCCTGTCTGTTGCAGCCTCAACAGTCCTCATCATTGCCCATGATATCCCACTGCCATGCCAGGCACCCAATACTTCTAGCACATTACACCCCATTCCCCAGGCCCCCAGCAGGGTCTGCTTTGACATCTCCTTTCCCTAGAGGCTAATTTTGTCCTCACTGCCATGGCCATCTTCTGCTCCTTGTCACCCTCTCTGTGAAGACTTCTGTAGCTCTCACCATTTCTGCCCTCCCTCTGTGATGCCAGGCATTTTCCTATATGCCTTATTGAGTCTCCCTGTCCCCAGAACTCCATAATGCTGATTTTGGATGTTCCCATTATGGCATGCATCACACTCAATTTGGACTGCTTTCTGTTAACCATGGAAGACAGTGACACATACATACCTTATTAAATTCTAACATTGCCAGCCCAAAAAGCCAGTGACACAGGGCAGCCAACAGGCAATGAAGGGTAAGCTTAGCATGAAGAGCTCATCAGTGATGGCCAGGTTCAGCAGGTAGATGATGGTGGCCATCTTCATCTTGACATAGAGGAGGATGACAAAGATGACCAGTGCATTGCCCACCACAGCTACCAGGAAGACATAAATGAATTGGATGGTGACCATGTTTGCTGCCCCCATGTCCCCTGGTTCTGCTGCCAGTGACTCTTCTGTGGGGCACTGCTTGCGATGGCTGCCTGGAGCCAGGCTGTCCCTCAGGATCCTCACAACCATGGGTGGCAGCTGGGGGCATCAGGAGAATGGTGAATGTATGTGGGGAGGGGTGGCAGAGGGACAGAATCAGGACACGTTAGGAGGAAAACTTTCTAAAGTAGAGATAGGAACATTTTAAAGGTTTACATAAGCAGAACCACAGGGAATACATTTCAGAGAAGAGAGTGTTCTGGCCATTAAATGCACAGAGAGGACAGCAGAAGTGAGGTATCTGGGAGTTTGGGATAATCTTGGGACACCTCCACATTGGGCCCAGAGGAGATTCTTGGTAGAGAGGTTATTTAAGGATCTCTTCCAGTCCAGGGTTCAAGGGGAAAGCCCTATATTCCTCCCTCCATCCAAATCTGAAGTTCTCCTTGGCCTCTCCCCCAAATCCTTACACCATGTAGAATGACAAAAGCACCATCTTCTTCATTGTAAGGGCTTCTCCCTTAGAAACAAAGATGAAAATAGAGCCAAAAGAAAGGACAAAACTTATTAAAGGTGTGTCCATAAAGGAGAGGGGGACTGCAAAGACAAATCTTGTAAATGACTCCACTTGGGTGGCAGAAACTGACAGAGACTGGGGTCATCTACTGTGATGCACAAGTGCTGATCACACCTGTACCACCCCCTACCCTCAAATAAAGCCTGGATGAATAACAGTGGGAAAAGTTCATCTCCTCCTCTGAAAGTTTACCTCAAGCTTGCCTCATCTTAGATCCCAATCCTGGTGGCCTGGGAACCACTTCTAGAGGCACCAAAGCCTTTTCAGGATTGTGTTGGGGGCTCAAACAGGCCACCACCCCACAGCCCTTAGGCACGAAGGGAGAGCACAGTCCTTGTGAAGCTTTTTCTGGGCAAATCTCAACTTGAATTCTCCTGAGTCCTTGGCCAACTAGCTATGGCTAGGTTTGAAAAGAGGGGTGAGGGGGAGATGGCTACAGGCTGGGCTGTCCAGCCCAGAGTAGTCCAGCCCCAGGTGTGAATTAACATTCTCTGGAGTTTGAGGGAAGAGGAAATCAAGACCTGAACTCTGACCCTTTCAGACTGCCCCATCCCCATGAATATTTCAGAGACTCTGGTGGAGATGCACCTTCCAAGACAACCAGGTTGCATGGTGGAGATTGTCAAACATCTGGCTCCAAGGCCTGCTGCCCCTATCTAAGTGACTCCCATGCACGGAGCATCTGGAACAGAGGTTGGCCTTCCTTTGTGGCATCTCTGCCTCCATGTACCCCTCTTCATTATCTGCACCCATCCCAGCTCAACCACACAGAAATCTACCCAAGAAGGTCCTGGGATTTACCATGGCTTGGAGTGCCATGGTTTGGGTAGGCTGAGGCTGGGGCCACTGACAGACCTAGAACTCACCCATACATAAGTAGAAGCGTTAGGTCCCACTGTTATGCTGCTATAAAGTGAGTTTAATGATGGGACAGACCCTGCATGTCTTCCAGAGATTTAAAGGGACAGGGGACAGTGTGGAGAGCCAGAGGATCTCAAGCACTGGGCAATTGCCTCTTTGCTGTGAGGTTAGCCCCCTGACATCCTGAGCACCTCATTACTGAAAGGGAGGACTCAGGGATCCCCAGCTCCATGGCTGTGAGTCCCCGAGAGCAGAGCAGAGTGGCAGAAGGTTGGGGAGTGGTCTGCAAAGGACTGGAGAAGGAAGGATCTAGGGTAAGGTCTGGATCCCAGTGGAGCCATAGGCAGAAGGGGCTGAGCGGTGGGGTCAGTGAAGGTGGGGAAACCTGGTGGGGCACAGGCCCCCAGAAGCCCCTATGTAGGTGGAGCAGGGAGACCATAGCACATCTGGAAGGGAACTGGTGCCCAGCAGGACACTCATCCCCATCACCATTCCCCTGCTGCCCCAGGTTGGCAGCCTTGGTTGTGATGATTCCTAGGGACAGCCTGGCTCAAGGCAGCCATTGCAAGCAGTGCCCCACAGAAGAGTCACTAGCAACAAAAACAGGGGACATGGGGTAGCAAATATGGTCACCATCCAATTCATTTATGTGGTCTTCCTGGTAGGTGTGGTAGGCAATTCACTGGTCGTCTTCACCATCCTCCTCTATGTCAAGATGAAGATAGCCACCAACATCTACCTGCTGAAACTGTCCATCACTGATGAGCTTTTCATGCTAAGCTTATCCTTCATTGCTTGTTGGCTGTCCTGTGCCACTGGCCTTTTGGGCCAGCTCTGTGGAGTGCTCAGCATGGATGGCCTTAACATGTTCATCAGTGTCTTCTGTCTTAAGTGCTCAGATAGGAACTACACTGCTCACAGCCATATACCAACAGTCCAGCATAGCCAAGCTAATTAATTTGGGTGTGTGGCTGTCTTTGTTGCTTGTGACCCTGACTATTGCCATCTTCCTGGACGCCTGGTGAGCCCAGAGCAGCCTGGCCTTGGCCTGGTACCTGCACTGGTCACACTCAGCCTGGTGGGTGGTCTTAATTGTCTACACTTTCCTATTGGGCTTGCTGTTGCTGGGTCTGGCCATCAGCCTTTGCTACCTGCTTATCATGTATAAGATGATGGCAGTGGCACTAAGGGCTGGCTGGCAGTATCAGAGATGCTCAGAGAAGAACACATGGCTGGTGCTAATGGTGGTGACTGTCTTTGTGCTCTGCTGGATGCCTTTCTATGTGGTGTAGCTACTAAAAGTGTGACCAGCCTGATGCTGGTCCATCAACCATATGTCCCTCATCCTCAACTATGCCAACAACTATGCCAATCCCATCTTCTATGGCTTCCTCCATGACAACTTCTGCCATTCTTTCCAGCAGGTTCTGTACCTGTGCTGCTGCCTCCTGGATCTTGTTGGCAGTTCTGAGGAAGAGCACCTGGACTACAATGCCACTGCTCTCTAGAGCAAAGGTGGGCCAGAATGTATACGTTCCCCATTCCCCTGCCATCAGGAATCTGTGCAACTAAAACCCAGTTACAAGCAGATGACCTTCACCAGTACCATCACCTTCTGAAGAGCCGTTTATACCACCTATTCTGTGTGGCCACTCCAAGGTGGTCTGCACCACGCTTCTAGTCCAGCAAACTGCCTCTCCTGGATGTTCATCTAAGAACCACCATCTCTTTCCCACATGGCCACCTCCCAGTCTGGGTGCCAGCCCCAAGAGCATCAGAACTCTTTTGCTTTCTCCTTTCTCCAGGACTCCAGCTGTCAGAAGGACACATCTGTGGGGATAGGACTCCTTTGAGAACTGGTCTAGGATATTAGTCATTCCTGAACTATTGGCTATTTTTCAAGGGGTGAAAAACAAGAGGATGCTAGGGAGAAATAGCCATCTGCATGTGACTTTTTATAGCAACTCTGCACGAGGCGAGTGTCCAAGCGTGGAGGCTGCCCTTGCTTTGCTGTATGCACATTCTGCCTTATAGTAAGACATATCATGTATGAAAATAAGGAAGAAAGATGCCTGCAAAGACAATCCCTTTGCTTCTGTTCCTGGGCTCTTGTGCTAAATGAGATTTGAGTGCAACAGCCTGAGGCACCGGCTCTGTCATCTCCAGGGCCAATGTCTGTTCCCTTGTTTCTACACTGAGTGCATTACTTTAGCTCTCGGGAAATGCATATATGTTTCCAAAATAGATTATAAAACTCGTTGATATGTCTTTTCCACTTAACTTGAGAAAATGTTGAACTAGATGGAATTATGTATTATTACATACCATGAAACAAACATCACTTAAATTGAAATTTATATTGTATATATAATATAACCTTTTCTGATTTGGGCTTAATACATCATTTGGTCATTCAGTTGACATTTATTTAGTTGTTCCTTCTGACATTTTCTATGGATTGATTCTTATGTTATTGGTATTTGGCAATAAAAAATGCAGTCATTTTCCTTGTAAAAAAAAAACACAAATGTCACCTTAGTTGTCTTAGGCCAGTAGCAACCTTCCTGTGAGTAGAAAAGGTTTGGAGAAACCTTGCATAGGGATTGTTACAAGGCATAAAACCAGGTCAGTGGGAAAAAAACACAAACAGAGAAGATAAATTCATCTAGTTCCTATGATGTGATTTCTTTTTTTCTTTTTTTCCCCTGATCTTTTGCGGTGACAGCATGATACCTCATGAAGATGGAAGTTTATACTGTGGTGGTGAGGTGGTTGGGAGGCAGGGGAAGAGGAAAGAAGACCCAAGAATGCAGGTGGAAATCAGCCCAGGTTTTGGATAGAGGTGGATGCTTGCTCTATCATCCCTGTTAATAAAATGTCAACATTTAGTAAAACATTAGCCAGATCTAGATAGTAAACATATAGACTAAATACAGTACAAGGCCATAATTTTTTGCCTGATGTTAACTCAATGATAAATTATCTTTCCCGGAAAGAAAAAGTTTGCTTAAGAGGATCTTTAGTACTGTTTTCTGATAAAAGCAGAGGTGGGGGCTGAGGAAATGCTTTCAATGCATATGCTGGAATTTGAAGTCAAAACATGCCATTAAACATGAATGCAGTGCTATGTGGGAGACTCTAGCTGGCTTAGCATAGCAAATGAGACTTCTGGGTTTGGTTGGCCTGGTCCCGATGATGAGAGGAAGATATGGGGGAGGGAGGGAAGGCAGTTGAAGAGAGTGCCCTCTGTTCTTCCTAGTGGTCAGCTTCTAGAACTCACACCTTCCAGCAGGAGGGCTTCAGAGAAAACATTCTAGACCCATTGGTCAAGCAGACGTGACCTGTCCTGTGCCTTCTCAGGCAGCCAGTAGGTTGTCCAAATTGGTCATAGGGGAGATGCTGCAAGGTTGAAGAAGATCATCAAAGCAGATCCAGGAGGGCAACCTGAAGGTATGCTCTGATTACACCATGGGGCAGGGCAGCTCCTCTCTGAGTGAGGGAGAGGCAGAAAAATGTTCCCCCTGAAATATTCCAGTGAAAGTCAAGATTTTACCAGATGTGAGCCAGTGTCTGATATATGGGAAACTTTCAGGAGAGCTGAGTTCTGGTCTGAGATACAGGTGTCATATGACCCAGGTAAAGGTTATCACAGTTCTTCATAGTCCTGCCTGTGAACTCAGGTGCTCCTTCTAACACTAGCACATGGCGACTCTCCAAGGTCAAACCTTATGCTTTTTCCACACTGTATATTTTAACTCATCCCTTACTGAATGAAAAAAAAAATGCCTTGGACTAAACTGTCTTTGGGCATAAAACTATTGGATACTTACCCTTCTAGTGGCCAGCCAGCAGAATGATGTGTCAGAAGGGATCAATGCTGATCCAGTGGGATCCAGCCCAGTCTACTGGGCTGGTGGGCCAGGTGAGTTGTTCGAGGTATGCACATTTGGGTGGTCCACATCTGTCTTAGAGAGAACATGTGTAGCCAAGTCTGTACTACATACTGGAGATATGACTGTGGATTGGAAGCTCCTAACTAAGATGCAGAACTCCTTAAACTAGCAAATAACCATGCAGACACATGTGCATATACACATAAACACACCCATAATGAACCATCCATAACTTGTCGGTAGCCACTAGAGTTACCTGGGGAATCTGAAGTCAGTGCTACTGTCTGTGGCCCTTGTGTAACCATAACTTCTTTACAGTCTTTAAAACTGAACTATTTCTTTGTTTCCCAATGCCAGACAATGCCTGGAAGAGTGGGCACTTGATAAACATAGTTGAACTGAGCTTCAAGGACACCTCAGGCTGATGGCAGTGAGGTAAGGGGTTCTTGCACTGACAGTTGTCTGGAATGAGTGTGGGCTGCTGGGCTTTTCCCGGCATGGGTGGGGTTGGGATGCTTCTCTTCAGTCTGGCACAATGACTCTCAAGGGGCAAAACTCTCTGATGAACAAGATGGGGCACTGACTAGGGGGTCCTGACAACACTCATGCTTGGTTGAGTATTTTAAAATGCAACCTTTTTAACATAGGGTTGTTTGAAGGAGAGACAGCCTTAGGTGATGGAAAGTCACTAGGAGTAAGGACTTCAGCAGCCAGGTCCTGTAAACAGTGACTTACCCTCTCTAAGACTCAGATTCCCACTTCAAGTATGCACAAAGGAAGGTTGTGAATTTTGAGTTCTTTCCAGCTATAAACTATGCTTTTTCAAAGACACTGGCAAGACATGTTAACTGAGACAAGGTGAAGCTGAAGACAGCATTTCTTTATGCTTAATGCCCTCTCTATCATCTGTTAAAAATGAGCATCACCACTTCCTTTGGCCCCAATTCAATAAATTACACAGGAGAGGTGGCATGGGTGGAGTCCCATCAGCCATTTTCTTCCTCAGCTGCAGATTCTTCTCAGTTCCTGGGGCTGAATGATTCAGCAGCAGCAAAGGAAACCCATAAAACCCTTCCTCGTGGTTCCTGAGGGGCAAAACTTCAGTGAATTGAGGTCAGTGATGGAGACAGCCAAGGTCCTGACGGCTCTGACATGTTTTACATGCCTGACAAAGGCTGTGAAGGTGTTTTACCTTAGAATACCAGGAGGAAGAGCATTTAGCTGCAACATGAGTGAAAGCAATTATTTTTTTATCACAGGAAAAACCAGTCTTCAGGCACCTCTCAATCAGTAAACTTCCTTTGCCTTTTAAAATTACATTTAATTTACTGTCAAGTAAGAAGCCAGGTGTTAAATTTTTACAGATGGTTGGGAAGATGATATTTGGACATGGCACACACAGTCACTCATTGGACTTCTTGCCCCATTTGTCAGCACTATGCCTTTGAGCCATGAATTCTGTTTTTATAGTAACCTTTAAATTCTGGCTTCATTTTCATTAAAAAAAAAACCTTACTTAGCACTGTTAGGTGCTAAAGGCAGATCTGAACAGAAAAAACAAGCACATATGGCATGTGTGGGCTGTGCTACCTCAGAAATCAGATGAAGAAGCCTAAACAATGTCTGGGCAAATCCCCAAGAATTTGTGTGTGGAAGCCTTCTCTGTCTGTCTCTCAGTTGCAAATGATCACCATCTCTCACACTCTCTTACCCTAAGTGTATGACAGAATAGCCTCAAACTTCTTGAGCACAAATGTCAAAATCCTAAGATTCTGTCTTCTGTCATAACTCTACAGTGTTGCCCACTACCACCTGCATCATGCACACTTGAGACTAAGCTCTTTGGAGGTGGGTGGAGGTGTGTGGAGGTGTGGACATGTAGGTGGGTTTGTGTGCACATGAGCATACATGCATGTAGCAACCTGAATCCTGCTGCCTTCTGGAAATTCAGCAGCTTTGAGGTTCAGGGGGGGGGCCCCCACAGACAGCTCCCTTGCCCTCATGAAGCTCGGAGGTTGACTAGTAGCAAAATATGGACATTAATCTGATAAGCACAGAACTGACAGTGCAATTCTAAACTGTAATAAAAATACACAAGAAAAGAACCTAGTTTTAATGAGATGATATACTAAAAAACTTGACCTTGTCTTAGGGAGTGGCTGCATGGGAATTAACCAGAAGAAATGGGCTCAGCAGAAAGTGTGAAGAGCTCTCAGCAGAAGGGACACCGTGTACAAAGGATCTTTGGATGATGCCCAGTCAGCTGGAGGATTTCGTAGACACAGACCAAAAATGCTTCATAAGCCCCCTTGAGGATGTGGGACTTTGCCATGGGACAGCATTGACAAGCTCTAAAGACAGTCTTGGTCTACCTGGCAAAGAAACCCATCAACTCTTGAGTCCTCCTGAAACAGCATACAAACAAGCATTTTACTTTTGCGGGGAGGGCAGCAGGAGGATCCTGCCTGTCCTTTTCATTTAAACATTTAGCAACTTTGTACCTACTGGAAGGCAGTGTCCTCAGGCATATGAATAAATTGATTTAGTGTCCAATAAGAAAGGGTATTTTTGAAATGGGGGAGAACCAATATATATATATATATATATATTTTAAATCCCAAATCACTAACTGTGCTGCCTAGAATGGGAGTAATGACTTCTAAAAATACAACCCATGCCTTCCTATTATCAAAAGACATCATGGGAAGATGGCAGTGAGATAAGTGGGAGCAGAGTCCACTTCCCCCCTGTGCACAGGTGGGTGGAATACTTGGCTAATCTTCTGAGGAACACAGTGAACAGCCAACAGTACCACAGCATATATGAAGATTGGAAGACAAAACTGTAGAGGACATTGAAAAATCAGACGGTTGATACTTTAAATATACCATAGAATACATTCCCACTGCCTTAAACAATTTTGCCTTCCCCCTCCAACTGAACACAAACAAACAATGGAAAGACAAAGAAACAATACCCAAATGAAGGGAAACAATGAAGCCTCAGAGAGAATTCTAAATGAAATAGAGGCAGGACAACTATCACATATTGAGTTCAAAGCAATGGTTACTAGGAAGCTCAATGAGCTCACAGAGAATTACTAAAAACTACAGGAAAACTACAATGAACTCACTGCATACTATATCAACATGAAAAAGGAAATAGAAATGATCAACAAAGACCAAGAGAAAATGAAGAATACAATTTCTGAACTGAAGAACACAATAGAAGAAATGAAGGCAGGGTAGATGCAGCACAGGATCAGATCAGCAAACTGGAGGACAAGGTTGAAAGCAACACCCAGAAAGAGGAAGAAAAGAGAAAGAGACCCAGAAAGAATGAAGAAGGGTTAAGAGAAATGCAGGACAACAATGAAATGTAAAAATATCCCTATAATAACATTACCAGAAGGAGAAGAAGAGCAAGGGATAGAAAACTTGTTTGAAAAAGTAGTGATGGAAAACTTCCCTAATTTGATGAGAGAAAAAGTCACACAAATCAGAAAACTCAGAGTCCCAATCAAGAGGAACCCAAAGAGGCCCACTTCAATAATTAATTCCCATAATTAAAATGGCAAAAATTCCAAGACAAAGAATCCTAAAGGCACCAAGGGAAAAACAGGAAGTAACATACAAGGGAAACCAGATAAGGCTAGCAGCTGACTTTTCAATGGCAACACTCCAATCCAGAAGAAAAAGCAAAGAATATGCCAAGTAATTAAAACCAAGGGCCTGCAACCAAGACTACTCTACTCAGCAAGGCTCTCAATTAAAATTGAAGGCCGAATAAGAAGCTTTCTGGACAAAAGAAGCATCAAAGACTACACCTCCTCCAAAACAGCTCTGGAAGAGATGCTAAAGGGTCTGCTTTAAGAACAGGAAGAAAAACAGTGAGAGAGAGGAACTAAGACATGAAAAAATGGCAATGAATAATATCTATAAATAATAACATTAAATATAAATGGATTAAATGCAGAAATCAAAAGACATAGAATAGCAGATGGATAAGAAACATGACTCACACAAGTGCTACCTACAAGACACCCACCTCAGAACAAAAGACCTACACAGACTGAAAATGAAGGGCTGGAAACAAATATTCCAAGCAAATGGACAGGAGAAAAAAAAGCCAGTGTAGCAATACTCATATCAGACAAAATAGACTTCAATAAAAGAGCCATAAAAAGAGACCCAGAAGGTCACTTCATAATACTCAAGGGAAGAATCCATCAAGAAGACATAAACATCATAAATATATATGTACCCAATGTAAGAGCACCCAAATACATAAAGAAAATCTTGGAGGACTTCAAGAATTATAATGAAAGCAACACAATCGTAGTAGGGGATTTTAACACCCGACTGTCAAAAATGGACAGATCTTCCAAACAAAATATCAACAAAGATATTGTGGCATTGAACAATACCCTAGATGAAATGGACTTAAGTGATATATGTAGAGACTTTCACCCCAAAGAAGTAAAATACATGCACTCTTTTCAAATGCACATGGAACATTTTCAAACATAGACCACATGGTAGGACAAAAAACAAGCCTCAACAAATTCAAGAAAATTGAAATCAGATCAAGCATTTTCTCCAACCACAAGGGCCTGAAACTAGAAGCAAACCTCAAGGAAAAAAACCTAAAACACTCAAACTCATGGAGATTGAATAGCATGCTATTAAACAATGAATGGGTCAAGAATGAAATTAGGGAAGAAATCAAAAAGTTTCAGGAAACAAATGAAAATGAACTTACAACGACCCAAAACTTATGGTATACTATGAAGGCAGTCTGAGAGGGAAATTCATAGCGATACAGCCTACCTAAAAAAGATAGAAACATTTCAAATAAAAAACCTAACCCTATACCAACAAGAACTTGAGGAACAACAACAAAGATGGCCCAGAGCAAGTAGAAAGAAGGAAATAACCAAGATCAGTGCAGAATTAAACAAAATTAGAGACTAAAAGCACAATTCTGAGAATCAATAAATGCAGGAGCTGGTTCTTTGAAAAGATAAACAAAATTAACAGGCTTGTAAACAGACTCATCAAGAAAAAGAGAGACAGGACCCAAATAAATACAACCAGAAATGAAAGAGGAGAGATTAAAATTGACACCACGGAAATGCAAACAATTGTAAGAAATTACTATGAAGAACTACACACCAAGAAATTTGAAAACATAGGTGAAATGAACTAATTCCTAGGAAAATATATTCTTCCAAAATTGAGTGAAGAAGAAGCATAAAGCCTGAGCAAACCAATAACAGCTTATGAAATTGAAGTGGTAATAAAAAAATGGCTGACACAAAAGAGTCCTGGACCAGACAGTTTCACAGGTGAATTTTACAAAGCATTTAAGGAAAAGCTAACCCCCATCCTTCAAAGACTATTCCAAAAAATTCCAAGAAGATGGAAGACTCCCAAACTCTTATTATGATACCAGCATCACCCTAATTTAAAAACCAGATAAAGACACAACAAAGAAAGAAAACTTCAGGTCAATATCATTGATGAACATAGACACTAAAAGCCTCAATAATATATTGGCAAGCTTCACTCAACAATACATTAAAAACATCATACAACATGGTCAAGTGGGATTCATCCCAGGGATACAAGGTTAGTACAATATTTAGATATCAATAAACATAATACATCACATAAACAAAACAAAAGACAAAAATCACATGGTTATATCCATATGCAGAAAAAGCATTTGATAAGATACAGCACCCATTTATGATAAAAACACAGCAAAGTGGGAATAGAGGGAGCATTCCTCAATATAATAAAGGCCATATATGAGAGACCTACAGCCAACATAATACTCAACAGGCAAAAACTTAAAGCTTACCCACTAAGATCAGGAACAAGGCAAGGATGTCTGCTTTCACCAGTTCTATTCAATTTATTATTAGAAGCACTAGCCACAGCAGTCAGACAAGAAAAAGAAATTAAAGACATCCAAACTGTAAAGGAGGAAGAAAAACTGTCATTGTTTGCAGATGACAAGATAGTGTACATAGAAATCCTATAGACTCCACCAAAAAACTGCTCGACCTCATAAATGATTTTGGCAAAACAGCAGGATACAAAGTCAATATTCAGAAATCAAAGAATGAAATATCAGAAACAGAAATCAGGAAAAAATCCCTTTGATATAGCAACAAGAAAAATAAATTGCCTACAAATAAACCTAACCAAGGAGGTAAAAGACTTGTACTCAGAAATCTACACAACATTGAAGAAAGAAATTAAGGACACAAATAAATGAAAGCATGAACCATGTTCATGGATTAGAAGAATTAACATCATCAAAATATCCATACTACCAAAAGCAATTTATAGATTCTACACAATTCCTATTAAAGAACCAATGGCATATTTCACAGATCTAGAACAAACATTTCAAAAATTTATATTTTGAACTACAAACAACCCAGAATAGCTACAGTTATTTTGAGAAAGAAGAACAAAGTAGCAGGGATCACAGTACCTGACATCTAACTGTATTACAAGACCACTGTAATCAAAACAAACCTATATTGGCATAAAAACAGAAACATAGATCACTGGAACAGAATAGTGAGCCCAGAAATAAACCCAATTCTCTATGGTCAATTAATATTTGACAAAGTGGGAAGAAGCATAAAATGGAGTAAAAATAGCCTCTTTAACAAATGGTATTGGGACATTTGGACAGATACCTGCAAAAAAAAATGAAACTTAATCACCAACTTATACCATACACAAAAATAAATTCAAGGTGGATGAAAGACTTAAATATAAGTTGTAACCCCATGAAAGTCCTAGAGAAGAACATCGGCAGGAAAATCTCAGACATTCTGCACAGCAACATCTTCACAAATACATCCTTTAAAGCAAGGGACATGAAGGAAAGAATAAATAAATGGGACTTCATCGAATTAAAAGCTTCTGCATGGTCAAAGAAAACAGCATTAAAATGAAGAGAGAAAACGTATTTGCCAATGACACCTCAAACAAGGGTTTGATCTCTAAAATATATAAAGAACTCACACGACTCCACTCCAGGAAGACAAAAAACCCAATTAAAAATGGGCTAAAGATTTGAACAGACACTTCTCCAAGGAGACGTACACAGGGTCCAGAGGCATATGAAAAGATGCTCAGTATCACTAGCCATCATAGAGATGCAAATTAAAATCACAATGAGATACCACTTCACACCCGTCAGAATGGCCATCATAAACACATCAAGAAACAAGTGTTGGAGAGGTTGTGGAGAAAAGAGAACCCTAGTGCACTGTTGGTGGGAATGCAGACTGGTACAGCTACTGTGGAAAACAGTATGGAATTTCCTCAGAAAACTAAAAATTAGATTGCTTTTGACCCAGCAATTCCAGTGCTGGGATTATATCCTAAGAGCCTTGAAACAGCAATATAAAAGAATCTATACACCCCGATGTTCATAGCAGCACAATTTATGATAGCCAAGTGCTAGAAGCAACCTAAGTGCCCATCAGTAAATGAATGGATCAAAAAACTATGGTACATTTACACAATGGAATACTACACAGCAGAGAGAAAGGAGTTTCTATCCTTTGTGACAGCATGGATGGAACTGGAGAGCAGTATGCTAAGTGAAAGAAGCCAGGAGGTGAGGGACAAATCCATACGATCTCATCTTTAACTGGAACATAATCAACAAAAGAAAAAAGCAAAAAATATATATACCCAGAGACATTGAAATTAAAATAGCCAGAGGGTAGGGGGAAGGGACAATGAGGGGAAGGGTTTTCTGGAACTACTATAAAGGACACATGGACAAAACCAAGGGGGAGTGTGGAAGCAAGGGAGGGAGGTGGGTTTGGCTTGGGTCGGGGGGAGTGGTGGGGGTAAAATGCAGACAACTGTAATTGAACAATAAAATAATTATTTAAAAAACACTAAAAAAGAAAAAGAAAATGTGCACAAAAAGAAGACATCATGGCCATCCACTGATGAAATATAGAGCTGAAATATCTGGGTTGAAGTAACTTGACACTGCCCAAATACAATGTTGGCACAATGTGGGCGTGTGGTGGGAGGATAAGAGAATAGACTTGGAGACCTGCAGACCAGGGACATAAAACCTCCTTACCAGCTCATTGTGACTACAGGAAAGCTATGTGGCCCTGCAGAAAGGGCAGAACAATAGAATTTACCCCAAACTGTTCAGTACCTGCCCTAGAGAAAGGTTCACCATTCAGGTGGTGACCAAATAACAGAAAAGGAAGACAAGCAGGCTGATGCAAGGTTGGTTTTGAGGGGGGTTCTTTTTGGCTTTTGAAAAAATTTTGACATCAGTCTTCTTTTTAGCCATTCTGAAGGGGCTGTGATGTTTTTAAATCTGGTTTTATTGAAGTATAATGTACATAGAAGTCTACAGTTCTATGAATTTTGACACATATATCATTACAGTTGTTTAACTTCCACCCCAATCAAGGTAGGGGCTATTTCTGTCACCACAAACTTTTCTTGTGGAGGTCATAATCTGTGCCCTGGGAGGGCAAACAGACAATAGCATGGAGAGGGCACAAGAGGATTGGAGCTTCCAAAATTGAGGGAGGCAAACTAACCATTACCGTTTCTTTGCCTCTTTCCCCAAAGCAGAGAGACCTCAATTAATTTGCTTAGGAAACTGTGCTTTTGATCTTCTGGATTTGAAAAAGAACACCTTGGGGTCCAGAAATACCCACCCACAAACCAGGAGCTTGTGTATTTCCCTGGGCACATCACTAACTTCTCAATGACTTCAGAAGTCATTTTGAGCTATTGAGAGAGAGTATAGGTTCCCCACCAAGCTAAGGGTTCAGAACTCCCTTCAAAGCCTTGCATTGTAGAGTATTTCTTAAGACTCAGAGTCATCATAACCATTGTTCCATTTGTCATGGGTCTCACCAGGCTTGCTGCTTGGTTTTTACTGCTCCATCATCTTAGCTCCATGTTTGTTACAGCAGATCCTGCACACTGGAAATTCAGACAAATGAAACAGAGAAGCAGGGACCTTCTTAGACTTTCCTTTCTTCTGTGCTACTGTTGGATTTCTCAAGTCCTACCTCTTAGAAGAAAATATCTGGAGACAAGAGTCAAATCCTCTCAAAGAAACACCAAAAGTGGTGCTTTTCGTTTCCTCCACTATTGTGAGACATATTTCACACATGTGCCCCAAATGTGAGGGTGGTGGTATACAAGGCTAAAGACCCCCAAGGAGTTTGTAGAAGGTGGGCCGTCGTTCTCATCATGAAAATGAAATTGCATTAAGGTAGGAGGCATAAGAAAGAGGGAAGAAGTGAGAAGATTGTGGAAAAGTCCCTCTTCCTTGAAGGATAGTTGAACAAAAGTTTCTGTGAGTCATCCAGTGTTGAGTAAGCAGTTAGTGCCAACCTTAGTGTGAAGACAGAAGGAAGATACCAGGAGGGTGATGGAGAAGAGTTGCCATACATCAAATATTCAGAAGAAAGCAGGTTTGACCTGAGAATAATATTGGTCATGAATGTCCTATTTTAAAAAATTATCTCAGGCAGGAGTCAGGTAAATGTCTGGTCTATGGCCCCTAAGGGAGGTCATTGTCCTCTTTGACCCCACATTAGATGCTTGGTAATTTTCACTGGATCCCTTCTGCTGTTTGCTGTCTGTTTCCAGGGGCATGACTTGGAGCATGGCACACCAGAATTCTTTTGTCTTTCACAATCACACTTTCAAAACACTCTTAAAAGAGTTTTGGTTTTGTTAAAATCTGATGTTAAACAGTATTTCCTTTCTCTTGTGAGAGGAAGCCAGTTGTTTGCCTACATCTGAACCTGCTGACCAAAAAAAGGAGGAAGTTCTTTCTTAAAACAAAAAGAGATTGTGCTAAACCCAGGCACATATTCTGTAAAAGAAAGAAAGAAAAAGGGGATGTTGCCTGTAATATTTTAAGAAGAAATATCTGAAAAGGTCATGAGTTGTGTTTCAAAGAGGCTTGGTGACTCCCCACCAGAATCATGACCATGGTGAAAATGTCCTTTTATATATTTTTTGTAACCTCAGTTTTTCTTGAAGGGATGATATAATGATTAACCCATATTTATTACAAGAGCAGCAGGAGTCCTCAAAAGTTAAAACTTGAGAATCCTCTGTTACCTGGCTCTGTCAACATCCAGAACATCACGTAGGAGCCTAAGAAAGGAGTGTAGTGGTTTGCCACATGGGATGCAAGTGGACAATACCCTTATTTCCTTTGTCCTGTTTTCATTTTATTTAATTAATTAGTTAATTTATTCATTTATTTTGCTTATTTATACCTTCTGATGAGTTGCCAAGATTTTTAGAAGATCAAGTCCAGAACTTGGGGTGAATGAGTAGGGCACTGGAAGATATATGAGCTGGGTTTCACTAAAAACTGATTGTTGAAGGTAGAGTCAGGTTTTCTGGCTGTTGCTTAGAAGTGGTTATCTTTGTGATTCAAATGAAAACAGAATTCTTGGTGTGGGATGATCCCAAAGGGGAGGTGGGAAATAGCAAGCCTCAGGATGGAAAAAAGGCCTCACCCTACATGTGTAGATCACTCCAATGGCAGCAAAGCAGGATGGGCCACAGGGAGCTTTCTGGTGTGATGAAAATGTCCTATATATTTAGAATGGCAATGGTTCCACAAGCATATGTGGTCTTCAGATTTCATAGTGGTTCACTAAAAGGAATAAATTTTACTGTATGTTAATTACACCACAATTTCAAAATAAAATAAAATAAAATAAAGTGCAGTAACCAGTGTTTGGGCTTAGCCAGCTCTTTCAAGGGCCTGCTCCTAATGGCCAGCACTTTCCAGGAAGATCTTAATGCTTCTAGTCCCTAATCAATGAGCTGTCTCCATTTGAACCTTAGGTTCCTCTTTCCCACACAGAGAAAGAGGAAAAGGACCAAATGAACATACATTTTTGTGACAGAGAGTTCCAAAAGACCCCTGCATTTTAGTTGATGATGCTGCCTACTTTGAGAAGATGAAGATGGCAGTAGTCATTGTTTCTGAGTGGTTAAACTCTAATGTTCAGTAGGGGAAATCCACTCACAGGAAAGAGTCACAGAGGTACCTGTGACTTCCCCTGTGGGAAAGTTAAGTGCCCAGACCTATCACCTGCTTGCAATGCCCCAGTTGGAGGACAGTTGAGAAAGTTTAGAATTTGTGTCAAGGTCCCACTGTGAGGATTTGTGCACAAATGGGTCTGTGTATCAGTTTGAACTGATGTTTCTTTTCTCTTTTGCAGGTTTCTCTTTGGTGTTGCTAACTTGAGGGCCCCTTCATGGCAGCTGAGAGGGAGGGGGAAGGGGAGGGGGAGCATATAAGGGTGCCCCTTCCCCAGCAGATTTGGGTTCTTCCTAGGCTGGAGTCAATTTTCTCTTTCTCCTTTGGGTCTTAAGAAAGCAAGCAGGGCACGGAGAATCCTCAGACAATGGCAGATCTTATTGCCTCCACTTTTTCCACTCACCAGCCAAACTGGGCAGATATTCAGTATCTCCTTAACAACATCTTGCTAATGGCAGATGAAAAGTGGCTAGTTATAAATAAGTATAAGGAAGAAGTTCATTGCCTTACAAGAGAATTCCAATGGGACCTCCAACCCAGCCAGGGACATTCTCTTGATAAAACCCAACTGGGACTCAAATAGCCTTCCTAGAACATTACAAAAGAGGCATATTGGAAGAACTTAAGAAGGGGTGCCTAAGCAAAAGAGTCTGAATGTGATAAAGGCCATTCAATGGAAACCAAATGAAGATCTTTTCTGAATTTTTAGAAAAGATCTATCAGCTTATCAAAAGCACACTGATGCTGACCCATAGGCACCAGAAAATGTCCAGATGGTAAACATGACTTTTATAGGCAAAGTTCCTCAGATATCAGAATGAAGCTCCAATATTTACATGGGGCATTGGGAATAAATCCCTCCCAGCTATTGAACATAGCATCTGAAATTTACCATACCTTGGAAACAAAGAAATTAAACCAGTCTATCATTTTCTCAGAAACAGTTCAGGGAAACGAGAAGGAGAGGCAGGACCTGAAAGGAAAAGGGAAAGACCCACTAGGCACCAATCAATGAGCTTATTGCAAAGAAGAAAGCCATTGGAGAAAGGACTGCCTAGAAATCAAAAAGCAAAATTAAGAGAATGGAAACCCTCATTGATAAATATTAGAAAGGAGTGACAAATCTGATGATAAATGAGGAAGCCCAGGACTCTACTAGATACCTCCCAACCTATTACTATTTTCCCACAGGAGCCATGGGTACAAGTAACAGTAGGGAAGAAGCTAATTGACTTCTCATAGATACAGCAGTGACATACTCAGTGCTAAAGATAAGACTAACCAAGAAAAGTTCACCCATGGTTGGGCTGCTCAATTGTTTGAAGCATCATCCCATATACCAAAAGACTGTGGGTTCTATCCCCAGTCAGGGCACATGTCTGGTTATAGATTCAATCCCTAGTTGGATCATCTATGGCAGGCAAGTGGTTGGTATTTCTCTCTCTCTCTCTCTCCCCGCCCCCCTCTCCCACCTCTCTTCTTCCTTCTTCCCTCCCTCTTTCTCTAACATATCCTCAGGTAAGGATTTAAAAAACAAACAAAAAAGTTCAGCTGCATTGTTGATTACTGGATGACCAAACAATTACAAAACCAGGTGTTCCTTCAAACTCTAGAATGCCAGTTTGGGGATCAAAAACTTATACATAGTTTTCTCTATATTCCAGACTGCCCCATTCCACTGTTGCACCAAGATTTGCTTTGCAAATGAATGCACAAATAACTTTTTCCCCTGAGAATTAACAGAAATGTTTAGGAGTCCCACTGGAACTTGCTGTCTGATTCCAGGTACTTTGACTTGCCTGGAAATACCTGGAGGTGAACTCTTCCCACCATCTTTGAGCAGGTTGATCAAACTATTTGGGCTAATAGAATCCCAGGTAGGGCAGTTAACATCCACCCTGTAAAAATTAACCTAAAAGAAGAGGCACAGATCCTACAGAAGAAACAATACCTCCTTTAAAAGGAATTCAACCAGTATCACAGAAATTGTTAAAATCAAGATTAATATGCCACACAGGTCTCCCTTGAACACCCCCATTTTGCCTTTGCATAGCCTCACTCTGATGAATATCAATTTGTACAAAATCTTAGAGCCATAAATGATGTTGTCCAGGACATTCATCCTATGGTGACCAAGCCTTATACTTTGGTGATCATGGTGCCCAGGGATATCAAAGATTTTTTGTTCCTAGAATTAAAGTATGCTTTCTTTTCTGAATCCCAATAGATGAACAGTCTCAATTATTATTTGTCTTTAATAAGGATCCAGAAACTAAAGCCATGCTCCAATACAACTGAACTGTGTTGCCACAAGGGTTTAAGAACTCCCCAAACATATTTGGGAAAATATTAATAAAATATTTGAAGGATATTCTATTGAAATTGGGCATTTTTATACAATATGTAGATGAATTACTAAAAGGTAGCAATAGTTATGGAAGACTGCTCAACATCATTATAGTTCTGAATTATCAGCAAAAAGCAGATATGAAGTATCAACTCACAAAGTGCTGATTTACAAACAGGAGGTGGCATAAATGGGATTCCAACTGAAATAAAGCATGATGAGCTTGACAGCTAATCAAGAGCAAGCCATAACTACAATAAATATCCCATAGAACTGGAGGTAGCTTTGTGGATTCTTAGGGATTATAGGTTCTTGCTTTCCAAATTTTGGCCTCATAGCAAAACTATTATATAATTCATTGAAAATACTGGACTCTGAACCCCTTGATGGATGAGAGACTGTCATGTGGCATTTGACACCTTGAAGGAAAAACTAGATTTGGTCCCTGCACTAAGATTACCCAATTTACAGAAAATATTTTAAATTATACATTCATGAATAGAAAGGAATTGGACTTGGGATACTAATCCAGACCCTGGGAAATATCCCTTAACTCATAGCCTATCTCTCAAAGAAACTAGATCACAAAATGAGAGGATAGTCTCTATATCTCTGGGCAATAGCAGCTACCTGTGGTATCTTACAGAAAGCAGAAAAATTCACTCTGGGCAACCTACTAAAGTATTTGTACCACACCATATCCTAACTTTATTGGGGCAGAAAGGCTGATTGAAGGGCACATGGGAAAATATCAGGCCATGTTATTAGACAACTCAAATGTTACCTTAAGAAAACAGCAATAACTTAAAACCAGCTACCCTACTCCCAGACTCAGAGGGAAGCTCTAACCTCCAACACAATTCCTTAGAAATTATTGACAGAGCTTATTGCAGCATAGCAGATCAATTAGACCAGATACTGACAGAATCTGAATAGGAATTATATGCAGATGGGAGCATCTTCATGGAGGATGGTCAACAACAAGTTGGGTATACAGCATCACCATAGGCAAGGTAATAGGAGCCTAGGCCCTTGCTGTAGAACCTCAGCACAAAAGACTGAACTGATAGCCCTCACCAGAACCTTAGAATTATCCCAGGGAAAGAATGATAAACTCAACACTGCCTCTAAATATGCCTACTTGGTAGTTCATACCCAGGGGACAATATGGAAAGAAAGAAGGCTCTTAATCTCATGCAATAAGGCTATTGAACATGCAAAAAAAGATGTTAAAATTCTTAGAGGCAGTGAATCTACTGAACCAGATTGCCACAGTGCCCTTCCCAGTACACTAGAAGGATGGTTCTCAAACAAGCCAGGGAAACCAAATTGCTGATAAAGCAGCAAGACAAGCCACACATAGGCCACCACTTTTGGGAGCTTTGCTTTCCTACCTGTACTTGTCAGAATTTAAACCACGTTACACAGAACAAGATGAGGAAAAGACCCATGCACGGGGATTCTCTAATACTGACCCTAATTCTATATGGAAGATCAACACTCATGGTATGATCTTACTCCCTGAAGCTCTAGTGCATCCCATCCTCAAACACCTACATAAACATACCCATTATGGAAGGAATGCTTTAATGAACCTCATTAGATCACATTTGAAGGATTCTTATTTGCAAATAAGAATTCAGAAGATTATCCAAGCCTGTTAGATACAAGCCAAAAATAATTCTAAGACAAAATATGCTCCAACAAGAAAGGGAGTACAATATAAAGGGATATGCCCATTTCAGGACTGGCAAGCTGACTTTATACAGATGTCTAAAACTATAAGAAGCTTTAAATTTTTATCAGTTTTTGTTCACACTTTTTCTGGATGAGTAGAGATATAGCCCACTAAAACTCAGAGGCAACTGAAGTAGCAAAACTTCTCCTCAAAGAAATAATCCAATTCTGAATCCCATTTCTTGTGGGGGCAGTACACCAACCACAAAGAATGACTTTTCATGGATAAGCTAAATTGGTATTCAAGAGCAAGGGTCCTGGCTTCAAGTTCAAGATGAGAGAATAGAAAGATCTTGAATTCACCTCCTCTCACTGACACCAAAACTACTACTACATATAGAAGAGCTACCTCTGAGAACCACTTGAAGAGTAACGGAACAGATTTTCTACAACTACAGATATAAAATAAAAGCCACATTGAAACATGTAGGAGGGGTAGAGACTAAGTCAGGTCAGAGAAGACCCTATTCCCCATCTTCATGCAGTGACTCAAAAATGGGAGGGATATCACAAGGTGGAGGTTGTCCCTGAAGAGTGAAGGATCTGAGACCTAGCCTGGTTGACCTGAACCAGGAAGTGGTTCATAACATCTGGCTTTGGAAACCACTAAGGCTTATATCTGAGAGTGCCAAAGGGCTGTAGGAAACCCAGACTGCACTCTTTCAGAGTCCTGGCACAGAGGCAGCAGTTTGAATAGCATCTAGGCCATATGTGAAGGTGATACATTGATTAATTTTAGGGTATGTGCTGGAAGGACAGGTATCTGTTGGAATTTTCTCTTGAGTCAGAGGAGCTGATATGTGCCATTCTCTTCTTTCTTTAATCTAGCTGGTCTGACATGGGCAGGCATCATGTTTGACATTGCATTAACCTTGCTAACATTGTTCATCCCACCCTGTTGCTTCCCTGAGGATGCACCTAGGATAGCACCCTCCAAAGTCCCTCCTTCCCTGACACATCTAGTGGGAAGCCTCTCACTACCAGCACACAGTAGTGTGTCTGCAACAGTGGGGCTGGGCCTTGCAGCCATCCACATCAAAGTTTTGCCCTGCATACCAGTGAGTCTGCAACATTTGTGGCTCAGCCTCACAACCACCAGGCCAGAGACTAACCTTGCCTACCAGTTTGTTCATAGAAGTTCTGGCCAGGCCACAACAGGACAGCACAGTAGCCCCCATTCTGGAGCCCCTGGATCTGGTGACAAGGAGGGCACAGTTTAAATAAGGCCACTTTTTCAAGACCAGAAAATTTAGCTGACCTACCTAATACATTAAAACAAACCAGCAAAATGAAGATAGAAAAGAATATGTTAAAAAACAAAACAGGACAGAACCCCAGGAAAATAACTAAATTAAATTGAGGTAAGCTTACTGTTAGATGAAGAGTTCAAGTAACAGTCATAAAGATGTCCATTCAATTCTCCAGACAAATGGGTAAACTTAGTGAGAACTTCAACAAAGAGACAAAAATTATAAAAAAAAGGACCTATCAGAACAGAAGAATACATAACTTAAATGACAACAAACTAGAAGGAATCAACAGCAAATAAGATGGCAAAGAGAATGGATCGGCAATCAGGAAGACAGGACACTGGAAATCATCCAATTGGAAGATCAAAAAGAAAAAAGAATTAAAAAGAATGAAGATAGCATAAGGGACCTTTGAGACAACATCAAGTGTGCTAATATTTGAATCATAAGGGTCCCAGAAGGAGAAGAGAGAGAGAAAGGAATGAAAAAGCTATTTTAAGAAATAATGGCTGAAAACTTCCCTAACCTAGTGAAGGAAACAGCCATCCTAGTCCAGGAAACACATAGTCCCAGACAAGATGAAACCAAAGAGGCTCATGCCAAGACATATTATAATTAAGTTGTTAAAAGTTAAAGATTGGTAGAGAGTGCAGAAGAGGCACAAGAGGGCTGGCTAGGCACAGACAGGAAGCAGCTGAAGTTCCAGAGGGATATTACAGTGGCCAGGGTTTCCCCTTGAGAAGTGTGGGGTCTAAACCTCAACCTGGGCTCCCCATACTATAGCATCAGAGCCAATAGAGGAATCAAGATAACATCCAACTGTGAAAAACAACAGTGTTCCTGTCCACCAGGAAGAGACGGCTGGAGATGCAGGAAGTCTCTTAAAGGGCCAATTTACAAAATTCTGCCTGTAGCCTCTTTCCCTGGACTCTGGCAGAGGGAGGGCAGAGTAGCCTAGAGATGAATGAGGAGAATCTGGGACTGGTGACTCTGGGGAGAGAACTTAAGGAACAACTGCTGATTAACTCCATATTTCTGAGGTCATCTTTTTTCAGGCAAAGCACACCCCTCCAAGTGACATGAGCTTTGGGGGAAGCAATAGCCCCACCAACAGAAATTACTCTGCCCCACTCTGTAGAGCTAAAGTCAGGCTGCTGAAGAGTACAGTTGAAGGTTTCTCAGTGACTGAATGTATAACTAAAGTGGATTTCTGGGAGCTCTGAGATTTTAGCTGACCAACCACTGGTCAGGTGTTGGTAAAAGAGGGCAGCTTGGTTCTTTCTGCACATACCCAGGCCAAGCAGAAGGAGCCATGAGCTCTGAATTGCTGATAGCTCCAAACAGGTTGCCCAGGGCCAGTCACAATCAGTGTCCAACATAGGTCTGCACCAGAGTCTTTGCAGATCTACCAAATACATAAAAACAAACACAGAGAAAGTCAAAATGGGAAGACAAAGAAACATGACCCAAATGAAAGAACAAAAGAATCCTCCAGAAGAAGAAATAAATGAAATGGAGATAAGCAAATTATGAGATACAGAGTTAAGAGTAATGGTGATAAGGATATTCAACAGCATGAGAAAAGACATAGAAACAAACAAATAAACAAGGTCCATCAGAAATAAAGAATGTAATACCTGAAATAAAAAATACACTGGAAGGAATAAACAGTAGGTTAGATGCAGCAGAGGATCAAATTAGTGATTTAAAAGACAAGAAGGAAAAAACAGTCAAGTACAACAAGAAAAAAGAATTAAAGAGAATGAAAAGACCTTAAGAAATCTCTGAAACAACATGAAACATAATAATATCTACATCACAGGAATATCAGAAGAAGAAGAGAGTGAGCAAGGGATGAAGAACCTATTTGAAGAAAAAGATAACTGAAAACTTGCCTATTCAGGTGAAAGAAGAAGACACACATCCAGGAAATACAGAGAGTCCCAAACAAGAAAGACCCAAAAAGACCTACACAAAGACACATCAAATTAAAATAGCAAAACTTAAAGACAAGAAAAAAAATCCTAAAAGCCACAAGAGAAAAGCAAGTAGTAACCTAAAATGAGGTCCCCTTACACTGTCATTGGATTTCTCAACAGAAACATTTCATGCCAGAACAGATTGACATGAAATATTCAAGGTGATGAATAGCAAGAGCCTAAAACCACAGATATTTTACCCAGTAAGGCTATCATTTAATATTGAAGGAGAAATAAAGAGCTTCTCAGACAAGAAAAAGCTAAAGGAGTTTCTTAATATATAACCAGTACAGCAACATATGTTAAAGGGCTTGTTTTAAGAAGAAAGAGAAGCAGAAAAACAAAGGGAAATAGTTTAAAAATAAAATGGCTATAATTACATATCTATCAATAATCAACTTAAATGTAAATGGCTTAAATTATACACCCAAAAGACACAGGCTATGTGAATGGATCAGAAAACATGACCAATACATATGCTGTCTGCAAAAGACCCACCTCGCATCAAAAGATACACACAGACTAAAAGTAAAGATGTGGAAAAAGATATTTCAAGCAAATGGAAAGGGAAAAAAAGCTGGGGTAGCCACACTTATATCCAACAAAGTTGGAAAAATGAAGTTCCAAAAAAATAAAGACTATATAGTAAGAGAAACAGAAGGACACTACATAATGATAAAGGGAAAAATCCAAGAGGATATAACAATAGTAAACATGTATACAACCAACAGAGGAGCACCTAAATAAGTAAAGCAAATATTAATGGACATTCAGGAAGACACTGACAAATATACAGTCATAGTAGGGAATTTTTACACCACATGTCAGTGGATAGAGCTTCCAGACAACAAAATCAACAAGGACAGAGCAGCCTTAAATGACATATTACTTCATATGTATTTAATTGATATCTTCAGAGCATTTCACCCCAAAGCAGAAAAATATACATACTTTTCAAGTGCACACAGAATGTTTTCTAAGATAGACCACATGTTAGGACAAAAAAGAAGCCTTGATAAAAAAAGAAGCCTTTTAAAAGGTTGGAATTATATCAAACATTTTCTTTGACCACAGTGCTATGAAACTAGAAAATGCTCAAAGAAGAACACTGAAAAATACACAAAGACATGGAAGGTAAATAATATCTTATTAAACAATAAATGGGTCAACAATGGTATCAAGTAAGAAATCAAAAGAGGCAGAAGGAAGATGGTGGAGGAGTAGCAAAAAGCAGCAGGGTTGCTCTCTGCCAGAGACAGACAATGGGAGACGCAAGGGCCATTTAAAGGGCCAACACACAAATTTTCATTTGCAGACACTTACACAGGGCTCTCACAAATATGGTGACAAAGTGGCCTGGAGAATCCTGAGGAGAGATGTGAATGGAAGCCATGGGGAGAGAACTGAGGGAATAACTGTTGGGATCCCAGTACTGAGTCATCCCCCAGATGGCAGCAATGTTTGTATTCAGGCAGACCACTACCCTCCAAGCAGCAGTAGCCTGAGGGGAAACAACAGTCCCGACCCCAGGAGGATCTCTGCCCTGGCCCTTTGGTGCTTACGCCTGACTGCTGAATTCTAGTGACCAGATGAATGACCTAAGGAGACAGCCAGAGATAGTAGATCACTGGCAAAGGAAGGGCAGAGTGGACTAGGGAGAACTAGGGAGACTTGAGGAGAGACTGGGGATGGAGGCTTTGGGAAGAGAACTGAGAAAGTAGCTACCAGGATTCAGTGCTGAGCCAACCCCCATATACAGCAACTATCCTGCTCAGGCAGACCACTCCCCTCAGAGCAAAAGCATCCTGAGGGGAAACAATAGCCCCCACCCCAGGAGGGATTCAGCAAATCCTCAACAAAATACTGGCAAACAACATCCAACAATACATTTAGAAGATCATACACCATGATCGAGTGGATAACGATGGTACACTATTCACAAATCAATAAATGTAATAGATCACATGAACAAAGGGAAAGACAAAAATCACATAATCATATTAATAAAAAATCATTTGATAAGGTAGAGCATTTATTCATGATAAAAACACTCAGCCAAGTGGGAATAGAGGGAGCATTCCTTATCATAATAAATGCCATATATGAGAGATCTATAGACAACATCATACTCAATGGGCAAAAACTAAAAGCTTTCCCACTAATATCAGGAACAAGACGAGGGTGTCTGCTTTCTCCACTTTTATTCAACATACTATTGGAAGCCCTAAGCACAGCACTCAGACAAGAAGAAGAAATAAAACAAATAAAAACTGAAAAGGAGGAAGTGAAACTGTCATTGTATGCAGATGACACGATAGTGTACATAGAAAACCCTACACACTCCACCAAAAAACCACTCTACCTGATAAGTGAATTTGGCAAAACAGCTGGATACAGTGAATATTCAGAAATTGAAGGCATTATACACTGACAATGAAATATCAGAAACAGAAATCAGGGGGAAAATCCCATTTGATATAGCAATAAGAAAGATGAAGTACCTAGGAATAAATCTAACCAATGGGATAAAAGACCTGTACTCAGAAAACTACCCAACACTCTAGAAGGAAGTTAAGGAAGACAGAAACAAATGGAAGCTTATACCATGTTCATGGGTTGGAAGAATTTATTATACTACTCAAAGCAATTTATACATTCAGAGCAATCCCTATTAAAATAGCAAAGATATATTTTACAGAAATACAATGAACATTTCAAAAATTTTTTAAAAGATTTTATTTATTTATTTATTTTTAGAGAGGGGAAGGGAGGGAGAAGGAGAGAGAAACATCAATGTGTGGTTGCCTCTCATGTGGTCCCCACTGGGGACCTGGCCCGCAACCCAGGCATGTGCCCTGACTGGGAATCGAAACTGCGATGCTTTGGTTCACAGCCTGCGCTCAATCCATTGAGCTACGCCAGCCAGGGCTCAAAAATTTTTATGGAACCATAAATGACCCCAAAAAGCTGTAGCAATTTTGAGAAAGAAGAACAAAGTAGAAGGGATCACCATACCTGATGTCAAACTATATTACAAGGCCACTGTAATCAAAACAGCCTGGTACTGGCATAAGAAAAAACACATAGACTAATGGAACAGAATAGAGACCTCAGAAATAAACCCAAGTCTCTATGGTCAATTAATATTTGACAAAGGCAGAAGAAACATAAAATGGAGTAAATATACCCTCTTCAATAAATAGTGTTAGGAGATCTGGACAGGTACATGCAAAAAAATCAACCTTGACCACAAACTTACACTATTCACAAAAATAAGCTCATGGTGTATAAAAGACTTAAATATAAGTCATGATACCATAAAAGTCCTAGAGGAGAACGTAAGTAGGAAAATCTCAGATATTCCATGCAGCAACATTTTCACTGATATGTCCCCTAGAGCAAGGGACATAAAGGAAAGAATAAATAATTGGGACTTCACCAAATTAAAATTTTTGCACAACTAAAGAAAAGAGCATTAAAATGCAAAGAGGACCAACTATGTAGGAAAACATATTTGCCAATGATACATCAGACAAGGATTTGATCTTCAAAATATATAAAGAACTCACATGACTCCACTCCAGGAAGACCAAAAAAAAAAACCAATTAAAAAATGGGCAAAACACTTGAACAGATACTTCTCCAAGGAGGACATACAGAGGGTCCAGAGGCATATGAGAAGATGCTCAGCATCACTAGCCATCAGAGAGATGCAAATTAAAATCACAATGAGGTACCACTTCACACCTGTCAGAATGGCCATCATAAACAATTCAACAAACAAGTGTTGGAGAGGTTGTGGAGAAAGGAGAACCCTAGTGCACTGTTGGTGGGAATGCAGACTGGTACAGCCACTGTGGAGAACAGTATGGAATTTCCTTGGAATACTAAAAATGGAACAGCCTTTTGACCCAGCCATTCCACTCAGGATTATGTGCTAAGAACCCTGAAACGCCAATCCATAAGAACTTATGCACTCCAATGTTCATAGCAGCACAATTTATAATAGTGAAGTGCTTGAAGCAGCCTAGGTGCCCATCAGTAAATGAGTGAGTCAATAAACTGTGATACATTTACACAATGGAATACTACGCAGCAGAAAGAAAGAAGGAACTCCTACCCTCTGCTACAGCAGGGATGGAACTGGGGAGTATTATGCTAAGCAAAGTAAGTCATGTGGTGAAAAACAAATACATATGATCTTACCTATAAGTGGAACCTAATTAAAACAAACAAGCAAGCAAAATATAACCAGAGACATTGAAATTAAGAACAAACTGACAGTAACCAGAGGGAAGGGGAGAGGTTAATAATGTGGGAAAGAAGGGAAAGGGTCATCAAAGAATATGTATACGGGATCCATGGAGAAAGCGAAAGGGAGGTATGATTGAGGGTGGGAGGTGAGAGTGGGAAGGATGAAGGAAACTGGTGGTGGGAAAATGGAGACAACTGTATTTGACATCAACAAAAAAAACATTAAAAAGGAAAAAAATTTGTTAAATCTAGCCACATTTTGGGTGAAGGGGAATTGAATATTGCAGTTAATTGGTCACTGACTTACCTTAACATTTCCATATTGTAAACTGATAAAATTAAAAAAAGAAATTAAAGATACCCTGAATCAAATTAAAATAGAAAACAACAATGCAAAATCTGTGGGACACAGGGAAACCAATCTTAATATGGAAATTCATAACATTACAGGCCTAACTCAAAAAAGAATAAAAAAATAAAATGAAAAAGTTCAAAATATCTAACTTTACACTTAAATGGACTTCAAAACACCAGAGGAGAGAGGGGAGAGAATTTCAGGGGAATTTCAGGGGAAAAGGGAAAGGATTTACAGGAACAAGTATAAAGATACATGGACAAAAACTAGGGGTGGTGGAAATGGGAGGGAGGTGGGGACGGATGGGTGGGTGGGCTGGAATGGGAGTAAAGGACAGAAAACTGTACTTGAACAATGATTAAAATAAAATTTAAAAAAAATTAATAAATAGATAAATAACCAACAAGCAAAGCTTAAATTGTGTAAGAGGAAAGAAGTAATACAGATCAGTACAGAAAGAAACGAAATAGCATCTATAAAATAATAAAAAAAAAATCAATGAATACAAGAGCTGCGTCTTTGAAAAGATAAAGAAGATTGACAAATTTTTAACTATTCACTAAGAAAAAAAGAGAGGGAATCCTAATAAATACAATCAGCAATGAAAGAGGAGAACTGACAACTGACAGCAAAGCAATATAAAGAATTGCAAGAAAATATCATGAACAACTATATGCCAACAAATTGGGCAACCTAAATGAAATGGATACATTCCTAGAAACATACAGCCTTCCAGAACTAGATCAGGAATAATCAGAGAATCTGAACAGACAGATTACACCTAGTGAAATTGAAACAGTAATCAAAAAAACTCCCAACAAATAAAATCCTTGGATTAGATGGCTTCACAAATGAACTTCACCAAACATTCTGGAAAGAAATAACACCTCTCTTTCTCAAATTATATGAAAAAATTCAAGAGGAGAGAAAGTTCCCAAGCACATTCTATAAGGCTAGCATTATACTAATTGCAAAACCAGACAAAGACACTACAAAAAAAAGAAAATTACAGAACAATATTCTTGATGAACATGGATACTAAAATCCTCAACAAAATATTAGCAAACTGAATACAACATACATCAAAATGATCATATGCCATGACCAAATGGGATTTATTCCAGAAAGGCCAGGCTGTTACAACATTTGCAAATCAAGAAATATGATAAACCACATAAATAAAATGAAGGATAAAAACTACATGAACATATCAATAGACACAGAATAAGCACTTAATAAAATCCAGATCCATTTATAATAAAAACTTTCAGCAAAGTAGGAAAAAAGGGAAGATAGCTCAACATAATACAGGACATACATGACAAACACACTGCCAGCATCATACTCAGCAGGCCAAAAATACAAGTGTTCCCCTTAAGATCAGGAGCAAGACAGCAATGTCTGCTTTCACCTCTCTTATTCAACATACTACTGGAATCCTAGTCATAGCAATCAGACAAGAAGAAATAATAGGCATTCAGATTGGTTAGGAAGAAGTAAAACTGTTATTTGTAGATGACTGATACTGTACACAGAGAACCTTAAAGATTCCACCAAGAAACTACTAGAACTGGTAAATGAATTCAGGAAAGTAGCAGGATACAAAATCAGTATGCAGAAATTGTTTACATTTTTATGCATCAATAATGAAATAACAAAGAGGAAAATTAAGAAAACAATCCCATTCACAATTGTTTCAAAAAGGACAATATACCTAGGAATAAAACTAACCAAGATGTAAAAGACCTGTACTCAGAAAATTTTAAGACACTGAAGAAAGAAACTGAAGAAGATACACATTAGTGGAAGCACATTACCATGTTCATGGTTAGGAAGAATTAACATCGTTAAAATGTCCATACTACCCAAAGCAATCTATGGATTCAATGCAATTCCTATAAAGATTCAATGTCATATTTCACAGAACTAGACCAAATATTTCAAAATTTATATGGAACCACAAAAGACTACACATAGCAACAGCGATTCTGAAAAAGAAGAACAAAGTTGGAGTAAGCATGCTACTTAATATTAAACTATATTATAAGGCCATAGTAATCAAAACAGCAGGGTATTGGCATAAAAACAGTACATAGGTCAATGGAGCAGAATATAGAATCCAGAAATAAGCCCACACCATTATAGTCAATTAATATTTGACAGAGAAAGCAGCACATACAATGGGCTAAAGACGGTTTATTCAATAAATAGAGTTGGGAAAATTGGGCAGATACATGCAAAAAAGTGAAACTAGACCACCTTCTTACAACACACACAATAATAAATTCAAAATGGATCAAAGACTTAAATATTAGACCCAAAATCACAAAAATCATAGCAGCAAAATCTTGGATATTGCTTGTAGCAATATTTTAATCTGATATATTTCTCTAGGAAAGGGAAACAAAAGAAAAAATAAACAAATGAGACTACAGCAGACAAAAAGTTTTTCCACAGCAAAGGAGACCATCAACAAAGTAAAAAGGCAACCCATGGAATGAGAGAACATATTCTCTGATACATCTGATAAGGGGTCAATACCCAAACTTTTAAAGAACAGAGAAAACTTGACACACACACACACACACACACACACACACACACACACACACACACACATACAAAAGAAACAGTCCTATTAAAAATGGGCATAGGACATGAATAGACTCTTCTCTAAAAGGGCATAGAGATGGACAGTAGACATATGAGAAGATGATCAATGTCACTAATCATCAGAAAAATGCAAATTAAAACTACAATTACATATCATCTCACACCTGTCAGAATGGCTGTCATCAATAAATCAACTAACAAGTGCTGACAAGAATGTGGATAAAAGAATACCTTTTTGAACTGTTGGTGGGAATGCAAAATGGTGCAACCACTGTGGAAAGCAGTATGGATATACCTCAAAAAATTAAAAATGAAATTGCCTTTTGATGCTGCAATCTGTGCTGGAACTATATCTGAAGAAACTAGAAACACTAATTCAAAAGAACATAAGTACCCTTATGTTCATTGCTGTGTTACTTATAATCCCCAAGATATGGAAGCAGCCCTAGTATCCATCAGTAGATGAGTGGGTAAAATAACTATGGCACATTCACACAATTAAATACTACTCAGCCATAAAAAGGAGAAAATTTTACCCTTTGTTACAACGCATATGGATTTGGAGAATATTAAATATCAGCAAACTGAATAAGCCAGTAAGAGAAAGACAAATACCATATGATTTCGCTTATATGTGGAATCTAATGAACAAACTGAACTAGCAAGCATAACAGAGACAGACTCATGTAAAAAGCAGGATGACAACTATTGCATGGGGTGGGGACACGCTAGGGTATGGAGGGACCAAGGAAAAAGGAAAAAGAACTCATGGACATGGACGGCAGTGGGGTGATTGCCCAGGAGAAGGGGAGTATACAGGAGTTAAATGGTAATGGAAAAATACAATAAAAACAGAAAAACAACTAGGTACGTACAAGGGTATGCCTATAGGACTGTCATCAGTTTTTAACAAAAACTTTGCAGGCCAGAGGAAGTGACATGATATATTCAACATGATGAAAGGGAAAAATTTACAAGCATACCCAGCAAGGTTATCATTCAGAATTGAGAGATAAAGATTTTCTCAGACAAGCAGAAGTTAAAGAAGTTTCTCAGCACTAAACCCACATTACAAGAAATTTTAAAGGGAATTCTTAAGTGGGAAAGAAAGGCCAACTCTAGAATTAAGAAAAAAAAAACTCACTGGTAAAAGCAATCATATAGTAAAAGTAGTAGACCAACCACTTATAAATCTAGTATGAAAACAATTAAAATAGCAGTAAGTACATACCTATCAATAATTACCTTAAATGGTAATTATTGGCTAAGGTATTAATTACCTTAAATGGAAATTGGCTAAGTGCTCCACAGGAAAAACATAGAGTGACTGAATGAATAAAAAACAAGACCCCTACATATAGCACTTACATGAGATTCCAGATTGAAAGATACATGGAGGTTAAAAGTAAAGGGATGGAAAAGATATTGCATAAAAATGCAAATTAAAAAGAGAAGTTGGGATAGCAATACTTATATCAGACAAAATAGACTTTAAAACAAAGGCTATATAACAAGAGGCAAAGATTCAGCATTTCCCCATCTGGGGGCTTATCTGAAGAAAATGAAACATTGATTGAAAAAGATATCTGCACCTCTGTGTTTACTGCAACATTATTTATAATAACCAAGTTACTGAACCAACGAGGGTGTCCATCAATAGATGAATGAATAAAGAAGAAGTGGATATATGTTGTATGTGCATGCACATACACATTCACTGGAATATTAGCCATATAAAAGAATGAAATCTTGACATTTACAACAATATGGATATACCTAGAGGGTACTATGCTAAGTGAAATAAGTCAGAGGAAGACAAATACTGTATCATTTCACTGATGTATGAAATCTAAAAAACTAAAGAAATTAACAAACAAAATAAATAATCCATAGATACAGAAAAACTGATAATGGCCAGTGGGTTGGGCAGTAGGGGTATGGGCAAAAGGTTAAGGGAATTAAGAAGTACAAACTTATAGTTGTAATACAAATAAGTCACAGGCATGTAAAGAACAATATAGGGAGTATCATTAATATCACAATAACTTTGTACTGTAAGAGATGGATAGTGGACTTTTCATGGTGATCACTTTGTAAGGAAAATAAATGTGAAATCTCACTGTGTTACACACCTGAAATGAATATTGTATGTCAATTGTACTTTATTTTTTAAATATTTTATTTATTTATTTTTAGAGAGAGGAGAAGGAAAGGAGAGAGAGAGAGAAACATCAGTGTTTGGTTGCCTCTCACATGCGCCCCACTGGGGACCTGACCTGCAACCCAGACATGTGTCCTGACTGGGAATCAAACCGGTGACCATTTATTTACAGGCTCGCATTCAATCCACTGAGCTACACCAGCCAGTGCAATTGTACTTTAATTTAAAAGAGCTTTACATTCCAGAATAAAAATTAGACCTGAAGTCAGTAAAAATAAATAAATAAATAATCCTAAATTTGAACTTTTCTTACAGCTTTCAAAGTGATATTGGACAGTAGTTCACTTCAGAAACCTCCCAAAAGATAGGACAGGTACTGCAGATTCAATGGAAACTACATGCATCTTGGAGACTCCAGTCTATGGGGAAGACTGACAAAATGAACTACATAATAAAGAAGACCATGGTGAAAAATGCCAGAAAACACATTTGAAATGGGACCAACCACTCCGTGTTGTCTTGCTGTGGATTATTGTAGTGCCCCAAAGCAGGTTTAAATTAAGGCCTTTTGAAATAGTTTATAAGAGACCCTTCAAAATTTCTGTTTTAGGAATACCCCCTTTAGATTTAGAACATGAATCAAAAATCAAACAATATGTACAACATTTAGGGCAAACACTAAAACCTTTCCACAAGTTTGCTGATTGCTGATCTATCTACTTAGTTGTCTGATGAGCCCTTACACCCATTCCAGTGGGAAGACACAGTCTTATCAAAGACTTGGAAGACTCCAGGTCCTCAACAGCAGTTTGCCAAGCAGTGAACTGGCCCTATGATGTCCTGCTAGCAACACACTCTTTCTTAAAGCTCAAGGGAATGAAGCCTTGGATCTACCACACATAGAAAAAGTGGGTGTTGCCTGAGGAGAACTTGAATCTTGCTGCTGCCGTTGATACAGCATGGGAAAGCTAGACCTGTACTTCTGAAAGATATTTAAAATTCCTCTTTTGGAACATCATAGTGCTTTCCAAAGCTAAGTGACAATGTTACTTTTTTTTCCAAGAACAGGGATCAGGTCCAAAGGGAAGACTAAAAAGCCATTTGACTCATAAAAGGAAATTCTGACTTATGCAGAAATACCACCTTGACCTTCTCCCCCAGGCCCTGCCCACTGTGGAACATCATCAACAAACATGTAGCACTTGCTCAGGTTTGGGAATCCCCTTCAGTCCTGGATGTCCAACAATGTGAACAGAAAGCAGAGATTATATAGATTGACTTGTGGCCCCTGTTCCATAAGATCTACCCTCTTTTAGATGCTGGGGGCTTGTTTTTTAGCTAACTTCTTGTTTATATGGACCTAGTGTCTTTCTCAGAGAGGGAGTTCTTAGTTGTTTTGAGAATCTCCTGTGTAAATAAAGCCTATAAGTAGTCATGCTGATCTCCCAGGTAACAGGAAGCAAGGAGCATAGGAAGGGCCTGGGTCTCTATTCCACCAGTGTTCTGGAGTCCAAGATGCCCCAGTAAAATCTCTTGCTCTGGGGTCCGAAAAGAGTGTTTTGTTCTGCTTGTGTTCTTCAGAAAATGCCCCTTCTCTGGAAGAAGAGAATCTAAAGGAATGGGCAATTTGACAGCAAGTTGGGAATAGACACTTTTGAAAAATGGGAGGCTGTGTAGTCAGGACAAATTAATAAGATACCTCTCTTCTCTGGACACCCAGCACAATTTATCTGTACCTGCTTTGCCCCACTCAGTGACTTCTTCTTCCATGTATACCTTCTACTGAATTTGATGTTCTACCAAACCCCTAAAGGCAACATTATTCAACTACTTATCTGGGTAGGGCACTGCTCATAGTAGCACCCATCTCTCACCCCACACATGCCAAAACTGTCAACTTCATCCAAGATGGATGTTGAAATCTCCAACTGCACCTTCACAATAGTAACTTAGCATTACCCAGATGCATAAACGTGTCTGAATATTTGATGAATTCAATTTTCCTTATTTTGTGCTTTATGAAAACTTTCAGTACACTGAATATAAAATTAAGCCAGTTCCACAAAGCCAGAAAAAGGGGTCAAATATATTTGTATACTAAAAGGACAAAGTCTATAATCAACAGAAATGAGAATCTTTTAATATTGCATGAGGCCTTGTTATGTAGAAACATTTTTTTTAATTTGAGCCACAGACTGAGACTCTTTCATGACTGCTGTATTTGCATATTTCAGGGAGCAGGTAATATCAAACCATGTTCAGAAGGACACACAGATGGGATCTAAAGATGCCCCAAGAAGGATTGTTTCTTTATTCATGCACTAAAATAATGTTTTATTTTTATTTAACCTTTATTGTATATTTTTCCATTACCATTTAGACCCCCTATAAACCCTTCCTTCCAGCAGTCCCCACACTGTTGTCCACATCCATGAGTCCTTTGTCCTTTTTGCTCAATCCCTCCATTCCTTAACCCTCTCCCCACTAGCTGTCATCTGCTCTCCATCTATGAGTCTGTCTCTGTTTTGCTTGTTAGTTCAGCTTGTTCTTTAGATTCCACGTAAAAGTGAAATCATATGGTATTTGTCTTTCTCTGACTGGCTTATTTCACTTAACAACAAGTAATTTATTTTAAAATTCATGGACACAAGTCCTGTGTATGAAGTCATTATGGTTACAGAAAGAAAATAAATAAATATTTCCATGCACAGATATAACATGATGTCTTTTCACAGTGAAAACAATTACCTCTAAAAAAAATCTTTGGAAGTCAGAGATGATGCCATGAGCAAATGGAGACTAGTAATGGGTGTGGAGCAGCCTTTAAATGCAATCCATGGTATTTGCACTATTCAATAACCCTGTTTTAATGATGTAAACTGGGGGGGTTGGGAGAGTGGAGGTGGACAGACACACAATCCAAGAACAAACTGTCATTTATTTATTTTCTACATGTGATGTCATAAGCAAGGGTTTTGCCTGCATTCTAGTTTATCTTTAATAAATAAATAACTATTTACAAATGTGCTGAGCTTACAAAATAGCAGAGGAAAATCTTTGTGTCACAAAAGATACACTTTTTTTTCCATTCATGATTCATTCGTAGCTTAGTTGAACCAAAAACACTGTTTAGCAATGTCTAAAGGGATGCACTAAGTTTTTTTCTACTGGAAGGCAAAGCTATGAAATAAAAATTCCTCAGTTTCTTGATAATAAAAGGCCTAACTTGGCCTGCTACTTATTACTGATACATATTTAGTGTATTCTAGGAGTTGGAAGCTGTCTGGAACAGTTCTCCTCATACTATACTGGAGAGATAACCCCCCAATAGATCTTGTTAAAATACAGATTTTCATGGTATAAGTGGGATGGAGCTCAAGTTTCTGCATTTCTAACCAGTTTCTGGGGGAGGAAGGAGATAGTCCTCATTTCTTGTTGAGGAGCAAGTTCCAAGTGAATGGGGTTAGAAGACCCCTCTAAAGTGTGAGAAATTCTCAAGGGCCTGGTCAAGGTGAGGCCCTAAACTGGGTAACTTCCAGACTCAATTCCCAAATACCCAAATCTCCCCAAAACAGTAAAGCTGGGTTTACTTTGGCCTATAAATTAGAAAAACAGTGAGAGTCAAAATGATAATTGGCATGAATCATGCAGCTTAAAACTTTCTTAAACTATCTCCTGAGAAGTGCTTCCTTGTTTTTTCCATCTAGAGCAACTAGGTGAGCATTTCAACACTGTGAAAAATAACTAAAAATACAAATATTAATAATAATAAAGAAAACTGCATATGAATCTTAACAACAATTACTACCTTTCAGTCCAAATCAAAACAACAACAGTAATAAAACTCAGGCTCACTGCTTAACAAATAAAAACTCCTTGGGTTTAACTTCTATGACAGTTCAGCAACATTAATTTAACAAATGCCTCTCACATCTTAACCTTTGCTAAATGATATCACTGTGTAAGCATGAAACTTCAGGATAAATGAGCAAACCAAGTGAAATAACAAATGCCCAACATCCTTGTTTTTAGTGTTGTTTTTTTCCCCCTGTGTCACACATGAGTTCTGCCTAGGCAGACAGGCAGGAGTACAAGTAGTGTCGGACACAGGTAGAGTGACTGAGGTGGATGGGTCCAGTTCCTGGGAAGGGAAAATTGGTAGGAATGAGAGGGGGAAATGAGGCTTGGCTTCATAAATGCAAAAGGCTGAAAAAAAACTCACCAAGATAGTTACCACATGACAAGTGGGAGTATATATATATATAGATAGGAAAGGTGAGAGAGAAAGCAGAAGGAAGGGACTCAAAGTGGGCATGAATATAGGAAAAAAAGAAAAAGAAAAAGTCTTAAATAAATATCTTAGTCATCATCCATCACACAATTACACTTACTAGTCCATCATATCGCAGTCTGCCCAAAGGCCACTAACCAATAAAACGCACCCTTCTTGCCCCACTGAGGGTATGGGACATTATGCAATCTGCATTTTCATTGCAAAATTACCATCTCTGCCCACTAGTCTGGTGATATCATGAAAGTAACCCCCTAACAAGCTATTCCTAGAATCATCAAAAGAAGGGGTAGGGGGTCAGTCTTGTCTAGTCTTCCTCTAGTTTTGATGCCAGTTAAGATGATTTGGAGTAGCAGGGGAGTGAGGATGGGGGATGAGGGGGGGAATGAGGGACAGGAGAGAAGAAAAGGTCAAGCCAACACCTTGGAGCCAGGAAGTGAGGCCCTCTCAGAGTTTTTGAGGCACCTGCTCTGTGCTCACGTGCTGCAACACCACCTCCTTGTCAGGGACCCCACACTTGTACTCCAGCTCAGCCTGCATGGTGCCTTGCTTCTTATGCAGGTGGCAGAGGAGTGCCAAAAGCGCCACCACCAAAGACAAGCTCAAGATGGAGATGCCAATGAGCACACCCGAATGTCCAGACCCTGCAGGCGACGGGCTTGAGGTGGTGCCAGGAGTTGTGCTGATGGGGAGCTCCCCAGAGCCTCCCTCATCGCCACCGTTGCTCACCTTGGTGAGGTCACAGTCGGTGCCAGCCTGGGCCAAGTCAGGCCCACAGATGCACTCGTAGGAGCCAGGGAGGTTTCTGCACGAAACTGCACCTAGACAGTTGCCATTGTCACACTCATCGATGTCGGTGCACATGAACCCTTCGTCCAAAATGTAGCCCTCCGGGCACTGGCAGCTGTCCAGCTTGTTGGGATCGCAGTCGGCTAAGCATGAAGACTGGTTGCAGAACATCTGGCACCTGTGTGGTGCTTGGGGGTTGGGCGCGAAACCCTCTGCGCAGACACAGCGGTAATCAGTTTTGCCCAAGGGCTGGCACTGGTACTCGCAGTTAGTCCCGAAGCACGGGTCCACTGACTCCACGCACTCACCATCCACCATGTCGTAGCCAGGATGGCAATGGCACTCGAAGCCTCCCTGCTTGTTGACACAGACCTGCTGGCATGGACTGGGCACTTGTATACAGTCATCTACGTCCTCACACCGGTGCTGATCCGCAGCCAGCTTGTAGCCAGTTTCGCACATGCAAGAGTAGGCGCCGGGCACTTCCAGGTTTCGGACGCAGAAGTGTTCACACAGCTTGCCGCAGGAGTGCTCCCCAGGCGCTGCACAAGAGCGCCGGTCTTCCTGAGTGACTGTGTCCACTGGGCAGAGGCAGCGCGACACCCCGGTGCTCCAGTTACACACATGCTGGCAGCCACCGTTCTCCACGCTGCAGTCCCAGGGGCCCTGCACCTCTCGGCCCCAGCGGGCCTCGGCTTCTCCTGGCCTCTGCTCACACACTAGCTCCACTCCAAAGGGCGATACCGTGGCAGAGCTACCAACTGGCAGCGCCTGAAAGTCTGAGCCTCGGGCACCGAACGGGGTGCTGTAGGTGATAGAGACGCTGGCGGCCGCCGTCACACCGCGCTCCACAGTTAGAGGCCTGCAGGATGCTGAGAACTGGAACTCGCAGAGGAAGCCATCGGCCTCCTCTACGCACTGTTCCTCCTCCCAGACCTGCTCTCCGGGCTCGGGAAACCCGGACACGGAGACCAAGACGCACAAGGGACCACAGAGAGGCGCAGGAGGAAGCCGTGCCCACCTGCTGTAGCTGGTTTGGTTGTCACCAGTAACCCACTGGAAGCCACGCAGGGGACCTAGTTGCCCCAAGTCGGCACAGCGGGACGGAAGCTTCAGGCCAATCCAAAGGCGAGAGCTGTCACCACCATTGCCGCTCAGTAGCAGGGAGATGACATCAGCTGCCACTGAGGAGCGCACAGTCATCAGGTGGCCCCGCAGGCGCTCGCAGACCAAGCTGGCAGCGAAGAAGGTCGCAGGGCCCCGGAAGAGCGTGTAGCAGTCCTGTTGGACGCACTGGCTGCCGTTGGGCTGTGGCTCTGGGAACGCCGGGAGTCCCAGGGCAGCGGGACCCAACACGCTGAAGAGCAGGACCTGCATCATGCTGTCCCGGCCCTCCACTGGCAGGCAAGGGGGAGAGCGCAGTCGCTGCGACCAGGTCCGAATCCTGCGGGTTCAAAAAGGGTCTGGGCGCTGGCGGCTACTGGCGTTAGTGTCTGTCCCAGAGCAGAAGGCAGGGCCGCTGAGCACAGCCCGGGCAAAGCAGCCCTGGATATGCCCTTGGGTAGGGTCCAGAGTTTATAAGAGCGCAGTCCTCCCTCCCTGAACGTTCGGGGAAAGGAAGGAAGTGCATGACGGGAAGGGCTGATGCTGCGTTCTCGGATTACTGGGTTCTTTGGAAGCCTTGTGCCCGCCCTCAAATTTGGGATCCCCTCGCGGGGATGAGTAATTCCGGCCCGTGCACTGGGCGGTCCCGGCCGGGGCTGCCGGGGCGCAGACACCTATTTTGTCAGCGAGAGACACTTCCACCCCCAGTATTGGGGCTCCCAGGCTCGCAACCCATCTTAATCTCTTGGTCTTCTTTCTTTTTCTTAATAAGTGTACTGTTATCACCATTTTCAAAGACAGCTTGTATTGCAGAACTCTGGGAAGAAGAGGCGGGGAGAAGAGTGCTTTGAATAAAGTATGGGGGAAAGTAGTGTCCAGGACCTGGGAGAAAGTGTCCGCCAAAAGGAGGACTTTGGGACGGGTTGTCCAGCAAGTGGACGTCCCCGAAGACGTGATTGCAAAGAAAGAGCTGGACCCCGCCTTAGTTCTAAAACAGGAGTGTGCTAGGCCCCAGAGGACAGGGGTGTGGCTGGGGAAAAAATGGGCAAAGGGGAGAGAATTAGACTAACACCCTAACGAGGGCGACCCCTGCTCACAACTAGGGACACTTGAGTCCCTAAGCGCAAGCAGCCAAGGCCAGACGTCGGCTAGTCGCTTAAGGAAAGTCTCAGAGATACTGTCAGGGCCTCGAGGTCACCCTGCAGAAGCAGTAGCAGCCAAATTCCTGCCGAACCCTGTAGGGGTGGACGTTTTCGGAAGCATATCAGCCAGTCTGGTCTGTTTTTGCCCAGGCTCACAGAGGGATAATCCATCTAGAACAGCCAAATGGGAGCACTGGAGACCTAGGTGGCAGCCGCTGCGGGCTCCCAGAGGATCCCACTCGGGTCTGCTATGAATTTTTTCCTTTTTGATTGAAAGATCAGACCGAAACAGAGGTGCATATAAATGTTACTTGTGTGGCGAAGGACATTGAAAAGGGGCGGCCCTTGTGGACTGGCAGGGTGGGCAGAGCTGGGAGAAGATGGGAATCTGTCATTTTCTCGACCCTTTCTACTTATTCACTTAACAAGAATGCAGAGGTGTGGGTCCAAAACATAGCTGAGTAGCAGACAGTGGTAAACGTATTAAAATTTTTTATAACACCCCTTCCCATCTCTTTACTATTGTCACCCACCACAAAGCACCAGAAGGCGGCGCTGTTGACCTCTAAACAAAGCTAAAGAATTGGAGATCTCCAAACTTGGGCTGAAAAGACTTAAGTGTTGGGACCGCCTAGGCCCTGGGGCATTCAACGCAACTCCAGGAAACCACACCTATTCCTTGGCCTACCCGAGGTCTTGCCTTCCTAGTCCTAAAAGCCCAGACTTTTGAGCGGGAAAGTGTGCTGGCATCCTCATGAGAGAAGGACAAGCACTTGTTGGCTGGACTGCACCAACCTGTGGTGAGGGATGAGTTGTAGACACTGTAAAAGTGAAAAGAGGTAGGTAGTTGGTCCCTTCCTCCACTCCCTGATACTTGGAACTGAATGCTGGGACCCATAGAGCTTCAAAACATCCCTCTCAGCTCTGCAAGATCCTGGAAAAACTGCCCCAGCTCCCTCACAGAAACTGGAAGAACAGGTCTGAAGCACCCCAGAGCTGCTCCTTTGGAAAGAGGAAGGGAAGACCACCAGACAGGAGAGTCAGGCTGTTCCCAGTGGAAGTAGGGCAGGTGCTGGCCTGACCTTGACTGGCTGCCTGGGGTGAGTTAAGGGTCATGACTCCTGTGCACAGCCTGCTCACTGGAGACCGCATCAAGTGCAGCCAGCCCTGAGGCCTATAGATGTGGTCAGGAATCCACTAGGACATTGCTGAAAGATGTCAGAAATGAGGGACATTGTCTGGATACATGACACAAGAAAGGGAACAGAACACCCTGGTTCCAAATTAACTGAGAATTTCAAGACTGAGACAGAAAAGCATTAAACAAAGGATGGGGCCATCTGGAACCTGCCAGCCCTAAAAGAAGTTGTTGGACATTCAAGCATCTGGTCTTTCTCCATGCCATGCTGGTTCACTTCTTGAATGGGTTCAAATTTCACCACAACTGTCTTTGGTGACACATCCTATTCTGGTCTTCTTATGTCCACTACTGATTATTGAAAGGAAAATAAATAAAAGATTAGAAGTCTGAGAACAATCCTAGTAGCTGAGTTCACATGGTAACTCAATGATGCCTGTGATACTTGGGTCAACCCAACATGAAGAAGTGTTGGATGTTTCCATATGGAAAGAAAACATGGCAACAAGTAAACTGAGTGGAGCATTGACCATGAGTGGATTAAGTTGCATAAGGATGGGTAGACACACCCATTTGGCCTTTCCCACCCCTCAAGCTTTACTTTTATCCCTTAGTGCACATCATCCCTGTCCCCTGGGACAATCCTTGTCAATCCCTGCCCTTCTCCAAACATCACTTTGAAGCTTTTTTGCATGCTTTAAACTACCCGCATCTTGTCTGCCCCTCTTGCACAAGATCGGCCACTCCCTCTCCCTCCATATGGATGGCACACTAGCTCCCTCTCCTTGGCCTGCCCTTGAGCCAACCACATTCACCAGAGTTCACCAGCCCAAGCCTGTCTTACTGGAACAGTCTCTTAAATAAAACTGTTTCTTAAATACTGAAACCAATAACTTGTTTTTAGTTTTCATCTTTCTAGACACCTCTGTGCTCATTGTACTCTTGAGTCCTCACTATTACCAAGTTTCTTCCTCCCATGTGTTCTGAAACATTAGTCTTTCTGCCCCTCCTCTTCTCCTCCTGCCTAGAGTGGCCTCTCTCACCCTTCTGCCCAATGAAGATGGTCAGTCCTCAGGGTTCTGCCTATGGTCTTCGCTTGTCTCTTTACATCCACCTTTTGTCAAATTAACACATTCCCCTTGTAATGATATCGATATCAAAGCAGACTGGGGGGGGTTGCCCAGAAAGTACACTGAAATCATTTTTTTTCCTGTGTCAATATTTGAGCCACCCCATTTGAAATCATTACCTTCAGACTTCATCAGTTTCTCTGTCTTGTCTTTGCCCTTATCACTGCTTCTGTAAGACAACTCTTTTCCTGGCTTCTATTCTTTCTGGCTTTTCATTCCTGCTGACAGCACCTGGATCCTCACAAGCCTCACATACTGCTGAGGGAGCCCAAGCTGCTTCCACTGCCTCCCCACTCAGCCTTGCCATGCTGAAGATGCTCGGTCACTCTGCTTCTACTCTGTGGCCACAAAATAGGATATTTGCACTCACAGTTCTGGGCTGTGGTTTGGACCTGGCATCCCACCCCACTCATACGTTTTAAAGCCTGGTATCCCATTGGACCCCATGTATGCTGGAAGTCTTAGCAAGAGGGGACCCTGTTGACTGTGGGAGAAATACCTCATGCTGTCTCACCTTCATCCCAAAGCTCCTATCTTTTCCTCTGCCAGGAACATCCTTATTTTTATATCTTCTCCACATATTAAAAGCTGACCCTTCTTTCAAGGCATAGGTGTTAATGAGAAACAATTAGAAAGGGTTTCTCAGTTACCACACCAGAACTGATCTCTCTGTGAATTCAAAGAACTTTCTATCAACACTTTAGCACTTACCTCACCTTCCCTGCTTTATAAATTGTCACATACTTAGGCTCTTTGTGAGCCTTACAATCTAGTTTTCCTAGGGATGGAACATTGTTCTTATACATCTTTGTATCCTCACACAGCATATTGTGTGCACAGATGGAGTTATATGGGTGCCTGTTTTATACGATTTTTTGTGCCCCCCTTCAGTGTGTTGTTTTCATGTTAACCTGCAAACACAAGATTGGGGACCTCAGAAGCTTAAAGTTAGGAGTATGAGCTTTGAAGCCTGTTTGGCTGGATTTAAGTCCAGCTCTCTCATTTATAAGTTGTGTCATATTTAGCAAGTAACCCAGCCTGTCTGTGCCTAAATTTGCTCAACTGTGTGAGTGACACCCATAACAGTTACCCCTCCATAGTGTTATTATGAGGATTAAATTAATTACACATATAAAGCATTTAGAACAGTTGAGCCATAATAAACTCTCAGCAAATTTTAGCTAAAAAAAGGATACAGTTTGGTCTCTAGAAATTATATTTGGCCACTGATTATGTTTAACACCAAGCACAGTTCCTGTCTTAGTGGAGACTCAGTAAATGTCTCTTGGTAAAATTTATATTGGCTGAGTGCTTTTACCAATAATAATAAGCAGATATGAAAAATGAAGGAGGAAATGAAGTTGAAGGATCCAGAAGAAACAGGAAAGGAATTGAAGACAGCCAGGGAAGCAGCCCTGGACCCTGGTCCCCAGGAAGCTCCCTTTTCATCTGCCCTAGTGGCATCCGTTGTTATTTCTTCATTTTCCATATGTGGAAACTGAAGGTCAGAAAGGATAAATGACTTTCCAAGGCCACACAGGTAGTAAGTGGTGAAACTAAGATTCTTCAGCCCACATTAGGATGAAAGAACTAGTACGTAAAATATGTTTGAGCTCTGATTTTACCTGTTGCTAGAACTTGATTAAGCAACTCTGGGTTTTCTCACCTCAAAACCGAAGATATAGTACATAATTTACAGGGTTGATGTGGAAATTAGAGAAAACACACACAGTGACTACTACCTTTCTTAGAACACAGCAACTGTTCAACAAATAGTTGTTACTACTGGTGAAAACTTTATGAACAGCTACTGGGGTCACTTGGATCTATCTAGCCAGGAAGTCTGGCATTCAGGTGAGGGTTTCTGTTTGAAGTCTGTGGAAGAGGCTAAATCAACTACCCAAACATTTGTACTGAAGGCAAGCATAAGTGAATGTTGTTAAAGAGGAGTCCAGACACAGAAAGGAACCCAAGGACAACTTCCTGGTCCCAGATACACCTTAACCAAAAAGCATTCTCAAGTGTGGAAGGTAGCTCTTCTTTTAAGAGAGTTAACAGAAACTTTCTAGTTTCAACATGAACACTTGCTCTTAGACTTGTTAACTCCTAGGTTCCCTGACACAGACCACTGCTTCACATTTTGTTTCTCTTCCAGGCATGTGGGCCACATACCTGCACTGAAACATGTTGGCTCAGAACACGAGCCTCTCCCATGGATGAAAAGAAAACCCACCTCTCAAAGTGCACAATTCTTGGTGCTAAAGACACCAGAATTGTTGAAATATATGACTAACTACCAATTGTTGCTGTGATAGAAGTTCCAGCCTCTTGGATGGAAATTGCTGTCACTAACATTTAGGGATGAGGCAGGTAAAAATTGAGAACACTGTCTATTAATCATCTATGGTTATTGTAACTTGGACTTATTAAATTTAAAGTTAAAAATCATTTCCTCTCTCTCAGAGCCACATGTCAAGTGTCCCAAAGGCTAGTGACTACTAAACTGGACAGTACAGAGAGAGAACATTTGATCATCACAGAAATTACTATTGGATAGTACTAGAACACACATAAAGCCAGATAATGTCACCTCAAGGAAGCCATCAGTGGGGGCACATGTGTATCCCCATCTTGGACTCAAAGTACATTGTTTTACAACAATTGCTGTTTTTAGGATAATGGTTGTCAAAACTGTGATCAGGATCTATAAAGAAAATATTAGGCACTTCCAGCCAAGATAGAGGCATAGGTAGATAAATTTTGCCTCACTGCACAACCAAAAGAAGGACAACAAATTTAAAGACAAAAATCAACTGAAACTGCCAGAAAATCCAACTGTATGGAAGTCTGACAATCAAGGAGTTAAAGAAGAAATATTCATCCCGACTGCTAGGAGGGATGGGGATGGGAAGCCAGGGTGCAGAGGATGCATGGCAAGATAGAGACTGGAGGATCAGGCAGGAGAGGCAGTGGTTGGTGGTCTCACATTGGAATGCAGATAAACCAGGAGGGAAAACTGGGGAATAAGACAGACCTCACAACCCAGGGTTCCAGGGTTCCAGAGTGGGGAAAGAAAGCCTCAAAACATCTGGCTGTAAAATTCTGTGCAGGTTGCAGTGGCTAGAGAAACTCTCAACCTCACAGGAGAGGTCATTGGAGAGACACAGAGGGTCCTAGAACAAACACAAACCAACCAACTGAAATCTGCAGCAGAAGGGTCCAATTTGCTTGTGGGTAGTGGGGGAAGTGACTGATAGATGGCCAGAGTGGGGCAAGTTAGGAAGAGGCATTGTTCCATCTCTGACTGCTCTCCCATATACAGCACCACAATGCAGTGACCTGGGCTGCCTAGCCCAGGAGAATACTTAAGGCTCCACTCCTTACAACATAACAGATGCCCTGAGACTATATATATATATAATATCATATGAAAGGACAGATCAAAGCTCCAAAAATAGAACTAAGCAATGAAGAGATAGCCAACCTATCAGATGTAGAGTTCAAAACACCGGTAATCAGAATACTCACAGAAATGGTTGCATATGGTCACAAAATAGAGAAAAAAGTGAAGGCTAAGCAAAGTGAAATAAAGCAAAATATACAGGGAACCAAAAGTAAGGGAATGAAACTGGAACTCAAATCAATGATCTGGAGCAGAAGGAAGAAATAAACATTCAACCAGAATAGAATGAAGAAACAAGAATTCAAAAAAAAATGAGGAGAGGCTTAGGAACCTCTGGGACCACTTTAAACGTTCCAACATCCAAACCATAAGGGTGCCAGAAAGAGAAGAGGAAGAGCAAGAAATTGAAAACTTATTTGAACAAATAATGAAGGAGAACTTCCCAATCTGGCAAAGGAAATAAACTTCCAGGAAGTCTAGGAAGCTCAGAGAGACCCAAAGAAGTTGGACCCAGGAAGCACACACCAAGGCACATCATATCTACATTACCCAAGATTGAACATAAAGAGGGAATCTTAAAAGCAGCAAGAGAAAAGGAGACGGTTACCTGCAAAGGAATTCCCATAAGACTATCAGCTGATCTCTCAAAAGAAAACTTGCCCAAAGAAAAGAAGGGGCTGGAAAGAACTATTCAAAGTCATGAAAAGCAAGGACCTATATCCAAGGTTACTCTATCCAGCAAACTATCATTTATAATGGAAGGGCAGCTAAAGTGCTTCCCAGATAAGGTCAGGTTAAAGGAGTATATCATCACCAAGCCCTTACTATATGAAATGTTAGAGGGACTTATCAAAGAAAAAGATGATCAAAAATATGAACAGTAAAATGACAACAAACTCACAACTATCAACAACCAAACCTAAAAAAAACAAAAACAAACTAAGCAAACAACTAGAACAGGAACATAATCACAGAATGAAGATCACATGTAGGGTTATCAGTTGGGAGGAGGGGAGGAGAATGGAGGAAAAGATACTGGGAATAAGAAGCATAAATGGTTGGCACAAAATAGACAGGGGGAGGTTAGGAATAATATAGGAAATGTAGAAGCCACATAACTTATATGTATGACCCATAGACATGAACTAGAGTGGGGGAATGCTGGTGGGAGGTGAGATGTAGGGTAGAGGAGAATATAGGGGAAAGAATGGGACACCTATAATAGCATAATCAATAAAACATACTTAAAAAATTAAAAAATAGCCCTGGCTGGCATGGCCCAGTGCCTGGATTGTGGATTTGGTCCCTGGTTGGGATGTGTGCTAAAGGATATGTGCTATAGAGTGCTGGCCTGTGAACCAAAGGATTGCTGGTTCAATTTCCAGTCAGGACACATGCCTGGCTTGCAGGCCAGGTCCCCAGTAGGGGGAGCATGATAGGCAACTCCCATTAATGTTTCTCTCCCTCTCTTTCTCCATCTCTTCACCTCTCTCTAAAAATAAATAAAGTCTTTAAAAACTACAAAGGAAAAAAGCATTAAAAGGAGTGTTAAAATTACATATTATCACCATTATTAGTACTTGGCTAATAAGTACATCAATATTATTTTTAACCTTGATGTTAATTATAATAAATTAGATATTACAAAGAAAGGATTTAAAAGATTAAAATATTATATTTATAAGCAATAACAATACTAAAATTCACACATAAAATTTAATCTCTGCAACTATGCAGCAATATATGAATCCAAGGGTGGAAAAATAAAATTTGTGGTGAGCAAATGTTATTCAATAAACAACATTATATCAGTATAGCAGAGCAAATATTTTACTAAATTTTGGATCTCATGCAGGCTTTCTTCTAAAAGCAAGGTAAAAATTGACAGTCTTTCTTTGACTCATTCTTTGTAAAAGGAAATGTGTTTCATTTGCTAAAAACCCACACCCGATATCATGTTTAATGGTAAAAGAATGATAACTTTTCCTCTGAGATCAGACACAAGACAAAGATGCCTGCTCTGGTTACTTCTATTTAACAGTGTACTGGAGATTCCATCCAGGGCACTTAAGTAAGAATGGAAATGAAATAAAAAACATCCATGCTGGGAAGGAAAAAAATGAAGTGATTTCTATCCATTGAAGATATTTCTTGTTTGTATATAGCAAATCCTAAGAAAATATTTACAACTATAAAAAAACTAGTAAGCAAGTTTAGCAGTTGTAGCATTCAAAATCAGCATACAAAAATCAATTGTATTTTCATATAGTAACAATGCACAAACTATAAATGAAATTTTAAAAACTTCGTTTACAACACCATCAGACAAATAAACTACTAAGGAATAAATTTAACAAAAGAAATGTAAACTGTATACTTACAAAATTACAGGACAATGTTGAAAGAAATTTAAAAAGACCTAAATAGCCCTGACCAGTGGGGTTCAGTTTGTTGGGCATCATTCCACAGAGCAAAAGGTCACAGGTTCAATTCCTGGTCAGGGCACATGCCTGGATTGTGGGTTTGGTCCCCAGTTGGGATGTGTGCTAGAGGTAGTCTATCCATGTTTTTCTACCACATTGATGTTTCTCTCTCTTTCTCTTTCCCTTCCCCTCTCTCTAAAATAAATAAATAAAATCTTTTAAAAAAATAAATAAAAAAGTCCAAGTAAGTGAAAAGACATCCTGTGTTTATGGTTGAGTCCCAGATTTGATTTATAGATTCATGGCAATCCCTATCAAAATATCTGCTGATTTCTCTGTAGAAATTTTCAGCTGATCCTAAAAGTCACACAGAAATTCAAGGGTCTTCAAATAACCAAAACAATCTTGGGAAAGATAAACAAAACTGGAAAACTCACATTTGTTGTTTTAACAATTTACTACAAAAGTTACAAAAATCAAAACAGTAAGGTACTGGCATAAGGATGGGCATAGTCAATGCCATAGGATTGAGAATGCAAAAACAAACTCTCATGTATTTGGTCAATTTCCACAAGGGAGCCAAGACAATTAAGCAGGGGAAAAGAATAATCTCTTCAGCAAATGGTACTGGGATAACTGGATATTTGCATGAGGTACGAGTGGATTCCTACTTTGTCTCACACACAAAAATTAACTCAAACTGCATTAAGAGGTCTAAACGTAAGAGCTAAAACTAGAAAAGTCTTAGAAGAAAACAAGGGTATAAATCTTCATTGCCTTAGATTATGCAATGATTTCTTAATTATGACACAAAAAGCACAAGCAACAAAAGAAAACATAAACAGAATATTATCAAAGTTAAAACATGCTGTGCTTAAAAGTGAAAAGATGGCCCATACATAGAATGGGAAAAATATTTGTAAATCATGCATATGATAGGAGTCTCCAGAATATGTAGAGAAATATTGTAACTGAATAATAAACAGATAACTAACTCTATTAAAATACAGGTAAAGGATATGAATAGACATTTCTCTAAAGATACACCAATGGCCATTAGGCATGAGAAATAATGCTCAACATTATTAGTCATCAAGGAAATATAAATCAAAACTGTAATGATATATCATCTCACTCCCACTATGATGGATAGAATAAAAAGGACAGGTAATAAGTGTTGGCAAGGATGTAAAGAACTTGCAACTCTCATATGGCGCTAGTATAGCTGCTTTGGGAATCAGTTTAGCAATTCCTCAGAATTTTAAACTTACAGGTACCATATAATCCAGTAATTCTTCTAGGTACATACCCAAGATGTATTTGAGTACATGTTCACACAAAAATCTGTACACAAATGTTCATAATAGCATTATTCTTAATAGCTAAACAGTGGAAACAACCCAGATGTCCATCACCTGATGAATGCGTAAATAAAATGTGGTCTATCCATCCATACAAGAGAATGTTATTTGACAATGAAAAGACACGAAGCACTGACATACCAATATGGGTAAACTTTGGAAACATTATGCAAAATGAAAGAAGCCAGTAACAAAAGACCACATATTGTATAATCCCATTTCCAGGAAATGTTCAGAATATACAAATCTAAAGAGATAGAAAGTAGATTATTGATTGCCTAGAAACTGAGAGTCTAGGATGTTGGGGCATAACTGTTAATAAGTATGGGCTTCTTTCAGACTGATAAAAATGTTCTAAAATTGCTTGCGGTGATGGTTTGTACAACTCTGTAAATATACTGAAAGCATTTTAACTGGATACTTTAAGTGAGGGAACTGTATGTTATATGGATTATATCATTCAAGTTATTAAGAAAAGAAGAAATCATATTCACCTATTTAATCAAGTGTGAAGGCCAACAAATATGTCTCTGAGCCTTCCTTCCATATTGCTGGAGGTTTTATCATATGAGGCAGCAAATGACACCAATAACTGTCCACCATTAAATAGAGTTTTGTATCTGTCAACACAGTGGATCTTTGCATAAGCCAAAGATGGCTTATAGATGATCTGTGACTTGCTTAGGGTTGATGGTCCAGTGTGGCCCACATGGAGACTAGAGAGAATCTGTGTCTTGTAAGATCCATAGGCCATCACTTTGGTCTTCTCACTAAAGTATCCGGATGTGTCTTTTATCAAGAGGTGTTTTCTGAGAAAAAAGAAGTACAGAGGGAAGTAGCAAGACAACCCAAGAGGCTCAGCCTTGTAGACAGAGCCCTTTCTGGCTGAAAGTGTTGATCTCTGCTTAGGCCATGGGTGGTAAGTAAGAGTGAGCAGGCATATGTGCCATGGACCTTGCTGTGGTAAAGAGCATAAGCCTGTAGATACCTTCGCAGAATAATATTTTAAATAAATGCATAAGATAAAAATGCACAGAATTACCAAAATAGCCAACCATACTGAAATACATTTATACAAATATCAAAAAGAATGAAATATGTGATTAGAAATACTTGATATGGATCAGATATCCATAGTGCTTTTTAATGGATATTTTAAATCCATTGCCACTTAAATGCCATAATTTCAGAGTGGTGATCAATGTAAATACTATTTTGAGAGATTTGCAATAATTGTAGTGTGGCATGAAGCATCTGTGATTTCAGTGCTGACTTCTCAGGTCCTGACTCTTTTTCAATAATGGGAGGATTTACTAAGTTTCGAGATGAGATTAGTGAAAATAAGAATGTAATGTTTTCTCCATTTTAGTTCATGGAACTGCTGAATTAAGAACTACTGAGAGGGGGATTCCAAGATGGCAGCGTGGTAGGATGCAGCAGATTCTACTCTCCAACAACCAGGAAAAAAAATCCTAGCCATTCTAGGTAGGAACAGAGCAAAGACCCAACATTATCATGACATAAATGAAAATAGGAGATCACAAATTGTAGCGGACATTGAAAAACCCTACGGTAAGGAGACTACGTGGATCAGCGTGGGGACCAGGGAGGTTGCAGCTCCAGGCCCGGCACACCAGGGTCGGCCACAGGGTGAGTCATTCGCTCCCTCCCTGGCCAAACAAGGACTGAGCAGCACCGGGGGAGGCCAGTTTACTGGAGGGCACAGAGAGAGGAGTGAGACAGGAGTGAGGACGAAGAGGCAACCATACAGGGACTGTAAGCACCCACGAAAAGCCCTGGTGAAAGTGTGAAACCCACCCGGTACATCCAAAGGCACCCGCCTCTACGCCCACGCCCCCAGTGAAGAGAGACCGTGGTTTGGTGAAAGTCTTGGAAACCACAGCATTGAAAAAGGAAAAGGTGCGGGTGCTCCCCGGGAACTGTGAGGCCCAGGCCCTGAAGGTAGGAAAAGTGGGTGCCCCTTGGTATCTAGATGGTGTGCACCCATGGACCCGGAGAAGGTGCAGGCACTCCACGGGACATCGGAATGCATGGTGGTGAACTCCCAAGGATGCACATACTTGCACCCAGCCCCCACACACAGGTCCCTTCTGGGAAGCACCAGATGGGCTTGGGGGAGAATGCGCGCACCTACACTATGAACAGTACGCCAGAGGCTGACTGAGTCCTGAACGGGAACCCAGAAAAGCTGTCTTCAGTCGCCCCTCAGTGTGCTGAAGCCAGCTAGAAAAACCGGTTTGGCCAGTCTGAAACCAACAATAGGTGTTTTTTGTTTTGTTTTGCTTTGTTTGTTTTTTGTGTGTTTCTTTGTTTTTGTTTTCTATTAATTATTTTAAAGTAAACTTTCACCTTTTAATTCATATTGTTTTTTCATCTATCAATTCTTTATGCTTCTCTTTCTGTCACCCTGGTCTTGACCCTGCTCCCTTACTTTCCAAATTTATCTCTTCTTCTTCCTTCCATCATCTGCTTGGTTCCTTCCTTTTTTTTTTTTTTTTTGGACCTGCAAGTAATTGCATAACTGAATTATCATTATT
>CM052547.1:53286545-53318875 GCA_028533065.1 Trachops cirrhosus | reverse complement strand
AGTAAATGAATGGATGAAAAACTATGGTACATTTCCACAATGGAATTCTATTCAGCTGAAAGAAAGTAGGAGCGCCTACCCTTTGCAACAGCATGGATGGAGTTGGAAAGCATTATGCTAAGTGAAATAAGCCAGGCATTGAAAGGCAAATACCATATGATCTCGCCTTTAACAGGAACCTAAACAACAAAACAAGGAAACAAGTAAAATATAACAAAAGACACTGAAATAGAGGACAGGTAGTCAGTTACCAAGGGGGAGAGGGGAGGGAATTTCAGGGGAGAAGGGAAGAGTTTACAGGAACAAATATAGAGGACACATGGACAAAACTAGGGGGGTTGGAAAGGGGAGGGATGAGGGGAGGAATGGGTGGGTGGGCTGGAAGGGGAATAAAGGATAGAAACTGTACCGAATAAACTGAAATTAAAAAAGGAAAAAGAACTACTGAGTTAAACTTAATTAGGAAGATGGTGACAAGGTAGGAGGGAGCAGATTCCACTTCTCCCTACAAACAGCATAAAAACCTAGCTCATCAATGGAGGAACAGAGCAAACAACCAATAGTACCCCAGCATACATGAAAATGGGAGACCAAAAATTGTAGAGGACATTGAAAAACCAGATGGTAAGGGGAGTTCTTCAAGACAATAACGTCCCTCGGACCAGCATGGGGACCAAGGCAACAGCAGCCCCAGGACCTTGGGCCCCCTGACCTGGGAATGCCACAGGGTTCTTGGGAGAGAGCTGGTTAACAGCTCCCTCCCCTGCCAAACAAGGATTGAGTAGCACTGGGAGAGACCTGATTGCTTGAAGTCGCAGAGGGGAATAAGAACTAAGTAGCAAACACACAGGGTTTGAGAGCACCCACGGAGTCAGAGAAGGTGGATGCCTGCTGAGGAGATTTGAGAGTTGGTCTGGGACAGGACCTAACCGAGATAGTCCCTGGACTGGTTCGAGAATTGGGCTGTATGAGAGGCCAGGCCTCTGTATGGAGTAGCAGGCTTGAATAGGAGGAATTTCTCAAAAAGAAAAAGTGAAAAAACAGACACTGTTTAGGGAATTCTCCTGCAGCAGCCACTCTGGCCTCCTCCTCACCTAGCCATGTGGTGCTCCTGAGGTGGCACCAAGGCCCTGTGTACACATCCTTAGCCCTGGGAAGAGCGCACACCTGAACCTGTGGAACCTGAGGGACCAGAGGCTGCTGGGGAGCTGGACTGGAGACTGACCGAGTGCTGATCAGGGAGGGAGAGAAGCGAAACCAAACACCTCTCAGCATGCTGCAGCCAGGGAGACCACAGCAAAACTGGTCTGACCATTTTGAAGCTAACAAGAGGCTTCTTTCCCCAAGTAATTCTTTATTTTTTTATTGTTATTAATTTTTTATCTTTCAACTCCTTTTTCCTCTTTCCTTCATTCTTCTTTCATTTCTTCTTCCTTTCTTTCCTCCAATTTTATCTCTTCTTCCTTCCTTCTTCTTTTTTTCTTTTTCTTTCTTTTTAATTCTCACAAGTGAGACAAAAAAAAAACAAAACAAAACCTGGAACCGTGAAAACACCAGAGTTGGACCCAAAGAGAAAGCATCCCTACAGCTAAGAGAGTGAGACAAATTTCACTTTGCTACTACAGAGAACCTGCAAGTTTTTGCATATTTGTATTATTAATTTTTTATTATTCTCACATCTTTTATTTCATTAGTATTTTTATATTCCTTTTCTTTCTGTTTAGTCTTCTTTGCTTGGCTGGTTAAATTGTATTGTTTGACTGGTTTCCCTTGTTCTCTCTTTCATAGTGTATTATTAATTTACTGTCCTTCACTTCACTTGTGTTCCATTAGCACATTACTCTAGGTACAATACTTCCTATTCTTGCTATCCAGATCACATAGATACTGTCATATGATTGTTGTTCCATTATTATTGTAAATAATACCTGATCCATACAATTGTAAATACTATACAGCACCCCTCCCAGATCTTAGCCCACTTCATGGTTTCCTGATCTCTATTACTGTTGTACTTAACCCAATTCTCTCACACACTACACCTATTTTCTATCCTTTACTCTCACCTTACCTCAGAATCTGACCTCCCACAAGCTCACTGCTTTCTAGATCCAAATCACAATCCTTCCCTCCCCAACAAGAGTCTCATCTTCTCTCCACCCTTTCTAAAAGGTGGCTGGTTGGGTGGAATATCATGGTTAACACTAAATATAATCAAAGGATCTCCTATCTCTTCTCTATGGAATGACATTGTAAATATCATAGAATATACTCTTGCTATCTTCAACCATTTTGTCTTCCCCCTACAACTGATCACAAAAAAAGAGTAAGTGGAAGCTGTGAACACTAGGATACCTGCTGGAAGATGAAACCTACCAACAAAGGAATCAACAACAAATAACAACAAAAGAAGGTGAAGGAGGAAGTGGAAGCCACACTAACCTCAATCAAAGACCTATTTGGAAACACAACTAAGTAGTGGAGAAATTACCCAAAACAAATAACTGAAAAAGAGCAAGAGACAATCCTCAAAATCTTGAACACACAGAAGAACCAGCTTCAGCACAACCTGCCCTCACCAGCACAACAAAATACAAGAGGTGGTGGACAGAGTGACCCTCAGTTAAGCAGCTGGTGGGAAGGACCCACCAAAGAAAAACCCAACAATCAAAACCCGAAGAAAAACACAGAGCCAACATAAATGACAGCCCAAGACCAGTGAGCTTGGGAGATCAAGTAGGCAGCACCACTGAATCTCATAGGTATTCTACCATAAATGTTCACACCATACAAAAGGGATTCAGAAACCAAAAGACAGAATAGCTGAATGGGTAAGAAAGCATGAACCATACATATGTGGCCTTTAAGAGACCCACCTCAGGACAAAACACTACACAGACTGATAGTAAAGTGCTGGAAACAAAGTTTCCAAGCAAATGGACAAGAAAAAAAAAGCAGAGGTAGCAATACTCATATCAGACAAAATAGACTTAAAAAAAGGGTCATAAAGAGAGTATTGCCATAATACTCAAGGGAAGAATCCACCAAGAAGACATAAATATTGTAAATATATATGCAACTAAGAGCACCTAAATACATACAGAAAATCTTAGAGGACTTCAAAGAAGATATTGACCACAACACAATTATAGTACGGGATTTTAATACCCCATTGTCAAAAATGGACAGATCTTCCACACAAAATACCAACAAAGATATTGTGGCATTGAACAATGTCCTAGATGAAACAGACTTAACTGATGATATATATTAGAGACTTTCATCCGAAAGAAGCTAAATACAAATTTCTTTTCAAATGCAGATGGAACATTTTCAAAGATAGACGCATGATAGGACACAAAACAAGCCTCAACAAATTCAAGAAAATTGAAACCATATCAAACATTTTCCCTGACCACAAGGGACTGAAACTAGAAGCAACCTCAAGGAAAAAATCCCCAAACACTCAAAGTCATGGAAATTCAATAGCATGCTATTAAACAATGAATGGGTCAAGAATGAAATTAGGGAGGAAATCAAAAAGTTTCTGGAAACAAATTAAAATGAACTCACAACAATCCAAAACTTAAGGGAAACAGCGAAGGCAGTCCTGAGAGAGAAGTTGATACTGATATAGGCCTACGTAAAAAAGATAGAAACATTTCAAACAACCTAACTCTATGCCTACAAGAACTCGAGGAACAACAACGAAGACAGTCCAGAGCAAGTAGAAGGAAGGAAATAAGCAAGATCAGAGCAGAATTAAATGACATAGTGATGAAAAGCAAAATTCTAAGGATCAATGACCCCAGGATCTGGTTCTTTGAAAAGATAAACAAAATTGACAAACCTTTAAGCAGGCTAATCAAGAAAAAAAGAGAGGACCAAATAAACACAATCAGAAATGAAAGAGGAGAGATTACAATGGATACCACAGAAATACAAAGGATTGAAAGAAGTTACTACGAAGAAGTATATGCCAAGAAATTTGAAAACCTAGGTGAAATGGACAAATTCCTAGAAAAATATATCTTCCAAAACTCAATGAAGACGAAGGAAAAAGCCTGAACAGACCAATAACAGCAGTTGAAATTGAAGCAGTAATCAAAACACTCCTGGCACACAAAAGCCCAGAACTGGAGTTTCACAGGAGAATTCTACAAAGCATTTAAAGAAGAGCTAACCCCTATCCTTCACAGACTATTCCCAAAAATCCAAAATGATGGAAGACTCCCAAACTCTTTTTTATGAAGCCAGCATTATCCTAATCCCAAAACCAGATAAAGACACAACAAAGAAAGAAAACTTCAGGCCAATATTGCTGATGAAGGCAGATGCCAAAATCCTCAATAAAATATTGGCAAACCTCAGCCAACAATACATTAAAAAGATCATACACCATGATCAAGTGGGATTCATACCAGGGATGCAAGGATGGTATCAATAGATGGGGGGAAAGCATTTGATAAGGTACAGCACCCAATTATGATAAAAACACTCAGCAAAGTGGGAGTAGAGGGAGCATTCCTCAACATAATAAAGGCCATATATGAGAGACCTACAGCCAAAATCATGCTCAATGAGCAAAAACTAAAATCTTTTAAACTAAGATCAGGAACAAGACAAGGTGTCCACTTTCACCACTTCTATCCAATATAGTATTGGAAGTTTTAGCCACAGTGATCAGACAAGGAAAAGAAATAAAAGGCATCCAAATTGGAAAGGAAAAAACAAAACTGTCACTGTTTGCAGATGACATGATAGTGTACCTAGAAAATCCTATAGACTCGGCAAAAAAACTGCTCGACCTCATAAATGATTTTGGTAAAACTGCAGGATACAGAGTCAATATCCAGAAATCAAAGGCATTTTTCTATACCAACAATGAAATATCAGAAGCAGAAATCAAGAAGAAAATCCCATTTGATATAGCAACAAGAAAAATAAAATACCTAGGAATAAACCTAATCACGGAGGTAAAAGATCTGTACTCAGAAAACTACACAACACTAAAGAAAGAAACCAAGGAAGAGACAGACAAGTGAAAGCATAAACCGTGTTCATGGATCAGAAGAATTAACATCATCAAAATGTCCATACTACCCAAAGCAATTTACAGATTCAATGCAATACCTATTAAAGTACCAATGGCACATTTCACAGATATGGAACAAACATTTCAAATATATATATGGAACCATCAACAATCCCAAATAGCTGCAGCAATTTTGAGAAAGTGGAGCAAAATAAGACGATCACAATACCTGATACCAAACTGTATTACAAGGCCACTATAAACAAAACAGCCTGGTACTGGCATAAAAACAAAAAGATAGACCAATGGAACAGAACAGAGAGCCCAGAAATAAACCCAAGTCTCTACCATTAATTAATATACTACAAAGGGGGCAGCAACATAAAATGGAGTAAAAATAGCCTCTTCAACAAATGGTGTTTGGAGAGCTGGACAGCTACATTCAAAAAAATGAAACTCGAGCACCAACTTACACCATACACAAAAATAAATTCAAGATGGGTAAAAGATTTAAATATAAACCATGACACCATTAGAGTCCTAGAGGAGAACATAGGCAGGAAAATCTGAGATATTTCACACAGCAATATTTTCACGAATATGTCCCCTAAGGCAAGGGACATAAAGGAAAGAATAAACAAATGGGATCCCATCAAATAAAAAGCTTCTGCAGCACTAAAGAACACAGTATTAAAATAAAAAGAGAACCAACCATATCAGAAAACCTATTTGCTAATGATATCTCAGACCAGGGTTTAATCTCTAAAAAGAATGCCATATAAAGAACTCACATGATTCCACTCTAAGAAGGCAAGCAACCCAATTAAAAAATGGGCAGAGGACTTGAACAGACATTTCTCCAAGGAGGACATACAGAGGGTCCAGAAGCACATGAAAAGATGCTCAGTATCGCTAGCTATCAGAGAGATGCAAATTAAAACCACAGTGATATACCACTTCACACCAGTCAGAATGGCCATCATAAACAAAGCAACAGACAACAAATGTTGGAGAGGTTGTGGAGAAAAGAGAACCCTAGTGCACTGTTGGTGGGATTGCAGACTGGTACAACCACTATGGAAAACAGTATGGAACTTCCTCAGAAAACTAAAAGTGGAACTGCCTTTTGACCCAGCAATTCCACTGTTAGGATTATATCCTAAGAATCCTGAAACACCAGTCCAAAAGAACCTATGCACCCCAATGTTCATAGCAGAACAATTTACAATAGCCAAGTATTGGAAGCAACCTAGGTGCCCATCAGTAAATGAATGGGTCAAAAACCTATGGTACATTTACACAATGGAATTCTATGCAGCAGGAAGAAAGAAGGAGTTCCTACCCTTTGTAACAGCATGGATGGAACTGGAGAGCATTATGCTAAGTGAAATAGGCCAGGTGGTAAAAGACAAATGCCACACGATCTCACCTTTAACATGGATCTAATCAACAAAACAAACAAACAAGCAAAATGTAACAAAAGACACTGAAATAGAGAACAGGCTGACAGTGACCAGAGAGGAGAGGGGAGAGAATTTCAGGGGAAAAGGGGAAGGGTTTGCAGGAAGATGTATAAAGGAAACATGGACAAAAACAAGGTGGGGGATGGAAATGGGAGGGAAGTGGGGAGGGTTGGGATTTGGACTTGGTTGGGGGTAAAAGGCAGAAAACTGTACTTGAACAACAATTTGAAAAAAAAGAACTACTGAGTTAAAAGAATACAGAAATATCTCAATTAGTTGAATAGAAGCCTCTAGAACTGTTTTGTCAAGGTGTATTTATGCCATTTTAGGCTCTTCCTTTATTTTCTGTGTAAAATTTCTTCACAGCAGATATATCTTTATTGAAAACACAATTCATATTTGAAGGAATGCTCTTTCCTCGAAGACAATATTCAAAATGCAGCTAAGTAATCTAAAAGTGTTATTTGAAACCCATCAAATATGTTTTGACATGTGGCAAACATTTCCTCTGGTATAAGTCCTTGGCTCAACTGCATGCATAAAAAGAGGCTTGAAAGTGAAACATAAAGAGAACACAACATTTAGCGAGGAACATAAAAAAAAGAAATGATATCTTGATGCTATTTAACAAAATTATATTTTAATAGGTACTTTAAATGTTTAAATGGAAGAAATTCATCAATGAAAACACCATATTATAAAGCTAAATGCCTTTTTTAAGTAGAAACACGAACATTTTGTTAGGATAAGAAGCATATTTAATGAATGATAACTAATGAACGTCTCAGTTGGATGGAAAGCTATAGAAACCTATTCACCTAATTTGGAAAAAATTATATATAAATTATTTTTGCATTAAAGTATAGCAAATGATTTTTACTTTCCTCTATATTTCTTGTATTTTGTACCTCAATCATGTATTTCATAACTAAAGGGCTCCAATTTTTTATTAAAAAGTAGCATTATTTTTGGCAATTGAAAGTTGATGAGTTGAAAAGTAATTTGGTTAATAATATACAATCTAATCTTATACAAAATAGAGCCTAGTTTAAGTCACTCTTACCTCACTTTTTTGAAGTTTTTAATAAAAGTATATTGATCAGTTTTATGAAAGAGCAGCTCTTCTGAACTTAGGAAGGTCTGTGTTTCTGCCCCCTGAACCCAGTGTATGTATTTCTCCAAAAACAAAATTCACAAACGAACAGGTTCTTATTACATGTATTCAACCAGGGCATGTAATAGAGACCTAATTTGAGATGCAGAAGGCAAGACAATAAGACCCTAATAACAGAGGAATTTTGTGGATGCAAGAGGTTGGGAAACTTTCTTTGTTGAGGGTCAGAGAGTAAGTGTCTTGGGCTATGCAGGCCCTCCAGCCTCCATTACAACATGGATGAGTGGGGTAGTATCCAGTACAATTGGTTATCTACTGCTATGTAACAAATCTCCCCCAAATTTAGTGATGGTGACAATCAATATTGACAAACCACCGTTATCTACCCAAGTTATTACTAAACAATAATTACTTCTTTCAGCAATTCCCAGATGCCATAGCAGGTAGATGGCTTATTTTCATCATTGTCTAGCTCCATCAGGTTGCAGACCAAGTACTGCAAGACCTTTGGTGGCTGAGAACAGGTTTTTAGGATGGTTTGACAACTTCAAGTTAACTGACTGAGAATATCTTGAACTTGGGCAGATGGGCCTTCTGGGGAGTAAAGAAGTCACAGAGAGCAGCTGTAGGGAGGGAGCTTTACCCTGGGGTGAAAGGGTACCAACATTTGAGTTTATCACTCAGAAATTCCACTTTTACTTACAGGCCTGTGGGTGCCAAAGGCTGCAGTAAGCTCTGTGAGAAGAGAAAAGGGAGTGCCTCCTTACTGGGAGAACTTTAAACCCCACTCATCTGCATTCAAAGCCAGCCCACTCACTGAGGGACAGAGAAGCATTCAGTCCACACCCAAATCTTTGGGAATAATTTTCTTACTGGGAATAACTCTGAAACTGGATCCCAGAGCAGCACTGGCATATGTTCTTCTTTAGAGTTTATTCTTCTTTGCAAGGGATTGTTGGGGCATTTAGCAAGACCCAGGCTCCCAGAGTCCCTTAAAAGTGCTTTTGGAAAGAGGGTCAGTAGGACACTACTTATCTCCTATGCCACAGACAATGGAATATTGGCCATCACTTTTTTCTCTGATGACCAGCTGGCCACTGAAGAATGTTGAAGCCAACATATGCAAGGGATAATTTTGACATCATTATCGTCCAAATTTAAAACTCCAGCTGGTTCTACTACAAGAAGTACAAATGTAAACGGCTGATAATAAGTAAATTCAACACTTACCACGGAGATATTTTCTATTTTCTCAAAAAGTGTGCTCTTCCTGGTTTTTTCCTGTGATTTTGAACTTGGACATCATTTTCATATTTTGTCTTGAAATAAAAACATTGTATTTCATTGGGAATTAAACAGTCTCTTAATGTGGAGAAAATAATGATTAAAAAAATATATTTGGCTTTCTGTTTTTCAGAAAGTGATGCTGTTTCAATTTCTGGCCCAGCAGCCTTCCAAAGAATTGAGAATGTAATTCAAATGAGTTATTCTCCTGAGCTCAGGATAAGTGACAAGGATGTGGACATCCTGCCCCAGAATGTTCAAGCATCACTGCTTCTGGTGGAGTAGGAGGCAGCTAGGGCTGGAATTGGGGTGGCCCTGTTGTGACCCAAGCTGAGGAAGAGAAGGGAATCCAATAACCAACACAGCCCCTTCAGGCTTGCCCCTCTACATGTGGCCTCCACACCAGCATCATCACCTAGAATCTTATCAAAATGCAGCATCTCTAGCCTTAGCCCATGCTTTCTGAACACTCAGCACAGTGTGGGCAGGTGTGTTTATGAGTCACCCATCATAAAACAGCCACATGTGTTGAAAGGCTCTTCAAAAAAATTCACTGAAGCTGAATGCAGCCTCTCACAACAATACCAGCTGGTACAATGATACAGATTGGTTCCTAGAACACTCACCTAGCGGGGGAAGCATATAGTACAAGAGACCCACCCTCGAAAAGATAATTCCAGTTTTCCGGGGCTCCCCTCATAGTCAATATTTTAGACTTTGCAGGTCATTTGGTCTCTGCCTGTAGATGAAAGCAGGCATAGACCACTCTAAATAAGTGAATGTGCTGTCTCCCAATAAAACTTTTTTGTGGAATGTGAATTCTTTCTAATGTTCACACATCATGAAATATTTTTTCCAAGTCCCAGAGAAGAACATAGGCAGGAAAATATCAGATATTCCATGCCACAATATTTTCACTGATATGCCCCCTACAGCAAGGGACATAAAGGAGATAATAAACAAATGGGACTTCATCAAATTAAAAAAGCATCTGCACAGCTAAAGAAAATATCAGCAAAATGAAAAGAGAACCAACTGTATGGGAAAACATATTTGCCAGTGATACCAAGGACAAGGGTTTGATTTCCAAAATATATAAACAACTCATACAACTCATTCCAGGAAGACAAGCAGTCCAATTTAAAAAATGGGCAAAGGGCCTGAATAGACACTGCTCCAAGGAGGACATACAAAGATTCCAGAGACATATGAAAGAATTTCAATATCACTAGCCATAAGAAAAATGCAAACGTAAATGACAATGAGATACCATTTCACACCAGTCAGAATGGCCAACAAAAATTAATCAACAAACAAGTGCTGGCAAGGTTGTGGAGAAAAGGGAACCCTAGTACACTGTTTGTAGGAATGCAGATTAGTGCAGCCACTGTGTGGAATTTCCTCAGAAAACTAAAAATGGAACTGATTTTTAACCTGGCAATTCCACTGTTGGGAGTATACTCTAAGAATCCTGAAACACCAATTCAAAAGAACCTATGCACCCAATGTTCATAGCAGCACAATTTACAATAGCCAAGTGCTGGAAGCAACCTAAGTGCCCATCAGTAAATGAGTGGATCGAAAGATTATGGTACATTTATACGATGGAACACTATGGAGCAGAAAGAAAGAAGGAGCTCCTACCATTTGTGATAGCATGGATGGGTCTGGAAAGCATTACGCTAAGTGAAAGAAGCCAGGCAGTGAGAGAAAAATACCATATGATCTCACCTGTATGTGGAACCTAATCTATAAAACAGACAAGCCAGCAAAATATAACCAGACATGTAGAAATAAATAACGACAGTAACCAGAGGGGATTGGGGAGGCGGGCAATGGTGGAAAGACGGGAAAGTGTCATCAAAGAACATGTATAAAGGACCCATGGACAAAGACAATGGGGAAGGAGGATTGAATGTGGTAGGTTGGGAGTGGGTAAGGCAGGAGAGAGTAATAGGGGAGAATAAGAAAAACTGTAATTTCAGGGGAGAAGGGAAGGGTTTACAGGAACAAATATAGAGGACACATGGACAAAACTACGGGGCTTGGAAATGGAAGGGAGGTGGGGAGGGATGGGTGGGTGGGCTGGAACGAGAATAAAGGATAGAAACTGTACTGAATAATCTAAAATAAAAAAATTAAAAAAAAGAAAAACTGTAATTGAACAAAAATTTAAAAAAATGCCTTTACAGATGATGAAACATGTTCTTTTGGAACATATTTGATAGTGTCAAAAGTAAAATATGAAAAAACAAAAAAAATGCAAATGCCACTTCTAGTTCATGAACTATACAAAACAGGCAGTAGGCCAGACCTTGCCTTTAAAAGGTTTCTTTAATTCAAAGGACACATGGAAACAGGAAGATAAAAACCCAATGACTAAGACGAATTTTATTCAAATGTAAAGTACAATGGTAGGAAAAGAGTCCCCCACCTCTAATTTTTGCCCCATTATAGATATATTTATTACTGTTGTACAATTCTGATGGGTGAAAGAGAGGTTAGAATAGAAGAAAAAAGGGAGAAAGGAAAAGCAAAATATAGTGAGTTTTTAGGAAGTGATAGAGGGATAGGAGGAATTAAAATTATAATTGAAAAAATTCAGGTACATTTGCTTACCTAGACAAAAGCCAAACTTGTGAGGCAGGTGCTGGTGCAAAAGGAGATTTTACTCAAGTGCCACAATCTGCGAGAATAGTGGACTCCTGTCTCCCCTTCCTGCTCAAGCCCACAGTTCTTATAGGTATGGTAAGGGAGGAGTTTTTTCTATACAATTATGTTACTAAATTTTTGTGGCTGAGTTCCTCTCCATTGATCTTTCTAGCTTATTGCAGTGATCTGATGCAGTCCATTTGTCTTACTAGCTTTCCAAGTAATCAGTGTGAGTCCCTCCACTGACACCATCTTGGTGAATAGGGGAGATTTCTGGGTGTACCAATGGACTGTCTACACTAACAAAATGACAATGGGCTTTGAATGCAAAAGAAGAGAGAAATACTGTTTCATACTTTCAGTTAAAGGCCAAAAAGTGTCCATCTGCTTCCCAAATAAAACCACTGATGTCAGAGTTGACTTGACCGAGACCCCTCCCTGCTGGATACTTGGAATCCTCTATCATGTGGTTTCAGTAAGTTGTGAGCCTGTGCTTGACATTCCTTCTGGCCCTGAAATTGCCTACTCCCAAGGTAGGGACAACCTCATTTCATCTTTGATGACTTAACCAGGTTAGTCCTTTCTATTGCAGGTGGTGTATCCATGCCATAAATCAGTTTGTACAAGGTTGGCAAATGGTAGTCAATATCACTGTATTACAGACATTGCACTAGTTCATATATCATTTTCATATTTTCTCTAATCATTCTTCAGTAAGCACTCCATTATTTCCATATTAAAAAAAGTTACATTACCTGTCATTGGTAGTGAGTAGCTTAGTATTTTCTGTGCTGGAGCATATTCCTATTGCTACTCTCTGTAGCCAATTATCAGATTAGTGATTTAAAACAACTCATATCAATATCTGACAGTTCTGGAGGTGAGAATTCCAAAGTTGAGGTACCGGCAGGGCTCCATTCCCTCTGGGAAATCTAGGGGAGAATCCTTTTCCTTGCCTTTCCCAGCTTCTAGAGGTCTGCCAAATTTCTTGGCTGTGGCCACTCCATCCATCGTCAAAGACAACAGTGCAGCATCTGCCAATCTTTCTCAATCTCTGATCTCTGTTTTGGTTGTCACATCTCTTTCTCTGACTCTTCTGCTTCCTTCTTCCATCCTTCAATTTCCTGAGATTGTATTGGGCCCACCAGACTAAGACCCTACAGCCAAAAACAATACAGGATTAATAATAAGACCAAGGCAAACAATAATTTTTCCCAGTTCAATTGAACTGATATTTCAAGTCAAGCCCTTGGGCAAATTTATGAGGGGGGATGCCAAAAAATGGAATTATCTTCTGGAGAGCAGGCGCCTTGTATTATAGGCTTTTCCCACTACTAGGTGAGTGTTCCAGAAACCCCTCTGTATTAGTGTACCAGCTGGTGTTCTTTTGAGAAGCTGCATTCAGCTTCAGTGAATTTTTTGAAAATTCAAGACTCTTTCAAGGCATTTGCCTATTTCATGATGGGTGATTTACAAACACACTGGCCACACTGTGCTGAGTGTTCAGCAGTTTTTGACCAAAAATAGCATGACCCCCATGCCCCACACTCCCTATTCACCAGATCTTGCCATGAGTGACTTTTTTTTTTGTTTCCCTGGATGACAAATGTCTTAAAAGGGAGATGTTTTACCAATGTAGAAGAGGTACAACAAAAAACTATAGAAGCACTAAAGGCATCAAAATTGATGCATCCAAAAATGGTTTGGAGAAGTGGAAAAATGTCTTGATAAGTGTACTGCATCAAATGGAGAGTACATTGAAAGTGATTGAAGTTTAAACATGTAAGAATAAATACACATTTTTATAGACAAATTCCATTTTGGGCGGTGCCCACTTATAGTGTTGGGATTGCATATTATGAAATTTTAAATGGCTTGTAAAAGACGTAAGTTAAAAAAAATCCATCTCTCTTTCTGAATTGAACTTACTGTTTTCACTTAAAAGTTCCATCTACATTTTTTTTCTGAATTGCATTATTTTCTTAACTATCATACTTAAAACTAAAGGACTGCCTACTGATTCTTGAGGCATATAACATAGATGAAGAATAAACACTTTTTCATTAAGGTGGATTTCTTGGTCAGTTGTAATTGTGGCACTTCACTCACCATAGCCTCTGCTGAAATCTACATCTATCTATTTGTTGTCTGTCATGTAAGTAAAACTTACCTGGAATTGGCAGGAAAAACTTGAAGAACTTTGAATATCTTGAGTTGACAGTACAGCTGCTGCTAAACTCGAGTTTGAACAGACCAGTTTACTTACAATATTTCATATTCTTTTTTTAATGATGAGCAGTCTAATTTGAGGTAGGGGAATGGGAAAATGGAAATAAAAAGATTGCATGCACTGTTCCCTTTACACACTTGGTTTGTCCTATGCCTCCTTCCAAAACCAGAGGTAGGTATTTTTAAGTATATTTTATTGATTATGCCAATATGGTTTTCCCAATTTTTTCTCCCCTTTATCCTCCCTCTGCCTTGTACCCCCTTGCCCTCCAGCTTTCTCCCACCTTTGTTCATGTCCTTGGGCCATATATATAAGTTTTTTGCATTCTCTGTTTCCTATACTATTCTTAACTTCCCCCATCTACTTTATGCATACTATCATGTTTCTTATTCCCTGTACCTTCTCCCCACTCTTCCCCTTCCTCTTCCCACTGATATCCCTCCATATGCTCTCCATTTCTCTAATTCTGTACCTCTTCTAATAATTTGCTCAGTTTTTGCTTTTGTTTTATAGGTTCAGTTGTTGATATTTATGAGTTTGTTGTCATTTTACTATTCATAGTTTTTTATCTTCTTCTATTTCTTAGATAAATCCCTTTAACATTTCATATAATAAGGGCTTGGTAATGATAAACTCCTTTAACTTGACCTTATTTGGGAAGCACTGTATCTGCCCCTCCATTCTAAATGATAGTTTTGCTGGATAGAGTAATCTTGGATAGAGGTCCTTGTCTTTCATGACTTGGAATACTTCTTTCCAGTCCCTTCTTGCCTGTAAGGTTTCTTTTGAGAAATGACCTGATAGTCTTATAGGCACTCCTTTGTAGGTAACTCTCTCTTTTCTTCTTGCTACTTTTAAGATTTTCTCTTTATGTTTAATCCTGGGTAACTTAATTATGATGTTCCTTGGTGTGTTCCTCTTTGGGTCGAATTCCTTTAGGACTCTCTGGGCTTCCCAGACTTCCTGGAAACCTACTTTGGCAGATTGGGAAAGTTTTCCTTCATTATTTGTTCAAATAAGTTTTTAATTTCTTGCTCTTCCTCTTCTCCTTCTGGCATCCCTATGATTCAGCTGTTAGAGTGTTTAAAGTTATCGCAGAAGTTCCTAAGCCTCTCCTCATTTTTTAAAAATTCTTGCTTCTTCATTCTTTTCTGATTGGATATTTATTTCTTCCTTTTGATCCAAATTGTTGATTTGAGTCCTGGTTTCCTTCCCTTCACTGTTGGTTCTCTGTATATTTTGTTTTATTTCAATTTGCATAGTCTTCATTCCTTCCTTCATTTTGTGATCAAGCTCAATCATTTCTGTGAGCATCCTGATTTCCAGTGTTTTAAATTCTGCATCAGATAGATTGTCTATCTCCTTGTCATTTAGCTCTTTTTCTGGAGTTTTGATCTCTTCTTTCATTTGGACCATATTTCTTTGTCTCAGCACACCTGTTATGTTGTAAAGGAGTGGAGCCTGAGGTATTCACCAGCACAGGGCAACCCACTTTGCTGTGTTGTGGCACTATCTGCGGGGGGAAGGATCAGAGAGGGAACAATGCCATTTGCCTGCTCTGCTCTAGCCCCATTTTCCAACAACTTTCCTGTGAGACTGGGAGTTTCTCCCACCATCACAACCCCTGCAGTATTTTACAGCTACTTTTAAGTCTTTAGTTTCTCCTTTGGCCAGCCCCACCTTGCCTGCATGGTCCTTCACTTTAGCAGGCATCCACTCTGTCCTCTCCACTGGCTGCCCGTCTCCTTTCTCTGCATCTCCTACAGGTCTGGGTGAATATTTCTTTAATTCCTTGGGTTTGAGAGTTCCATGAAATTTGATTGTCTGGGACTTCTGGTTGTTTATTGTTTTTAAATTGGTCATTATCTTTCTTTTGGTTGTGTGAGGAAGTGAAACATTTCTATCTATGCCTCCCTCTTGGCTGGAATTTCCCAAGGTATGTTTGAGATCTAAAGCTTGGATACTTAATTTTTCATACACATTGGCATGACTTATCTGATCCTACCTGTTTGTGGTTCTCACAGTGACCAGGCATTCTTAATTGGTCACTTTTAATTCCTGTTCCTGGCAATTAATTTTACTTGTAAAAAAGCCACCTATTCTATCAAATAACCCTTGAGAAGATGGAAACATTATCATCCATGAATGCACACAAGCACAGATATTAGACCCTGTGAAAACCTGAAAAAGGAAATGTAAAAGTTTCTCCTTCAAAGTAGATGCAAAGCAGTGTTGTCAACCTTAACAATTTTTATCATGTAAAGAAATTATTAAAAGCATGAAAGCACCACAAAGAATAACAATCCTGTATTTATGGACAGACATTTTTGTTTTAGTTCAACAATCTAATGGCAGGGAAAATTATCTGTTATCAGAAGCATCACCAAGCAGGGTTCCTGGTATTAAACTTGTCAACATCAACAAAGTTGTTAAAAAACATATTTTCTATATTATGACACCCATACTTTTCATTCCTTAAAAGAAAGTGAAGTGTGGGTTACAGTGCCAGCAGGTATAGGGTTTTTGTCTGCCTCAAAGTCTCCTATCAATGTTATGGGCACCTAAGGTCTGAATTTTCTGATAAAATGGAATGTGTATATAGATCTGAGTGTCAGTGGGCTTACAACACTTTCTACTTCAAATTCCACTTTTTTGGCATGGTCTACAATGACATTTCTTTCTCAGGAATGCTGATATCCAGACTAGCCAGAATCCCATTGCCATATCATTTCACCCCAAGGTAAAAGCAAAGTTCTCTTTGAAGATGATGAACTGTCCATGAACTGGATAACTGGATATGTTCTGGAAAGCTCTCTTTGTTTTAAGCAAGGTATGAACATTTTATTTTTCTTTTTTGGACTGAGTCACAAACCACGTCCTATAGATTCTCTAATGGGATGTCTTAGAATCTCCACTATGTTTCTTGGTGCCAGCACTTAAATCTTGTTGGCTAATATTTATCTGACCTTTGCTGTGTAGTTCTTTTTATTCATTCATTCCACTTTTTAAAGATCTTATTTATTTATTTTTAGAGAGCAAGAAAAAAGGAAGGAGAAAGAAAGGGAGAGAAACGTCAATGTGTGGTTACCTCTTGTGCACCCCTAATGGGGGCTGGCCTGCAACCCAGGCATGTGCCCTGACTGGGAATCAAACCAGCAACAGTTGGTTCACAGGCATCTGCTCAATCCACTAAGCTACACCAGCCAGGGATCATTCATTCCATTTTCATGACCATTTGCTCTATGCCAGGTGCCATATTAAGCACATTTTATAGATCATCTCATTGAATCTTCGTGACAAACAAGTATTGAAATTAGTTTCCTATCTACATTTTACAGAGGACGAAACCAATTTGGGGGGAAGTTAATTAGACTGATTAATGTCTTGGGGCAGCAGTAAAGCCATTATTTAATGGCTAGTCTGTGTGTCTCTGACATCCAGCACATAACCTTGCATCTATCCCTGAAATGACTTAAGCAAAAGAAAATAAATCAGACAAAATGTGATTTATAGCCTTATAGCCTTGTGTTTCCCTCTGAAATGTGCTAAGTCTCCCTTGAGATAGCTTGGTGAAATGTTGCTTCAGGCAGACACAGAGACAAAGCTACTTTATTGAAAATAGTTCCCAACAGGAAACAGGTGTTCCCCAGCAGCTAAATGGATACACAAATTGTGATGTAGCCATACAATGGAATTATATTTACCAATAAAGAGGAGAATCTCAGAAACACGGCCCTGAGTGAAAGCAGCTCAACACAAGAATAGGTTCTGTCTGACTCCATTTATGCAAAGTTTCAAAACTGGTTAAACCAATCTATGGTGGGAAAAAACATCAGAACAACCATTACATCTCATGAGGGCTTGGGATGGCAGGGGTGCCAAAATGGACTGATAAACAGGATAAGGGAACTTTCTAGGGTGATAGTCATGTTCTTTATCTTGATCACAGTTTGAGTTACACAGATGACAATATAAAATATTAGAATTTTATAAAACATTAAAATATAAAATATTGCAAGAGAAGTGTTTGCTCTTTCCATTATGAATTTTCTCCTAATTTGGGGAGACTCATGTTGTTCCATTAAAGATGGATGGTGATCTTGATCTGCAATAGCATTTGTTTTAGGCACTCTATGGATATCCACATGACAGTTGCAATAGAAAATACAACAGGGTTTCTGTACCAACCAGTGATTTCATCCTTGTCAGAGGCAAGGAATAGTGTAAGGATAGACATAGAAAGAACAACGTGAGGGGCCATGAACCGTCTGTCCAGCATGTTAATACCCAGTTTTGTCAACCCTTTGTATGTCCATATAAAGAGTTATACCAGCTCTAAAGTCTTTTAATCAGTTGCAATGCACTCTTGAAAGGCTGTTTAATTCTTCTCTGTCATGAGCCCTCCTCAGAGCTCAACTGCAAACTTTCCTGAACATTTCTAAGGGTAGCCCTCAGCCCCTCCCTACCCACATTTTACCTCTGCAATCCAGCCACTCCCCCTATTCTGACTACCTAATCAAGCTCTGCTCCACCCTGGGCTGCTGCTCTCACTGTTCCTTCTCATTGGAACACCTTTTCACCTCACAATTTGCATGCCTGTCTCCTTCTCACTCCTTTCAGCACCATGCCCAAACCACCTACTCCTTTCACCCTCATTTCCACTACCCAAGTACCTTTCCTTCATCACACACATTCCATGAAGTTATTTTATTAGTTATTGTTTGAAATCATGTAAATATGCAAACATGTGCATATACACATGTGCACACATTATGAGTAAACACAAACATATGTGTAGAAATCATATATTTATTTTGCTTATCTATCACCACTCTTTCTGCCCAGAGGGCAGTCATCATGTCTATTTTATTCACTTGTGCTTAGACTTATGGTAAAATGACCACTACATTTTGGGCTCATGATAAATATCACTGTCTAACTGAATAAATAATTGCTTCTATTCATGTAAGCCTGTCCTGGCCCTTACCTATTCAAATTCTTAAGCTTAAAAGCCTCACTTAAGCTCCATCATTTAAAAAATTAATTCTATTATTTTAATCATTATTGGTATATGCTTAGTCTTCTCAACTGATTTGTAAGCTGGCTGAAGCCTACAAATCACTGTCTTAAATCACTATTATAGTATTTTATATGCAGTAGGATATCTTAAACATCTACTGAGTGATTAATTTTTGCCTAGGAAAAGATTCCTAATTGTTTTCCAGCTATGTTGTCTAAAGTGTCTATCAACTGCTTACCCTGTCATACTTTGGTACCCCAGTACCAATTTTCCAAGGACCTGCCCAGCAATGAGTAAGGGTGTGAGGCCTTGGATACTAATGGGAACTGAGAGATTCTTATGGCACCCAGTTACTGAATAGACAGTGCTGGCAGTGCCAAAACTGAGGAATGGGATGTGCAGGGAAAAGTAGAGCAGTATGGAAAGTCCCATTTAACTAGAGAGAGTTGGCAGAGGTAGACCAGTTAGCTTACTAAGTTCTCAACAGCTGCCTGGATACAAGATGTTATTCCATTTAGCAACTGTCATTAATTTAAAACTCCATTGATTGGTATGTTTTAATCTGTAAGACTTGCTTTGCAACCATTATTGTTACATGCATATACACATAACACACACGTACTCAACCATTCTCCCCCAGCCCCTTTCCAACCAGTCTTATGTCTACTTCCCTCTCTTAAACTAGCTTTTAATGGGTTTCACTCAGAGTAAAATTAAACTCTTAAAAGATGAAATTTTCTCTGCCCTCAATTTTTATGATTTGGGGTGAAGAAAGGTCATTTCTTTTAATGACACAATTTACACCATACCTAGTAAAATAAACAAAAAAAATGTGTCTCCTTATGCAATTTTTTCTTTAATATTTGAGGAGTCAGGTGGACATCAGTTTATATCTTATTTCTGATGTTTTGTGGTATTGGACAAATTGCTTACATATTTTAAAAAATTATTGTCAGGCAAATAGAGTCAAAAACATATGATTTCACTTTTATGTGGAATATGAAGAAAAATTACAAGTGAACTAATAAAACACACAAATACAAAGTCATAGACACAGACAACAAAATGGTAGTTACCAGAGGGTAATTGTAGTAGAGGGAGGGCAAACTGGATAAAGAGGATTAAAATTATGCTTACACATCTTTAAACTTTAAAATCTACAGATGTAAACCAAACATAATATTTAGTACCTAATGTCTAATAAATTAAAGCATTTAGCACAATTCCAAGCACACTAGGTGAACTGAAGCAAATATTACTACTCTTAGCTGTGTTTCTATGACAGCTAAGATCCCCGAGTTTCAGCTTCTCTTCTTAAAATGAAGATAAAGCCTGCATCCTAGGTTTAAATGACAAAATCTAGATCCCAGGGTTACTCTGGTTCTCTGTGTATGGTTCACAGACACTCAGGATGGGCAGTGGAACTAAGCAGGTGCACGGCGCAAAGCCCAGTATTAGTTACACAGAAAACAATTTCTATTAGTTATACTGCTATCACCAATTGTATGCAGTTTATACTTCTGTCTAGGTCTAGTTGGCCAGAAAATTGTTGTGAGGATCCATGACCTCCAAAACTTAAAGCTCTTAGGATATATAGATTATCATAGATAACTTTCAAGAATCTATATACTTGTGGGGGGGGGAGTGATGGGGGTAACTGCAGACAACTGTAATTGAACTACAATAAAATAAAGAATGTATATACCAAGGTTATACAAAACCAATGAGCTAATCTTCAACTCTAATCTAAAATTACTGTGTTAAACTTCATTCATTTAGTTGAGATACAGGACCATGTGTTTGTTTTGTTGGAAGTGGAAGGGAGGTGGGTCTGAATACATGAAAAATCTGAATTAGAGAATGTCTTGAAATGGCAATGTGGCAGAGTTCCTTGGTTAGCTGACCCCCATCCCTATCCACAACCATTTCCATTGCTTGTTTAGAGATCGTCATGTTATCCAATTTGAGCCAATTGGATATAAACACACTACTTGGTAAAATACCTGAAAAATACTCTAAAAAGTATTAACTTAAGATCTGGTTCTGGTAAAAAAAAAATAATTCTGAATAAAATAGGAAAAACAACTATATGAAGGCACTAGGGAGTGACCAAAATCTGACAGAAACTGAAGGGATTTAATCCTTCCAAAGAGAAAACCATTTTGGAGGAGATCCCTGTTTACTTGTATTTTCACCAAAGCACACTTTCAATTCACAACACGTGGGGTGACTAAAATTCTAGCAAACATCTCCAGTTTTACTAGAGGTGTCAAATAATGGAGTGCAGGAAATTAAGGTATGAATATTGGAAAATGGGAAGCCACATGGAGGACCCCCCAAATTATCTACATATTAGCACCACTTAAATCTTTGAATGACCCCTGAACCATACATGCATAAGAATCACTTTAAGAATTCCATTGGAAATCATCACACAGAGGAATGAAAGAGCTAAGCAGGTATGTCAGCCACTAACCACCACAGAAGAGACAGAGTTTAGAGTTCAAGTCCCTCCAAGTTAGAAAAGCTTGGTAAACATCTTGGAATTTTCATTGAAGCCACCTAAAAGCCGTACTTTAGAAGTAAAGTTTATGTTTCAGAACTAAGGAATTCACTCTAAGTTTAAGGGGAAAACCAAAAGATATATGCCCTTATAAAGCATAAAAATAAGTCTTCAAAAGTTCTATGTAACCAGTCAGTAATTTAACAGCCTACTAGAACAAAATTTAATACTGACAGAAGAGGAGTGGAAGACAATACAAATGAGAACCTCCATATTGTATCAAAATCCATCATACAATTAAAAATACTAGACATAGAAAGAAATAGAAAAAATTAACCCATTATTTTGAAAAAGAAAATAATCAATAGAAATAGGTGTCAAAATGTCTAAATGGTGTAATTAACAGGTCAGTCTGGTTGGTCCAAAAGTCCTTATGTTTTTTTTTCTGTAAAATAAAGGACACATTTTTCATTTTTACTAATAACTTTATTTATTTGGATATTTTTAGTATGTCAGCTATCACCCACTATTGGCTTCTAGTGGGCAGAGACCAGGAGTGCTGCTAAGCATCTTCCAAGGCATAAGAGCCCCATAGTAAAAAATTTTTTGGCCAAAATATCAATAGGACCAAAAAACTTCTCAAACAACTTTTGACACATCTAATCATTTACAGCACATTCTCCATAGACTGCATAATTTTTTGGCATTTTAGTTGTGTCTTTACCTTTCTTGAAATGATATAGCATAATATGCCAAAAATGTTGTGTATTTTCTTTAATATTAAATTACTGCACAAAATCACCAATTTTGATGTTTTTTTTAAATGCACACTGATATGACAACTGTCACAATACAGTCTAAACAATTGTTTCAAATGAAGTTAAAGACAACTGAGCACAATTACAGCCATTGTATGGAAAATAAATAAATGAACTTTTTGGCCAACCCATAGTTTAAAGAAACTGTTACAAACAATTCAAGGAGTTAAAAGGAAAAATAGTCATAATGTGTAAGCAATGAATCTCAGTAAGAAATAGAATATATATTTCCAAATCAAAATTCTAGAACTGACAAATACAGCATCTGGCATTTGATTACCTGCCTGCCCTCCTTGGCTGTCAGTTTACATCAATGTCACACAAACTTGTTCTTATTATATTAACAATGACTGGACTTTTTCTGGACAGACCTCATACATGTTCTTTGGTTAATCTCTTCATCTTCTTTTATCCAGTCCTCCCCACCACCACACTTTGAGATCTGTCAGTCTGTTCCATGTATTCATGCTTCTGTTTCTATTTTGTTCATCAGATTATTTTGTTCATTAGATTCCACATAAAAATTTAAAAAAATCTGGTATTCATCTTTCTTGAACTGGCTTATTCCACTTATCATAATAATTTCTAGGTCCATCCATATGTTTGCAAAGGATAAGAGTTCCTTCTTTTTTTACAGTTGCATAGTACTCCATTGTGTAAATGTACCACAGATTTTTTAATCCACTCATCTACTGATGGGCACTGGGCTATTTCCAGATCTTAGTTATTGTAAATAATGCTTCTATGAACATAAGACAGTATATATTATTTTTGATTGGTGCTTTGGGATTCTTGGATATATTCCCAGAAGTGGGATCACTGAGTCAAATGGCAGTTCCATTTTTAGTTTTTGGGGGAAACTCCAAAGTGTTTTTCACAGTGGCCACACCATCTACATTCCCACCAATAGTGCACTAGGATTTCCTTTCCTCCACAACCTCACCAACACTTGTTGTTTGTTAGTATATTGATGGTAGCCATTCTGGTAGGTATAAGGTTATATACCTCATTGCAGTTTTAATTTGCATCTCTCTGATGATTAGTGACATTGATCATTTTTATATCTATTGTCTACAAGCGTTTCCTATTTGGAGAAGTGTTCATTCAGGTAGATTGCCCATTTTTTTAAAAATTTAATTGTTGTTCAAGTACAGTTTTCTGCCCTTTACCCCCATCCCAGCCCACCTCCCCAACCCTCCCCCACCTCCCTCCCATTCCACACACCTTTGTTATCATCCACGTATCCTTTATACTAGTTCCTTCAAACCCTTCCCCCCTTCCGCTAAAATTCCCTCCTCTCTCCTGTCTGGTCACTGTCAGCCTGTTCTCTATTTCAGAGTCTTTGGTTATATTTTGCTTGTTTGTTTATTTTGTTGATTAGATTCCTGTTAAAGGTGAAATCATGTAGCATTTGTCTTTAACCACCTGGCTCATTTCACTTAGCATAATGCTCTCCAGTTCCATCCATGCTGTTGCAAAGGGTAGGAGCTCCTTCTTTCTTTCTGCTGCATAGGATTCCATTTGTAAATGCACCATAGTTTTTTGATCCACTCATTTACTGATGGGCACCTAGGTTGCTTCCAATACTTGGCTATTGTAAATTGTTCTGCTATGAACATTGGGGTGCATAGGTTCTTTTGGATTGGTGTTTCAGGGTTCTTAGGATATAGTCCCAACAGTGGAATTGCTGGGTCAAAAGGTAGTTCCACTTTTAGTTTTCTGAGAAAATTCCATAGTGTTTTCCATAGTGGTTGTACCAGTCTGCAATCCCACCAACAGTGCACTAGGGTTCTCTTTTCTCCACAACTTCTCCAACATTTGTTGTCTGTTGCTTTGTTTATGATGGCCATTCTGACTGGTGTGAAGTGGTACCTCATTGTGGTTTTAATTTGCATCTCTCTGATAGCTAGCGATACTGAGCATCTTTTCATGTGCCTCTGGGTCCTCTGTATGCTCTCCTTGGAGAAGTGTCTGTTCAAGTCCTTTACCCATTTTTTAACTGGATTGTTTGTCTTCCTGGAGTTGAGTTGTATAAGTTATTTTATAAATTTTGGAAATTAACCCCTCATTGGGTGTATCATTGGCAAATATGTTCTCCCATACAGTGGGTTCCTTTATCATTTTGCTGATAGTTTTTTTTTATGCATAGAAGTTTTTTAGTTCTATTTAGTCCAATTTGCTTATGTTTTTCTTTGTTCTTTGCCCTAGGAGAAATATTGGCAAAAATATTGCTATGCGATATGTCTGAGATTTTACTGTCTATGTTTTTTCTAGGGTTTTTATGGTTTCATGACTTAATTTGTCTTTTATCCATTTTGAGTTTATTCTTGTGTATGGTATAAGTTAGTGATATAATTTCATTTTTTGCATGTACCTGTCCAATTTTCTCAACACCATTTATAGAAGAGACTGTTTTTACTCCATTGTATGCTCTTGCCTCCTTTGTCAAATATTAATGACCATAAAGGTATGGATTCATTTCTGAGTTCTCCGTTCTGTTCAATATATTTATATGACTATTCTTGTGCCAACACCAGGCTGTTTTGATTACCATGGCTTTGTATTATAATTTGATATCTAGTATTATAATCCCTCGAACTTTGCTCTTCTTTATCAAGATTGCTGAGGCCATTTGTGGTCCTTTATGGTTCCATATACATTTTTTGAATATTTGTTCTAGATATGTGAAATAATTAAAATATTCTCTAAGAATAAAGGAGAAATAAATATATTTTCAGGTAAAAGAAACCAAGATAATTCGGGACCAACAGACACATAGTGCAAAAATGTTAAAGGAAGCTCTTTAGGTGACAGGAAATGATACAAGATGGAAGTCTGGATCTCCAAAAGGAAGCAAAAATCACTAGAAATGATGAATATGTGAATAGGTATAAAAGATGACATTCACTCAAGTCCCTGAAAAACAACTGACTCTTGAAAACAAAGACTATGACATTGTATTGGGTGGTCTATACAATCTGTAGGGATAAAACATATAACCGAAATATAACAAAAGACAGAGGCAATGCAATTATTATATTGTTGCAAGTTTCTTATATTTTACATGAAGTGGTGCCGTATTAATTCTAATGATATCATGATAAGATATAATTTACAGAGCAACTACTAAATGATAATATAAAAAGAAATCAGAGAGACCCAACGAGCAGTCCAACTCCTGGCCACAAATCTTGGTGTGATTTTTCAGATCTGGCCGCAGGTAATTGCAGAGACTTTACCTAACAGGTGTCATGAAGGAAGCTGCCCTACCCACACTGTGCTTGCAAAACAGCATGAGAGGTGAAGTTGAGGAACCAAGACTCATGCCTGACTGGAAATGCTCTTTGCATATTTGAATTCCTAGCCCTGGACACCTTCATTTCTAGGTCTCTTTACTGAGGCCTGTGACAGAGGTCTTCCTTAGGCACCCTGCTGTTGTCTACTTCTAGAAGAAGGGAAACCTTGAAGACATTTCCCCCCATTTTGACTCAGTTAATTCCTAACAATGCCCACCCCCACCTCTTCTTCACCTTCAGGTTCATACAACTGCTGGAGTCCTTTTTCTCAGGACTCCCTCCACAGTGAGACCACCTCCATGTCTCTGCAGATCCAGCTCACCTCTACCAATGCCCCTTTCAAGCAGAAATGAAACAAGGGAGTTGACACTCTCTGTTTTTGGATTCTTGCTTATAACATCTCAATAAGTGATTAGAGGTCTCAATCTGTCTTCATTGTGGCTCATTATTGTTTTATTCAACTATTCCAACATCTGACAGCTTAGCTTTCCCTCTCCTGCCAGTTCACCTGAGCTCCTGACATTCACTAGAGGAATTTAAATTAAAAGCTTCTGTTATGAGAATGAAAAGTCAGTCCATAGACTGGGAGAAAATATTTGCTAAGCCAATATCTGATGAAAGGACTAGTATCCACAATACACAAAAGAATTCCTAAAATGCAACAATAAGACAACAGCCCAGTTAAAAATCTGTGAAAAATCTGAACACATACCTCACCAGACAAGATATACAAAAAGATGGCGAGTAAGCATATGAAAAAGTTCCATATTACATGTTATGAGGAAAATGTAAATTAAAGCAATGAGATACAATTACACATCAATAGCATGGCTAAAGTCCAAACACAGACAACACCAAATGTTAAAACAATTCACACTCATTGTTGGTGGGAATGCAAAATGGTACAGCCACTTTGGTTGGGAGAAAGTTTGGCAGTTTCTTACAAAGTAAACATAATCTTACCATACTATCTACCAATCATACTCCTTGCTATTTGCACAAATGAACTGAAAACTTATGTCCACACAAGCATCTGCACAAAGATGTTTACAGAAGTTTTATTCATAATTACTAGAACTTGGAGGGAAGCAACCAAGATGTTTTTCAGTAGGTAAATAAACAAACTGTGGTACATCCAGACAATGAAATATGAATCAGCACTAAAAAAAATGGCCTACTAAGCCAGTGTGAAGAGGCAACACACTGTAGGAATCTAAATAAATGACATTCTAGAACAGGCAAAACTATGGAAACAGTAAAAATATCAGTGTTTACCAAGGGTTCAGGGGAGAGGGAAGGAAGGACAATGAATAGGTATATCACCAGGATCTTTATGGCAGTGAAACTATTCTGTATAATAAGGTACAAATAGATACATGCCATTACACATTTTTCAAAACTCTTAGCATGTACAACAAAAAAGAGTGAACTATAAACCTAATGTAAACTATAAACTTCAGCATCAAATAGGCCCATGAGTTGTAATAAACAGCACAATTTACAATAGCCAAGTGCTGGAAGCAACCTAAGTGCCCATCAGTAAATGAGTGGACCAAAAAACTATGGTACATTTACACAATGGAATTCTATGCAGCAGAAAGAAAGAAGGAGGTCATATCCTTTGCAGCAGCATGAATGGAACTGGAGAGCATTATGCTAAGTGAAATAAGCCAGGAGGTGAGGGACAAATACCATATGATCTCACCTTTACCTGGAACATAATCAAGAAAAGAAAAAAGAAAACAAAATATAACCAGAGTCATTGAAATTAAGAACAATCTAACAATAGCCAGAAGGGAGGGGGGAGGGAACAGTGGGGAGAAGGGTTTTCAAGAACTACTATAAAGGACACATGGACAAAACCAAGGGGGAGGGTGGAAGCAAGAGAGGGAGATGGGTTTGGAGGGGGTGGTGGGGAGAGGTGTGGAGGAGAGGTTGGGAGAAAGTATGGACAACTGTAATTGAACAACAATAAAATCATTTAAATTTTCAAAAGTTGAAATCAGGAAAAAATAAAAATAAGTTAAAAAATTTTAAAAAGATGTTAATAATGGGGGAAATCGTGCAGTAAAGAGGAAAGGAAGCATATAAAAACTTTCTATACATTCAGCTCAATTTTTCTGTAAAACTTAAATGTCTAAAAAAATAAAGTTTAATACTTTAAAAAGAATATTTGATTAAAGTCCCCTACAAAATAGGAAAAAAGAATCAAAAGAAAAAAATTAGGTCATAAAAGCAAAAATCTAGTAAACAAAATGGCAAGCTTAAACCCAATAAACTGTGATACCATCTATATGAATTTCTAGAACAAACAAAACTAAGTCATAGTGATAGAAATCAGAACACTATTTGTCTACGGAGGTGGGAATTAACTGGAGGGAGAAAGCACATGAGATTTGCTGAGTGAAGAAATGTTCTGTGTGTTGATTAAAGCAATATTTGGGGGTACATATTTATCAAAACTCATGTATAGATGGAATTGGTACACTTTACTGGATATAAATTTTATTTCAATTTTAAAACAGTAATTTTAAAAAAGGGGGGCCTGCCTTGCAAGACCAAGTTGTAAGCATGATGGTGAAAGTGACGCACTGGTGATGGAGAACCAAAAAGATGGAGGACAGCCAAGCTTGGCTGGAGCAGCAATGGGGCACCCATCTCTGAACTCTGTCATGAGTTAGAAAAATAAGTCTTCTGTTAACAAGGCTTTATTAAGTTCAGGCACAGTCACTGCCAAATATTACAAGTCTGTATAAAAATCAAATAGAAATAGAATGAAATGCCAAGAACAGATAGATATTGAACAGTATTGGTTCATTTACATTTATGTAAGAATCATTTATAACATACCTATTCTATACAAATAGATGGAGATAAATGCCCCAATATGATTTTTTAAGTCTAAACACCTTAGCCGAAAATCTCTAATAAACTTCACTTCCCCAACAAACATTTATTTTATTTTATTTTTAGTTTGGTTTCTTTTTTAACTTTTTTATTATTGTTCAAGTACAGTTGTCTCCATTTTATGCCCACCAATCCCCCGCAAACCAGCCACCCCAACTTCCCATCCATCCTACCTGTTTTGTTTTGTCTGTGTCCTTTATAGACATTCTTGAAAACACTTTTACATTTTTCCTCCCATTACCCTATCCCAAATTCCCTCTGGTTACTGTCAGTTTGTTTGAAATTTCAATGTCTCAGCTTATACTTTGCTTATTGTTTGTTTTGTTGATTAGGTTCCACTTATGGGTGAGATCATATGGTATTTGTCTTTCATTGCCTGACTTATTTCACTTGGCATAATGCTCTCCAGTTCCGTCCATGCTGTTGCAAAGGGTAGGAGCTCCTTCTTTCTGCTGCATACTATTCCATCATGTAATATAACAATGTTTTGATCCATTAATTTACTAATGGACACTTAGGTTGATTCCAGCACTTGGCTATTGTAAATTGTGCTACTATGGACATTGGGGTACATAAGTACTTTTGGATTGGTATTCCAGGATTCTTAGCATGTAATACCAAGAGTGGAATGGCTGGGTCAAAAGGCAGTTCCATTTTTAGTTTTCTGAGGAAATTCCATACTGTTTTCCACAGTGGCTGTCCTAGTCTGCAATCCCACCAACAGTGCACTAGGATTCCCTTTTCTAGACATCCTCTCCAACACTAGTCATTTGTTGCTTTGTTTATGATGGCCATTCTGACTGGTGTGAAGTGATATCTCATAGTAGTTTTAATTTGCATTTCTCACAGTTAGTGATGCTGGGCATCTTTTCGTGTGTCTCTGGGTCCTTTGTATGACCTCCTTGAAGAAGGGTCTGTTCCAATTCATTGCCCATTTTTTAATTGGATCACTCGTCTTCCGTGAATGGAGTTGTGTGAGTTGTTTATATATTTATAAATATATAAATATATATTTATATTTATATATAAATATATATAAGGTCAAACCCTTGTTCAAGGTGTCATTGACAAATATGGTTTCCCATGTAGTTGGTTCTCTTTTCATTTAAATGCTGTTTTCTTTAGCCATGCACAAGATTTTTATGTTGATAAGATCCCATTTGTTTATTCTTTCCTTTATGTCCCTTGCTCTTGAGGACATATCAGTGAAAATAGTGCTGCATGGAATATCTGAGATTTTTCTGCCTATGTTCTCCTCTAGGACTTTTATGGTGCCATGACTTATATTTAAGTGTTTTATCCACCTTGAATTTTTTTGTGTGTATGGTGTAAGTTGGTGATCAAGTTACATTCTTTTGCATGTAGCTGTCCAAATGACCCAACACTTTTCTTAAAGAGGCTATTTTTACTCCATTTTTATGATTTTGTCCCTTTGTCAAATATTAATTGACCTTAGAGACTTGGGTTTATTTCTGGACTCCCTAATCTGTTCTATTGGTCTATGTTCCACCAGTACCAGGCTGTTTTGATTACAGTGGCCCTGAAATACAGTTTGATATCAGTATTGTGATTCCTCCTGCTTTGTACTTCTTTCTCAAAATTGCTGCAGCTATTCAGGGTCATTTATGGTTCCATATAAATTTTTGAAGTGTTTGTTCTGTATCTGTGAAATATGTCCTTGGTACTTTAATAGCTATTGCATTGAATGTGTCAATTGCGTTGGGTAGTATGGACATTTTGATGATGTTAACTCTTCCAATCCATGAACACGGTATATGTTTCCATTTGTTTGTGTCTTCCTTAACTTCTTTCTTCAGTGTTGTATAGTTTTCTGAATAAAGGTTTTTTACCTCCTTGGTTAGGTTTATTCCTAGGTATTTTATTTTCCTTGTTGCTATATCAAGTGGGATTTTTTTTTCCTGATTTCTGTCTCTGATATTTCATTGTTGGTGTAAAGAAATGCCTTTGAGTTCTGAATATTGACTGTGTGTCCCACTATCTTGCCAAATTAATTTATTAGGTCAAGAGGTTTTCTTGGCGGAGTCTATAGGATTTTCTATGCACACTATCATGTCATTGCAAACAATGACACTTTTGTTTCCTCTTTTTCAATTTGGATGCCTTTTATTTCCTTTTCTTGTCTGATCACGGTGGCTAAAACTTCCAGTGCTATCTTGACTAGAAGTGGTGAAAGTGGGCAACCTTGTCTTGGTCCTGATCTTAATGAGACAGATTTTAGCTTTTGTCCATTAGGTATGATATTGGCTGTAGGTCTCTCGTATATGGCCTTTATCATGTTGAGGAATGTTCCCTCTATTCACACATTGCTGAGTGTTTTTATCATAAATGAGTGCCGTTCCTTATCAAATGCTTTTCTGCATCTATTCATATGATAATGTGATTTTCGTCTTTCCTTTTGTTTATATGATGTATTACTTTTTTTTATTTCCAAATATTGTACCATCGTTGCATCCCTGGAAGGAATCCCACTTGGTCATGGTGTATGATCTTTTCAATGTACTGCTGGATGTGGTTTCCCAATATTTTGTTGAGGATTTTAGTGTCTATGTTCATCAGCAATATTGGCCTGAAGTTTTCTTTCTTTGATGTGTCTTTATCTGGTTTTTGGATTAGGATAATGCTGGCTTCATAAAAAGAGTTTGGGAGTCTTCTGTTTTTTCTTAATTGCTTAGAATAGTATTTGTAGGATAGGACTTAGCTCTTACCTAAATGTTTTGAAAGATTCTATTGTGAAACTGTCTGAGCCAGGGTTTTGTGTTTTGAGCATTTTTTATTTACTGCTTCCTTATCACCAAGTGTTATTGGTCTGTTCAGGCTTTCTGCTTCTTCTTGATTCAGCTTTGGGAGATCATATTTTTCTAGAAATTTGCCCATTTCACCTAGGTTCTAAAATTTCTTGGCATACAGTTTGTCATAGCAACTCCTTACACTCCTTTGTATTTCTGTGGTGTCAGTTGTAATCTCCTCCTCTTTCATTTCTTTTTTTTTCTTTTTTTAATTTTTTTTATTTTATTCAGTCCAGTTTCTAACCTTTATTCCCATTCCAGCCCACCCACCCATCCCTCCCCTCCTCCCTCCCATTTCCAGCCCCCCTAGTTTTGCGCATATGTCCTCTATATTTGTTCCTGTAAACCCTTCCCTTCTCCCCTGAAATTCCCTCCCCTCTCCCCTTTGGTAACTGACTACCTGTCCTCTATTTCAGTGTCTTTTGTTATATTTTACTTGTTTCTTTGTTTTGTTGTCTAGGTTCCTCTTAATGGCAAGATCATATGGTATTTGTCTTTCACTGCCTCGCTTATTTTGCTCAGCATAATGCTTTCCAGGTCCATCCATGCTATTGCAAAGGGTATGAGCTCCTTCCTTCTTTCACCTGCATAGAATTCCATTGTGTAAATGTACCATAGTTTTTTGATCCATTCATTTACTGATGGACACCTAGGTTCCTTCCAGCACTTAGCTATTGTAAATTGTGCTGCTATGAACATTGGGGTGCATAGGTTCTTTTGGATTGGTGTTTCAGGGTTCTTAGGATATAGTCCCGCAGTGGAATTGCTGGGTCAAAAGGCAGATCCATTTTTAGTTTTCTGAGGAAGTTCCATAGTGTTTTCCAGAGTGGTTGTACCAGTCTTTAATCCCACCAACAGTGTACTAGGGTCCCTTTTTCTCCACAACCTCTTCAACTCTTGTTGTTTGTTGCTTTGTTTATGATGGCCATTCTGACTGGTGTGAAGTGATATCTCATTGTGGTTTTAATTTGTATCTCTCTGATAGCTAGTGATACTGAACATCTTTTCATGTGTCTCTGGATCTTCTGTATGTCCTCCTTGGCGAAGTGTCTATTCAAGACCTTTGCTCATTTTTTGATTGGGTTGCTTGTCTTCTTAGAGTGCAGTCGTGTAAGTTCTTTATATGTTTTAGAGATTAAACCTTGGTCTAAGGGATCATTGGCAAATATGTTTTCCCATGCAGTTGGTTCTCTTTTTATTT
>CM052547.1:53257729-53286045 GCA_028533065.1 Trachops cirrhosus | reverse complement strand
TTTCTTGATGAGTCTGCTTAAAGGCTTGTCAATTTTGTTTATCTTTTCAAAGAACCTGCTTCTGGTTTGGTTGATCCTTAGAATTGTGCTTTTCGTCTCTATGTCATTTAATTCTGCTCTGATCTTGGTTATTTCCTTCCTTCTACTTGCTCTGGGCTGTCTTTGTTGTTGTTTCTCTAGTTCTTGTAGATGTAGAGTTAGGTTGTTTGTTTGAAATGTTTCTATCTTTTTTAGGTAGGCCTGTATCACTATGAACTTCCCTTTCAGGACTGCCTTTGCTGTGTCCCATCAGTTTTGGGTTGTTGTGAGTTCACTTTCATTTGTTTCCAGGAACTTTTTTATTTCTTCCCTAATTTCATTCCTTACCCATTCATGGTTTACTAGCGTGCTATTCCATCTCCGTGATTTTGAGTGTTTCAGGTTTTTCCCTTTGGGGTTGGTTTCTAGTTTCAGTGCCTTGTGATCAGAAAAGATGCTTGGTATGATTTCAGTTCTCTTCAATTTCTTGAGGATTGTTTTGTGTCTTATCATGTGATCTGTCTTTGAAAATGTTCCATGTGCATTTGAAAAGAGTGTGTATTTAGCTTCTTTTGGATGGTATTATATATGTGTATATATGTATAATCAGTTAACTCCATTTCAGCTAGAGCATTGTTCAATGCCACAGTATATCTGTTAATATTTTGTTTAGAAGATCTATCCATTTTTGATAATGGCGTATTAAAATCCCCTACTAAAATTTTGTTGTTGTCAATATCTTTCTTGAAGTTCTCTAAGATTTTCTTTATGTATTTGGGTGCTCCTATGTTGGGTGCATATGTATTTATAATGTTTATGTCTTCTTGGTGGATTCTTCCCTTGAGTATTATGTAGTGACCTTCTGGGTCTCTCTATGGGCCTTTTTTTGAAGTCTGTTTTGTGTGATATGACTATTGCTACCCCAGCTTTTTTCCCAGTCCATTTGCTTGAAAAATTTGTTTCCAGCCCTTCACTTTCAGTCTGTGTAGGTCTTTTGTCCTGAGGTGGGTCTCTTGTAGGCAGCATATGTGTGGGTCATGCTTTCTTATACATTCAGCTATTCCATGTCTTTTGCTTGGAGCATTTAATCCATGTACATTTAAGATTATTATTGATAGGTACTTATTCATTGCCATTTTTTACCTGTGTTCCTCTTTCTCTCTTTTCCTTCCTTTCCTTAAAGCAGTCCCTTTAGCATCTCTTGCAGAGTTGGTTTGGTGGAGGTGTATTCTTTTAGACTTCTTTTGTCTGGGAAGCTCCTTATTTGGCTTTCTATCTTGATTGATAGCCTTGCTGGATAAAGTAGTCTTCGTTGCAAACCTCTGGTTCTCATTTCTTGGAATATATTTTGCCATTCTCTTCTGCCTTGGAGCGTTTCTGTTGAGAAGTCAGCTGCTAGCCTTATTGGGTCCCCCTTGTACATTACTTCCGGTTTCTCCCTTGTCACCTTTACGATTCTCTCTTTGTGTTGGACTTTTGCCATTCTAATCATGATGTGTTTTGGAGTATGCCCCTTTGGTGTACTCTTGATTGGCACCCTCTGTGCTTCCTGGATTTGTGTGACTTTTTCCCTCATCCAGTTAGGGAAATTCTCCATCATTACTTTTTCCAATAGGTTTTCTGTCCCTTGCCCTACTTCTTCTCCTTCTGGCATACCTATCATGTGCATATTATCATGTTTAATATTATCTTGCAGTTCTCTTATTCCCTCTTCATTCTTTCTGAGCCTCTTTTCCTGTTCTTGCTCTTTCTGGGTGTTTTTTTTTTTTGTACTTTGTCCTCCATCTCACTGATCTGATCTTCTATTTTATTGAGTTTGCTTTTGATTCCTTCTACCGTGTTCTTCAGTTCAGAAATTGTATCCTTCATTTCCTCTTGGCCCTTGTTGATAGTTTCTATTTCCTTTTTCATGTTGATATAGTTTGCAGTGATTTCATTGTAGCTTCCCTGTAGCTTTTGGTATCTCATTGTGAGCTCATTAAGCTTCCTGATAATCATTGCTTTGACCTCAATATCTGATAGTTTAGTTGCCTCTATTTCATTTAGCATTCTTTCTGAGTCTTCCTCTTTTCTTTTCATTTGGGGATTGTTTCTTTGTCTTCCCATTGTTTATGAGAGTCTTGTTTTTAGCCTCAGCTTCTTAAATTGATCTGTTCTGGCTCCCTGGGTTTACGGTGTTAACTTCTGTGGTAGAATTCCTGTGAAATTCAGTGGTGCAGTTTCCTTCAGGTATTCTGGTATTCACAGCTTCCACCTCCTCTTTCTTGTGATCTGTTGGAGGTGCAAGGCAAAATGATTTAAGACAGCAAGAGAGTATTCTATGATATTTACAGTAGCAGCCAGTAGAGAGGAAATAGGAGATCCTTTGGCTATGTATCTTATTAACTGTGATATTCTACCTAACTAGACACTTTTTAGAAAGGATGGGAAAAGATAAGACTCCTGTTGGTGAGGGAAGGATTGTAAATTGGATCCAGAAAGCAGTGAGTTTGTGGGAGGTCAGATTCTGATGTGGGGTGAGAGTAAAGAGTAAATAGGTGTAGTGTGTGAGAGAATAGCGTTAACCACTACAGTAATCGATTTCAGTAAACCGTGAAGTGGGCTAAGATCTCAGGGTGGGTGGTATTGTGTAGTATTTACAATTGTATGGAATATCTATTTTTTACAGTAATATTAGAGCAACGATCATAAGACAGAATCTATGAGATCTAGATAACAAGAATAGGAAGTATAGAACCTTGAGTAGTGTATTAATGGAACACAAATGAAGTGAAGGACAGTAAATTAGCAATACACCATGAATGAGATAACAGCGGAAACCTGTCAAATGATACAATTTAACCATCCAAGCAAAGAAGACTGTATAGAAAGAGGAGAAATATAAAAATACAATTAATATAAAAGATGTAAGAATAATGAAAATAATAATACAAATATGCAATAACTTGCAGGTTCTATGTAATAGCAAAGTGAAATTTGTCTCACTACTGTCTTAGCTGTTAGGATGCCCCCTCTTTGGGTCCAACTCTGGTCTTTCCACAGTTTCTGGTTTTTTGTTTGTTTGTTTGTTTTTTGGTCTCCCTTGTGGGTATTTAAAAAGAAAAAGAAAAAGAAAAAGAAATAAAAAGAAGCAGAAGGAAGGAAGAAGAAATAATATTAGAAAGAAAGGAAGAAGGAATTAAACTAGAAAGAAGAAAAGAAAAGCAAAAGGAACTGAGAGATATAAAAATAATAAAAATTAAAACATGAAAAATTACTTTAAAAATCAAACAAGCAAACAAACAAACAAACAAAATCTCTTGTTGGTTTCAAACTGGCCAAACCAGTTTTTCTGTTCTTGCTGGCTGCAGCAGGCTGAGGGGTGATTGGCTTCGCTTTTCTCCCTTCCTGTTCAGCACTCAGTTGTGCACTCTCCCCAGAGCCAGTCTGGTGCCTCTTGCAGGGCCTTGGGTGTGGGATCCAGGCCCTCCCAGGCACACTTCCCTCATGTTTATGGGCGTGGTCTCCGGGTCTCCTATGGGCACACGCTTCCCCTGGGTTCATGTCTGTGGGCTCCAGGGTTCCTATGGAGCGTGTGCCTCCCCTGGGTTTACAGTTGTGGGCTCTGGGTCTTCCACAAAGCACATTTTCCCTGGGTTGCAGGTGCGGGCACACATTCAGGCCACCCTTGGTCACACAGGCTCAGGTCCACACTCTTCCCGGGGCTATGTGTGGGTGCTCACAGCCCCCGTGTGTTTGCCACTCAGACCGCACTTCCCTCTCTGTGCCTTCAAGCAACCAGGCCTTCCCCAGTGCTGCTCAATCCTTGTTTGGCCAGGGAGGAAGTGGTTGACCCAGATCTCTCCCAAAATCCCTGTGGGAGACCCAGTAAGCCCCTGGCCTGGGGCTGCAGCCGCCCTGGTCCCCGTGCTGATCCCTGGGCCCTTATTGTCCTGAAGCACTCTCCTTACCATCTGGTTTTTCAATGTTCACTATAATTTTTGATCTCCTATTTTCATATATGCTGTGGTACTGTTGGCTATTTGCTCTGTTCCTCTGTAGATTGGCTAGGTTTTTCTCCTGTGTGTAGGGGGAAGTGGAATATGCTTCCTCCTACCACGCCACCACCTTCCCTCTCCTCTGAATTTCTGTAAGTCGTGATACCATAAAAGTCCTAGAGGAAAAACACAGGTAGGAAAATCTCCGAGATTCCATGCAGCAATATTTTCACCCTGTATAGATGCTTTTGGAGAGGACTTTCTTCATTGTCCACAGTTCTTGCTGATGCTCTAGGAGCTAAATCAGCTCTAGTTTGGGAACAGGTTGCTACACTGAGACCAGGAGGCCACAAGCCTCCAGCATCACCTCTTGGTATATAGTCTTCTGGTCCAGGTCCAGATGGCCCCACTCCTCCCACATCTTTAAATGATACCAATGCCGGCACCTACACCACCATGGGGCCTGGTATGACCTGGGATCTCAGTGCCTACTGTTTAAAACCAGGGCACTGCCTCCAGGAGCTGCAGGAATGAATGTCAGGGCTAGTACACAGGCTGCGGCAGTGCTTGGCGGGCTGCCCTGTTTCAGGCCCGGTCAAGGCTCATACAGAAAGATCGAAGTAGGGGCTGAGTCACAAAGACCCTATAGAAAGTGACTGATGCCAGGCAGCATTCCAACCAGTAAGGTGGTTACAGACATAGGTGGGGAAGTGATATCTTATTCCTTTCTTCAAACAATCAATTTAAATTCTTTCTGAGTAGAATCCTTATGATGTAACATTAGAAATCTTATTTTATTTACCAGAGGTTTAACAAAATATTTTGAGACTGAGCCATTCCTTTCAAAACAAAAACAAAATTCAAGCAAACCAGTATTTTCAAATTAAATCCTCTAAAGGAGGGGGTGAGACACTGGCTTAGTCTTATCTCACATCACCTCATGTTATTTCAACTTCTGCCCAACTTTTTCCTAAATAAGTCTAAAGATCCCTTATCAGGGAGACATTCAGCAGCCCCCAAACACTGCTGAACTAGCTTCAAACATTGCTCTTGTTCCCCAGAGAGCCCATTCCCCATGGTTGAGGATTCACAGAAACCTTTAAAAAAAATTTAACGAATAAAAGAACCTTTTTCTGAAATTCTTCCTGCCGCAAGCACGGCAATTACAAAACCAGTCTCAATTTTGCCTTTTCTCCACTTGCTCCTTTAAATCCTTGTGATGGTGGATGGAAGCAAAAGGTAAAACTGAAGGGACCACAAAAGGCGGCTTAAAAGAAAGAATTTGCTGAGTTGCTTGCAAATTGTCCTGTAACTAGTTGATGTTTTTAAAGCTGATTAAAGGGAAAATCTTTGCTCTTTCTCCCAAGCCTAGACCTAGTTGGGGGTTGTGCCATGGGGATGGGCTTGTGGGTGTTTTTACAGTGATGCGGAGAGCACCCTTGTGGCTCTTAACTGCTCCACACATACCTGCCAGTTTGAGGCAAAAGCTTGGGAAAGAGAGCAAGGCTCCTGCCTACTAAAGAAGGTACAGTTGCAAAGCAGTCACAAGAGAGAGCAACCTAGAAAGAAAGACCCTTTTCCTCTGAAATCCAACACACCCTTTCAACCTTCCCAAAAAGGACCCGGGGTTGTCGGCCCTTTCCTCGGCTAATGTGTGTGTACTCCAACCAAGTTGGTGTGTTGTCCACAATGATGGCTCATAATCCTGGGTCCCTGCTGGTGGGCACCAGCTGATGCAGACCCCAGCTCGTGGGGTCCAAGACATTGTGGATGGGGGAAAGACATTCACATGGACTACTGAGTCTTGCAGAGGAAAAGGGAGAGCAGCTTTGCTCTCAAGGGGAGCAAAAAGCTGTGGCCTCCGCAACGACAGGCCTTTATTTCTATCTCTGGGCACATTACATGATGGTCCTCATTTACTATGTCCCGGTTGGCTTTAGGTGGTTACCTTTTACAGAAAACAAATGAGCCAATGCCGCTAATCACATCACAGAAGATGGATATTTGCAAATGAAAAGGCAAAAGTGGTTGAACTGGTTATACTCATCCTTGGAAGATGTAGCATGGATTTTAGGAAGTTACTTTGCAGTAAATGTCCTCAATTCAGGGTGAGGGAGTTTTTTAGCAAAAGCAAGACTCAAAGCAGCCTAGGTACATTGCAGGCCTGATTCCCCACAGCGTGGGTCCTGTGCATCTCCAAGTGGGAGCTGGGCCCACACCACGCAGAACAGTCTCTTAGATAGTAAGGCTTCTCTCTTGTTATTTTTCAGTGGTTTGTTCTGGGTAGTTTCTCCACAATTTAATTGTAATTCCAGACTGGTCCTGGGTGGAGGTTAGTGTGGCTTTCACTCATATGAGGGTGCAGTCATAGGATATGCCCTCAGGTCATGTGTCTCAGGTTACACAATCTCTCTGGAGGTGGCAGAGCTTTTGAGTAGATCTAGCCCCAGTGTGTGTGTGTGTATGTGTGTTTGAGTTCAGGGAGTTCACAAATGTAAATATTTTCAATCAGACAGAAAATATTAAAAATACTTATAACTTCTTAATATTCCACCTTTCCTATTTTGAATAGGTTGAAAGGCCAGCTTGTTGATAGATAATACTTTTAAGTTGCAGGACCAGTTCCCATTTACATATAATGGAAGACAATGAGACTTCATGATTAAGAGTGAGATAGCAAGATTTCAAACCCCTACTCTCATCACCTGTGAGCTGTGTTATTATGAGCAAATTTCCCAACTTCTCTATGCCTCAGCTTCTTTATCTATAATGTGGGGATAGTAGTACTGTCTGTTTCTCAATAAATAAATATTACTTTCATATCAGGTAAGTAAAAGCTCACCAAATTTTCCCCCATGTTGCTTTAACATATGTTGCATGAAATAATATATCCAGCTGGTCTTCAGTTTAAAAAATAGTTGAACTCAACTATGTAAAACACTGTTTGAGGCACAGTAAAGATACATCTCTGCCCTCAAGTACCTTACAGTCTCTTAGGAAGATGTGGCATGTAGCCACTGAGACCTAATATGAGTCCATTAGAAAATTCCTGAAAAAGAAGTCCCTATCCAAGACTCAGCTTCCTCTTGAGGAAATAAAACTATGGTTCTGGAGGAAGGAATGGGATGTTTACTGAGCACCACTGTGTGCCTAGCTTTTTCCAGGTACCTTGGGTATATCAGAGACCAAAAGACAAAAACTGCTGCTTTGATAGTTTACATGTATATAAATATAGACAATAAATAATAAATGATATTGTATAAAAGGAAACTATATACCCTATTAGAAGGTGACCAGTGCTTTGGAAAAAAGCAGGACAAGCAAAGGTCATTGAAGGGCTGAAGAGAAGATACAATTTCATAAGTCACTCTGAGAGGACAGAAAGATGGAAAATGTTGAAGAAAAGTCAGGAGACATGGGACATAGTACCATCTAAAAATTGTTTCCAGAATAAGAGTCAAGAGAATGGACAGAAGTCTATACTCACAAAAATAATAGAAGAAAATTACACCAAACTGAATAAAACAAGTTCTCCAAGTGGAGTCTCTAACCAGCAGCAACAGCTTCATTCAGAAATCTGTCAGAAATGCAAATTCTTGTGCTTCTTCCCAGACATGCTCTCTCATAAATTCTGGGCTGAGACCTAGCTGTCTGTATTTTAACAAGCCTTGCAGGGGGCTTCAGGGGACCCCCAACAAGTGTTAAAGAAACTACTGAAGTAAAACACCCTCCTGAGTTGGAAAGTGCTCACCTAGTGCAGATAGGATAGGGAAAAGTAACCACACCTATTCCACTGAAGTATACCTCAGAACACAAGAGAACAGGAAAATAATAAAATCATTCAGGGAGGAACAGAAAGGAAAAAGAAATCACTCATGAAAGAAAACCAGTCATTTGACACTAGCTATCTTATTAACAATGGCTTCAAGAAAGCAAGGGCACCATATCTACAGAGTTCTGAGGAATAGTAGTTTACATCTCCAAAATCAATGTTTAGGTAAATCATCATTTGGTTGGGAAAAAAGGCATTTCAGTCATGCAAGGATGCAAAAAAATCTATTTTTCCATGGCTTCCTCAGAAAAACACAAGAAACAAATAAAAAACACAATTACTCAGCTTTAGTTCCATTCCTATGAAAACTGAATCCAAGGTAATCAGGTAAAGATGAGAAAAGAATCATGTAAAATTCATGACATCTAAATAGTTGTTGACTGTAAAACTGCAAACAATTGAAAAAAATTTAGGTGGAATTAAGTTGAGTGATGGTGATAGAAGTTTGGGTAGTTTGAGAAGAAGAGACAAAGAAATAACAGATTGCTGCAGTTTTTGTCTTTCTTTTTTAGGGAAAAGAGTATCACTAATGATGAACATTAGACATTCAGAGGAAGGCATGGGTTTATATAATTGAGGTAAAAAATTTGGAGAATACAAATAGTCCTTATAAAGTTTTCAAATATTAGAGGTAAAAAGTAGAACAAAGAACCTCAAGTTAAATCAATAATTGACAATAAATTAAAAAATAGAAACACCAAGAACACTTTAGAATAGACAAAAAGCCAGCACACACTTACTAGTAACCTTAGTAAATATAAATAGGTTAACTTCTACCATTAAAAAAACGAAGAGTTTTTGATTGAATAAAAAATAAAAATAGTAAAATTCAGCATTATTATTTATAAGAGAGGAACATAAAGATAAAAGAACACTGAAAATAAAAAAACATAAAAATATAACCAACATGAAAAGGGAACTGACTGTATGGGAGAACATATTTGCCAAAGATACATTAGACAAGGGTTTAATCTCCAAAGTATACATCGTATATAAAGAATTCATATGACTCAACACCAGGAAGATGACCCAATTAAAAAATAACAAAGGACCTGAATAGACAGTTCTCCAAGGAGAACATACAGATGGCCCATAGGGGTATGGAAAAATGCTCAACATCACTAGCCATCACAGAGATGCAAATTAAAACCACAATGAGATATCACCTCACACCCGTCAGAATGGCTATCATTAATAAATCAACAAGTAACAAGTGCTGATGAGGCTGTGGAAAGAAGGGAACCCTAATTCATTCATGGTGGAAATGCAGACTGGTGCAGCCACTGTGAAAAACAGTATGGAATTTCCTCAAAAAAACTAAAAATGGAGCTGTCTTTTGACCCAGTGATTCCATTGCTGGGAATATATTCTAAGAATTCTGAAACACCAATTCAAAAGAACTCATGTACCCCTATGTTCATAATAGCACTATTTATAATAGCCAAGTGTCAAAAACTGCGTAAGTGTCCAAAGGTAGATGAATTGATTAAAAAAACTGTGGTACATTTATACAATAGAATACTACACAGCAGAAAGAAGAAGGAATTCCTACCATTTTGCTTCAGATGGATGGAACTGGAGACTATTATGCTAAGTGAAATAAGCCAGTTGGTGAAAGACAAATACCATATGTTCTCACTTATAAGAGGAATCTAATGAGCAAATCAAACTAACAAGCAAAACAGAACCACAGGCATGGAAACATGGAACAGACTGACAGCTGCCAGAGTGGTGGCAGATGGGGGGAATGGTGGAAAGAAGAGGAAGGGACTAGTCAAAGAACATGTATGAATGGCCCATGGATATGGACAATGGTGTGGGCATTGACTGTGGGAGCACGGGGAAGACTGGGTGGAGTAGGGCAAAGGGAGAAAAATTGGAACTGAAATAGAACAAAGAAGAAAAAGAAGTAAAAAAAAAAGAAAATCAATTGCCAAAAATTCTGAAAAAAATTAGTACTCATTACATGCAATAGATTAATCAGGCATATCAGTTTTAATAGTTAAACAAAATATAATTTGAGATGAAAATGTCCAAAATATTATAATTCTTACTGGTAAAGGAAGCAACCTGTCAAATAAATATCAATCACCTAACCATGCAGCTTTAAGTGGAAGACAAAACTGATAGAAACACAACGAGAAGTAATAAAGCCACATCGTGTGGGGGATGATAATGTGGACAAAGACAATGGACAGGTCTGATGTGACTGATATGCAAAACCTGCACCCAACATACACATTGTGACCTTGAGGATGGGTCTAGGATATACAGACACTATATGCTTGAGAGGGGAGCTGATGGTTTTGGAAATGAAGTGAAACATTTAGTTTGGGACATAATCTTTTGGGGGAAAGGAACACCCAGGAAAAAAAGATAAAAGTCACAATTATTTTCTTCTATTTCACCAATTTCATTATTTTCATGTGGTATTTGAACATAGAAGGAGCTCAAGAGAGCAGAAATCATGAAACCAGCTTAAGGTTTTATCATATAAATTATGTGGAGAAGCCAAAAAAATGTGAAGTGGAAAAGATAAACAGTGCTTTGCAGGAAAAAGGTGACAAGAACACAATGTAAAGAGTATTTGGTCCTCGGCCAAGATCAGCAGAAATACAGTTGTGTTGTTCTGCAAGTATTGACCAGGAAGTTACAGAGGCAATGAGGGCAAATAGCCCTTCATTATCTCCAACTAAAAGAGAAAATGTATGAATGGTGACCTGATGAACTTTACCACATCTAGGTTATCCCCTGCCCTCCTCCTGTCTCTCTCCTGCCCCCCTCCTCTCTCTCTCTCTCTGATTCTCTCTCCTTCTCACCTTTTCTGTTTTTCATCCATTCATTCTTTTTTCATGGAGAACATATATTTTTTAATTATAGTTAACATTCAATATCATTCTGTATTAGTTTCAGGTGTACATCACAGTGGTTAGAATCCAGGGGTGTCAAACTCATTTTCACCAGGGGGCTACATTAGCCTCACCATTGCATTCAAAGGGCCTAATGTAACTTTAGGACTGAACAAATGACTTACATGTATAGAACTCCTTATAATTTTAGAATTCCTTAACAGTTAAGTGAGAGCTCGGTGCTGCTGCAGGGTAGAAACAAGATGCTGGGCTGGATAAAACAAGGTGCAGGGCTGGATTCAGTCCATGGTCCTTGTGTTTGCCACCTGTGGGTTAGACAATCCCTTCCTTCTTCCTACCTTCCCTTTCCTTCCTTCATTCCTTCCTTCTTTTCCTCCCTCCCTTCTTCCACGGAGTTGAATTCTATGGAACAATTTCAACCACAAGAATACTACAACATCCAATTCAGTGATGACAAACCTCAAATAAAAACCCAACAAATGGCTTTCAGTGCAGGGCAATAGCTGTGGTGAATTCTGACTGTGGGCACCTGGAGTCTCAGGGAGGGCATGTATGTGTGACCCTTTGAAGAGCATTCGGTTAAGTCAGATAGATTCCTAGAAACTGATTACTGGTCTCGTGGAGTATCCTGGACCTTTCACTTTCTTTGCCTCTTTGTTTTTAATCATTCACCTGTCCTTTTTTTTTCTAAGAAGGATGATCCAGAAGGTATAAAGAAGTTGAAAACTGTTCTCTTTTTAAACAGCTGTAATACCAAAATATAATGCAGGTAGAAGCAAACTGAGTCACCAAGAGAAGTGACCATTAAAATTTGGCATTTTTGTTCATGGAGTTTTCCTAAGACAGAAAACAGTGGCCTCAGGTTTTTCAGTGTGAAACAGAAGAATGTTAAAATTGTGTGTGTGCTTGTGGGTTGATTGTGTTTGTGTATACATTATGTATTTGTGGATGCTTTTTTGTGTTTGTGTGTTTGTGGTGCACATATGGAGGTATGTGTGCTGGCGACCGGGCATAGTTGTTCATATTAAGATAAAATTTCTAAATGTATTTTGTTAGTGACTAGGCTGCTTAAAAGATGAGCCTTATTTAACCCTGAGTAATGACTGTTTATCCTAAGTGTCCCGTCCATTAGCATGGCAGCAGAGCACTTGATCCTACCTAAGCCGTGTTCTTGCCAGTACACAATCTTCAAAGCAGGTGGACTTGGAATTGACCAATATCTGCTGCCCCAACTTCCACTCACAATGAAATTTATGCAGCCAAACAATGAACAATCTGGTCAACCTGTCCAATTAATTAAATAAACTGAAAACACTTTGCTTACAAAGTGATGATGTTGCTTGTATGATAGTGAGAGAATGGTGTTTTTAATCATTCCAGTCAAACATGTTTAATCCTGCACAAGGTGTCACCTATGCAATTAAGATGATGCAGGGAATCAAATGGTGAAGGTGGAGGCACCAAGGAGTGGACTCTGAATCCAAAGGCAAAATTTGAAAGCATTCGATTAGACCTGGGTCTCACCTGCTGGGACGATGGTCACACTGCAGTCCAGTCCCTCTGTATGTCCATGTCCCTGAGGACAGAGTGCTAAGGGACAATGCAGGCAGGAGGACACTGCCTTGCACCCACTTAGTGCTCTGGGGTTATTGCTGCCTCTGGTAGGTAAAGAGGCAGAAACAAGGCAATCAAGTTACCTTCTTTTAGCAACTCCATGAAAAGGAAAACAGATACATTTAATGATCATTCATGCAAGTCTGCCATGTATTTTGAGTTGTTATGAAATATATTACAACAAATTGATAACAAATATATTTCAGATCTATTAAAATAGGTGTGTAAGACAAAGCACAAAAAAAAACAACAAATCTGACACTTCTTGAGGCTGACCCAAGGTAACACACAGTTTCTCTGAGTTCTGAGAATCAGTGCTGTGTTCAAGAGTACCCTCCCGACAACCTGCAAAAACACTTATACCTAGGATGAAAACAAACCCCATGTTAAAATACCATGATTCCAGCATTAGTAGAACACATCTGAAATACACAACACTTAAAAATACTTAAATTCTTATTTAGCATTCATGAAGTGACTACAGACATTCATAACTGCATCTAATATAAAAGAGTGTACATACAATATAGTTCAAAGTTAAGCCAAATATGCAAAAAAGAACTTCAGCCCGGTGTAGCAGAGGACAAAATCTGCTGAAAGAAAATGCCACTGTGCAGATAAAAAGAACAATTCAGGAAAAGAATTCTAGAGTTTCTTCCTAAAATAACTAGGCATTAACTCTAAGAACAGACCAAAACACAATTTGTTTTTTATAAAAGCAGTGCAGTTAATGTTAGTTCCTGGAATCTGGAATGGAATAAGCTATTTGTTATTGTATAAGTGAGGAATTTTGGTTATTGTCCTTGCATTTTCATTGACTCTACAAACCACACAGATTTAAGCAGTGGGTTTTACAGCCAGATAGGAACAGATGTTTTCAGGGCTCATATCTCAGATTCCAAAACTGAACCTATTGTTTAAAATGATGGAAATATGTAGAGCCATTGCATGATTTGTAGCTGCTAGAATGAAATGTTTTCCTGTTTTCCTGATCTAGACAATGGAGAAGCTCAGAAGAAAAATAATACAAAAAGGCTTTCCTATATTTGCTTTAAAAAACTGCATTATTTTGAAATTTAGTATATTTTTTTGTCAAATCTCATCTCTCCTGTCTTAGTTTTCACAAAAATATTTATGGAAAAGAAAGTTGGAATAAAAGTAACTAATGATGAAATCCATGTTCTTCAAAGGTTGCTTTCTGCTAAGAGTCCATTGCAATATGCTCTAACAATTGCTCATGATTAGAACATGAAAGAGAATAGTGATATACATATGTGTGTTTAAGAGAAAAGAGACTCATTTCCTACTCAGTTCCTCTTTCACAATGTACATGAGCATGTATTACATGCTTAACTTTTTATTCTACTAGTTTGCCTGATCATGGGAACATGTGAGGAGGAGACTTTGCCAAGGGCTGTTAGGCTACCACTGAAAAACACTTAGGGCTGGAGATGGCCTTGCGAAGCCTGGCAGTGACTGCACACCAGAATCCTCCTATCTTCAATCTACAAACTGCTTAATTCACCAACTTAATTCTGTTGGGAAAACACCATGTGGATGTGTAGCATCACAATGTCACCACTACAATGATCAAGCTGCTCTTGATGCCTGTTTGTACCTTGAGGCCATGTTGTTCAGCAGTGGTAGGTTATTGTACAAAGGTTGCTCACCAAGTTCACCACTCCCTAGACATTTTTGGATAGTTGCCCCACCCTTGGTTTTCTCCATGCCTCAGATTTCCTAGGGAGAATTGCCCTCCTGCATCAGGCCTCTCCAAATAATAAGGAAGAAAAGAGCAACGATTATCTCTAAAAATCAGAAATGAGCCAAGTGGGCTGCATGTTCAAAGGTGTCCTCCCCTTTGAATTATCTGCCTTGGGAGGTGAAGGGTAGGAATAAGGGAGTTTGTCCTAAACATGATTTCCAAAAGCTCCCTACAATGATTGAACTATGGGAAATACTATTTGGACAAAAGTGTCCATTACCTTTCAGATTGTTATTGAGTAGAACCTTCTCCCTCTCCCCATTGACTCACTTGTTCTGCTGCTCGGCAGGTCAGGGACAGCACAGCACCTGGTCTGTCCCTGCCCAGGGACATGGTTGAGGGGTCTGCCACATGGCACACCTACCTCTCCACATGCTCATTTCCACCCATTTTTCTGGCTGTGTCACAGCCAAGCTACCTGGGGCCCCTGTGAATAAGCCCCTGGGGCCCCTTGCCAATGGCCAAGTAGCTGATGGGTACTTATTCATCCCTTGTTATGGCCCTGAACTCTGCAATACAAGGATTTGAATGTCTCAGACAGAATTATAACTGTATTGAATGGGAGAAAAAAGAATGTTTGAAGCCAGTAGTTTCATCAGATAATCTGCCTGAGGTCATCCAGGTGAAGGATCTTGGCCACAGGTGGGCAGTGGCATGAGATCAGGAGAACTCACTGGCCTTTGGAGGACCAACTCTGCTGGGGCAGATTTTGAGAAACTGCTATGTATCAACCCACTTATTCCCTTGTGAGTTCCACAGTGGGGATCTGTGTGGTCTCCCTGGTATAGGGGATTAAGTGGCCTATTCCTACCACAGAAAAATTTAAACACAGACCAGAAAATTAGGCAGGGCTATAGAAGAATCGAACACTGTGAAGTGAGTTTAGTAACCTCAGCCAATTCGAGACCTACAGGATCACAGAGGACTTAGGCAAAGCCAAAAGTAGGAATGTCTCCATTATAAAAGAAATGAAAAGAAAACTGTGAAGGTCTAAGAGTAAAACTGTTGAATTTGCATTTCTTTCATTCAAGTACAGATATTGGTCAGCAACACTTCTGGCCAAATATTTAAAATCACCTGAATGGCCAAAAAGTTGGTTCCCATAAAATAGACTACCAAGGGTCCATCTTATGGCCAATGGACACAGCTTTTGTCTCCTTAAGTGTTAAACACCACTTATTCCAAGTGAAAACTGACTTTCAAAAGTAGAAGTTTCAAACCCCAGAGCCTTCATCTTTCCTTTTACACTCCTCTGCAGTTTTCCATTTTCTTTAAAGAATAATAAACTGTAGCATCTACATTTCAAAATTGGCCAAAATATAATGCACTTAATTCTGAAGGCTGGCTGTGTATCTACCACTACTCACACCCACAGTGTTGAACTCTGGGACAGAGTTTGCATTTCTAAGGCAAAACCAAAAACAATAGGGCAGAGGTGCCAAACACAAGGCCTGTGGACTGAATCCAGCCTTCCACCTTGTTTTATCTCCCTCCCCTGCACCTTGTTTCTACCTGGTGGCAGCGCCGAGCTTTCACTTAACTGTTAAAGAGTGGTTACATTTATACAGTCCTAAAATTACATTCAGCCCTTTCAAGGCAACCAAGAGGCTGATGTGGCCCCCAGTGAAAATGAGTTTGACACCCCAGCAATAGTGTATCCACTTTCTGAGAGAGTGTTTGGAGTCTCTGGAAGGAAAAACATTCTCTTTGTCCTTCTGCAAGATGGCAGGAGAAAGTCGCCAAGGCATCGGAGGCCTCACAATATCACTCTGGCAACTCTAACAGTTTTGACTATACCAGATCCCTTCTGTCTACACAGGCAGAACCTCAGATTACTGATCACGTCATGATGGGAAATCTTTGCAAGTGAGCCCTTAAAAATGAAGATATAAATAAAAGTTGTTTTGAGCAGTTTTTGTAGTTGTGAATGATTTTGGTTATTCTCTCTTTCTCTTTATTTTTCTTTTTTTTTTTAGTTATTATTCAAGTATGCTTGTCTCCATTTCTCCCCACCAATCCCCCTGACCCCAGCCATCTCCACCTCCCACCCTCGATGCTACCCCCCTTTGGCTTTGTCCATGTGTCCTTTATACATGTTCCTTGACAACCTTTCCCCATTTTCCCACCCCATTTTCCCCTCCCACCTTCCCTCTGGTTATTTACTGTCAGTTTGTTCTTAATTTCAGTGTCCCTGGTTATATTTTGTTTGCTTGTTTGTTTTTGTTGATTAGGTTCCACTTATAGGTGAGATCATATGGTATTTGTCTTTCACCACCTGGCTTATTTCACTTACCATAATGCTCTCCAGTTCCATCCATGCTCTCGCAAAGGGTAGGAGCTCCTTCTCTCTTTCTGATGCATAGTATTCTATTGTGTACATATACCACAGTTTTTTGATCCATTCATTTACTGACGGCACTTAGGTTGCTTCCAGAACTTGGCTATTATAAATGATGCTGCTATGAACACTGGGGTGCATAGCATCTTTTGAATTGGTGATTCAGAATTCTTAGGGTATAGTCCTAACAGTGGAATGGCTGGGTCAAAAGGCAGTTCCATTTTTAGTTTTCTGAGGAAATTCCATACTGTTTTCCACAGTGGCTGAACTAGTCTGCATTCCTACAAACAAAGTACTAGGGTACAAAGTACTAGGGTACAAAGTACTAAACTACTTTTCTCTACAACCTTGCCAGCACTTGTTTTTTTTTTTGACTTGGTAATGATGGCCATTGTAACAACTATGAGGCGGTATCTCATTGTGGTTTTAATTTGCATCTCTCTGATGGCTAGTGATGCTGAGCATCTTTTCATATGTCTTTTGGCCCTCTGTAATTTATAGATTCAATGCAATCTCTATTAAAATAACAATGACATATCTCACAGATATAGAGCAGACATTTCAAAAAATTAATATGGAACAATAAACAACCCCAAATAGCCACAACAATTTTGAGAAAGAAGAACAAAGTAGGAGGGATCACCATACCTGACATCAAACTATATTACAAGGCCACAGTAATAAAAATAGTCTGGTACTGGCATAAAAACAGACACTCAGATCAATGGAACAGAATAGAGAGCCCAGAAATAAACCCGAGTCTCTATGGTCAATTAATATTTGATAAATGGTGCAGCAGCATAAAATGGAGTAAAAATAGCCTCTTCAACAAATGGTGTTGGAAGATCTGAACAGTCACAGGCAAAAAAAAATGAAACTTGATCACCAGCTTACACCATACACAAAAATGAACTCAAGATGGATAAAAGACTTCAGTATAAATCAGGACACATAAAAGTCCTAGAGGAGAACATAGACAGGAAAATCTCAGATATTCCATGCAGCAATATTTTTACTGATACATCCCATCGAGCAAGGGACATAAAGGAAAGAATAAACAAGTGGGATCTCATCAAAATAAAAAACTTCTGCATAGCTAAAGAAAACATCAGCAAACTGAAAAGGGAACAAACTGTATAAGAAAATACATTTGCTCTTGACACCTCAGACAAGGGTTTGATCTCCAAAATATATAAAGAACTCACAGGACTCCACTCTAGGAAGACAAACAAACCAATTAAAAAATGGAAAAAGGACCTGAAAAGATACTTCTCTCTCTTTCTCTCTTCATTACCACTCCACCTATCTTTATAGGGAAAAGAGAGAAAGGGGGCATAAGTTTCTGAAGAATTACTGGTATGGTCATCTGGCCTGACTCATCCCTGACTTTTCTGTGTGCTACAGTCACAAGTCAGAATCAAGTTGTCAGGATGCAATGTTAACTATGAACTGTGCTAAAAAGTTTTATGATGACAATTTTCAGAACTCAGCAAGTCATTTCATTCACACATTCTTTAGAAGCAATCAGATTGAGAGACATTCCAGTGTACCCTCCCTTTACAGCCAAATCACCCAGATCCAGAGCTGCCTGAGATAAAGGCAGGGCAGCCTGCTGAGGGGGTGATATGCAGGCTTCGAGACAAGTTGTCCTTGGCTTTTTCCTTATGAGTGTTCATCTCACCAGTACTTAAGTCTGTGTTAACATCAGAACATTTACATGAACTTAGATTCAAGTATCTGTGGAAAAAAAAAAAAAAACCTAGCCTCTCTTTTCAGCACTTTAGATTATTTGTTTTCAAAATTATTTTAACTCTCTTCATATAACTTTTAACACATTTTTCAGGCTCCACTGGCAAATAAATTCAATACAATCATAAACCTAAAACTGAGAAATTTGATTTCCAAAGTCCCTGTCTCCTTGTTAGCTAGGCAATTAAGTGTATTTCTGGTCACTGTAGAAGATTTCAACAACATAAAGTTCAGAGGACTTGTGATGAGAAAAATGAATAAATGTAAATGCAAAGACATGTTTTCAGTTCTAAATATGTTTCCTTTGAAAAACAAACAAAAAAGCTTTTTATATAATTAAACAGTAATTGACTTAGTCTTCATTATACTAAAAGGAACAAATTTTTTCAATCCTGATTAACATTATCAGACCCCTTTTCTTTTTAGATGAATCCAATGAGCAAAAAAGCAGTTCAAGGGAAACCCATCAGCACCTGACTTATAATTCAGAATCAGTGCAAAAAATTAGTCATATTTGAATTTGAAAAGGAGGAATGAGTACAAATTGTTGATATTCAAAACACCATAATTCATTGATTCCACTTCAGGAATATCATACACATTTAGAATACACCTGTACATTCCAAGTTGCCAGGCTTTTATGAAAAAAGTTTACAATTGTTTTCTCAGATTCCAATCCAGCCTTTCAGAAGGTTGCGGGTCCTGTCTTTTGAGAATGGCTCTAAGCTCTGAGGATGGTGGCAGCAGACTGACAGTGTCTTTGGGACCACCTCATCTTCAGCAGTCTGTTCCAGCCGTTGGGCTATAGAAAACAGAAGATGACAGCATTGGGAGCTGCTGCACCTTGCCATGCATGTCTAGATCCTAAGGGAGGCCCATGTGCACCCCAGCTACAAGCAGGACAACTGTTCTTAGAGAGCTCCAGCATGTCTCTAGGTTGGCAGCAAGGTTAGCTTTATCATCTGACATGGACAGCAGCTACCCCTGACCTCTGCCTCTTTGTGTGGGAGTCTTCGCCCACCCACTTTTCTGTGTCTGCTCCCTCCTGCCCCAGGGCAACCTCAGTTCCCTTTACCTGTACTTGTTTTCCATAGCTCTGCTTCCAGCTTGCTCTGGAACCCAGGAGTAGCTGTCTGCTGCACTCTGGGGCTTTTTCTCTTTTTCCTCCCTCTTGGCTCTCCGCTTGCGGTAGACCAGCAGTCCTAGGGCCAGAGCCAGCAAGAGTAGGATGGCCACCACAGTGCCCAGAATATAGAACAAAAGTAGCTTTTGCCCGTCGGTGCCATCATCCCTTTGTTGGACCTTGAAATTCCCTCCTGTAGACTCCTCAATGCCAGTGGTGACTGGGGGGTGATGGTTGCTTGGTTCCATCCAGATGCCAGGGGACTCACTGGTGGCTGGAGTCTGGAGTGACATGGGGGTGATGGAGACATTGGGTATCAGAAAAGGTCTCCTCATGGTAGGTACCACATTGGAGGTATCTTCAGGGTGCTTACTTGGACTTGATGTTGTGATAGAAAGCACAAGTCTTCCCTCTCTATCTCCTGTCTTCTGCCTGTGGGCAGGCTCCACAGATGGTCCCAGGGATGTGGGGCTTGTGATACAGGAGATCCCGTCGGGGGCCAGCTCCCTGTCTGGCAAACAGCCACAGCGGAAAGACCCTTGCATGTTGAAGCATAAGCTGTCACAGATACTGCCCTCTGGGCTCTCACACTCATCCACATCCTGGCATTGGGTTCCATCCTTCCCTGTCAAGACATAGCCGTCCTTACAAGAGCAGTAGAAGGAACCATCTGTGTTGGTGCAGCCATGGGCACAGGGTGAGTGGTCAGGAGCACACTCGTCCACATCCTGACAGGTTCCCTTTTCAGGGCTGCCTGGCTTGTAACCTACCCAGCACTCACAGTGGAAGCCCCCAGGAGTGTTGATACACTCCTGGGAGCAGGGGGAGTCCTGGCACTCATCCATGTCTACACAGTTCCTCTGAGTCGAGTCCAGCTGGTAGCCTTGGGGACAGTGGCATGTGTAGTTTTTCTCGAGAGGTCCAGGGATGCACGTGGCCAGCCCTTTGCATGGGCTGGAGCTACAAGGGTTCCGAGAGGTACAGGTCACCAGGTTGTCCAGCAGCCGGAACCCCGGACGGCAGCCACAGCGGAAGGAGCCATCCCCCCCTTCGAAGCAGTCTTGATGGCAGCCTCCATTATTGAAGTTGCAGCCAAACTCAGGGCTGACACAGAGGGGTCCTGAGCTGTCCCAGTCAAATACATCAGTGGTCTTCTCCTTGCACAGGAAGAAATGCTGCCTACTCTTATCCCCATCCACACAGACCACATGGGCCACAGAGGCAAAGGGCACAGCCTCCAAGGAGGAGCTGGTGGCCTGGAAGGGAGTAGTATATTTTACCTGCCCTGGGCCCCCTAGGGATAGGGGCCGGCACATGCCTTTGAAGCTGAACTTGCACACGAAGCCCTCAATGCGGATTCCAGGAGAGCCTGGGCTCCCACAGGGGCCCTCAGACCACTTGAGAAGGTGGCTGGCGAGGGACAAGTGGGACAGGTCCACCATCAGAGACACACAGCGCTTGGAGATGCAAGTGCTCTTGACCTCCTTGTGCCAGTTGGAGTAAGATGTTTCCTCTCCACCGCCTACCCAGCTGAAACCCTTCAGAGGCAGGCTAGGGTCTAAGCACTTTCTCTTCTCCCGCTGGAGTCCTATCCAGAACTTGCCTTTCTGGGTTTCCAGGGGCACCCCAGGCTCTAGGAGCTGGGCTAGTGCTCGCTGAATGTGCCGGGCCTCCTCCTCAGACCTCACCGTGGCCAGGTTGCCCCCGTTCCTGCTGCAGTGAACCTGGGCCTCAGCTGCACTCAGCTTGCCCCAGTGGGCTGAGTAGCAGGCAGTTCCCACACATACCACGGCCTGTTCCTCAGCACCAGCCCCCATCCAAGGAGGGCTCAGGAGCAGCAACAGCAGTAGCAGCAGCAGTGGGCTGGTGGAGGTGGCCATTGCAGCCTTCGTCTTGCCCTCAGCCGGAGGCTGGAAACCTGATAGTGACAGCAGCTGCCACAGCTGAGTTCAGAGGGGAGTGGAGGGTTCAGACACTGACACTCTGGCACAGAGGACGCAAAGGCTGTGGGCTTTTCAAGTCTCCCTGACCCAAGGCGCATCCTGTGCTGTTGTATTTCTTATTTCTCACCGGATACTGGGACTTCCTGCAGTGAATAGTTTTCTGACTCCTGTTGCTTTCATCACAGTTTTGTTGTTCACAAAAGGAACCAGGCAGCTTTGCTGGATCACTGGCTAAGCAATGGGAAAAATGTGGCCACATTGGGGGAAAACTGTTACAGCTTTGGAATACCAGCTGCTTTTTTTCAGTTCCATTCTCTCCCATCTGTACAAGGAGCTTAAATGGCATGCTACAGATTGAGTAGGAACTTTTTTGGGCCAAGAACTTGAAAAACTTCACTGAATAGCCTATAATAAAATTCCATTTTGGTTTGCAAACAACCAGAAAGGGGAAAAATCCTCAGATTTGAAGCATGAGGCCATGTATGATTATAATTTTCCAGCTTTTTTAGAATCAAACTGGATTTTTCTTTTGTCTATTCATGTTCCCTTTAGTTTTGTAAGTCTTTTTTTTCTTTTATTCCCTGTATCATGAACTTTAAATAGAAAGGCAGTTTTTAAATAGAAAAAAAACTATTTAAAACTAGTTAAATAGGGTTGTGGGCATGTCTGAGCATCTCTAATATAACATCAAGCTCCTTGAAAATATTAAACCAAATTGGGTGAAAAAAGAAAAAACAAAAGTGTTCCTGACCTCCTAGCACTGGCTTGACATCTGCCTTCCCTACTCAGGGTTCCCAGAAAGGGTCAGAGCTCTGAGCCTGGAATGAGGATCCAGGCCTGACTCCTATTGCCTTTATCACAGTTTTGTTGTCCTGAGAAGGAGCCAGGCAGCTTTGCTGACCACCTTCCACACAGTAACTTACCAAAGACTCTGAACTACAAGGGTTCTTTTCCAGAATCACAGACAAGGTTTGCTTATTGAGGCTGTCTTTGATTTGGGTACCCAGAAGTTGACCCTGAGATAAGGATTTGAGACCATTAGCTTATTTGGGGGACATAAGACAGAAACAGAAGGAGCCAACACAGGCTGAAAGAGCAAGTGGCAGTGGGGCTGCTGGACCATCAATTCCCTGGGACACTCTGAGAGATGGTGTGGGCCACATGGCAGAGTGTTGCCAACTGAGGGGAAGGGGCTGGGACAGTTCTCCAGCTCTCCTTCTCACTGGTGGCAGTAGATCCTTGTTGCTGTGGGCTGACAGTGAGGATCCAGTACACCAAAGGGAATACTCAGGTGGGGAATCACAGGGGACTGCCACAGTTCTGTGGATGTAGTACCAGCATCTACCATATCAGCTCTCTACATAGATTTGAGTTAAGATTTCATGGGGTTTATGAACTCACTGGCTTTCAGCCTCTCCAGTGCATAAATAAGGTGTCCATCTCAGATTTCAGTTGGAGAGCTTTCAGAGGTGTTTCTTATATCATACCTATTTTAATAAGGTATTTCAGATTGTCCAGGGACCTTCTCTCAGAACCCATGAGATCTTTCCTGTGCTCCATGGTTTCTATGAAGGTCCATCCATCATCTATTTATCCACCTACCTACCTTCTGCCCACCAACACACCCATCAATTTATCCATCCACCCACTCACCCAAAGTTAATTAAACCCTTACTATGTACTGGGTTTAGCACTGAGATTCTGGGAAAGAAATCCTGCCATTGGGACCCTAAAGTCAGAGTGGACAGATTTGAATACATTGAACAGCTGCAACTGTGACAAGTACCACAGGGAGAAGAAGTTCAGGATATCAGGAGATGACTTGAACTGCTTGGGGGTGGGGGCAGAGTATGGGCCAGGTTTCTCTGGGGAAGAATGGCAATGAAACCATAATCTAGGGAGGAATATCTAAGAGGGAAAATGATGTCAACAGTGGAGGAACATCACATACCAAGGCCCTGTAGTTGGAGGGTCATGACCTTCACAGGGAATAAAGGAAGTGCAGTGAAATTGATCCTAAGAATAAGATGAAAGGTCTGGGAAGGTGGAGCCTTGTGAGTCTAAACAGCAAAGACTTAGAGCTACATAAATCTATGGGGAATCACTGAGGGGCTGATGTGCTGAGATGAGCATGGAAAAGAGTGTCTCTTGCCATGCAGAAGAGAGCAGGCTAATGGACCCTGAGCATTGTTAGGACCACTCAGAAGCTGACCAAAATTTTCCAAGCAGAGGATGGTAACTTGGACTGAGCTAGGCACCTAGATTAGGGACAGCATATTCAGGAAATGATGAAGGACTAGTTCAGGCTATTCTTGGTGCTGCACGTAGTGGGTTTGGAGAGCATGGTAGGTACATAGGAGGACTTCATGGCTTCCTGTTTGTGCCACAGAGTCCAGGGTCCTTGAAAGTTTTGTTAACTGGAGGTAAAGAAATGGGGTCTGAGCTGGAGAGCAGAGGAGGCTGCCTCTGGGGGCTGAGAGTCTCCCAGACTCCTGTCATCATGACTTGTCTCCTCAGGACTCTAAATTTACTCCCAGACCTGGGAAAGTAACCGGATTCAAGGGGACCTGGGAAGGCTGGTGTTCTTAGGTCACCATAACAGGGCATGCATTTAGGCTTAGTAAAGGTAGTATGGATCTCTGCCTGAAAGAAACTGCATTTCTAAAAGTTTATTTATGGGTAGGTGACTTTATTAAAGGTTTATTTATTAAAGGTGACTTCATATTCTCTAAAATCAATGATGATGTTAACCTTGAAATGCAACACAGCTGAGCATATTCTCATAGCAGAAAACCTTTCTTCTGTTTTAGATCCATGTCTGTGAAACCCAGAGCTAGATTCCTCAGTTAAGTGTTGTGATCTTGCAGGATTCAACAAGCATGCTGCTTGGTTGATGCTTAAGGACAACATGTTAGTCACTTAGACACCCAGATCTTTTTCAGGATGTCTTCTTTTGCTGGCAATTCTTCATCTTCCACATGAGAACTTTCAAATCAACCACTCTTCACTTATCCAAATGTCGAAGTCTTAAAGAAGAAAACAAACTAGCAAGCACACATGTGCAACATATTTATTCATTATTCCAGGAAGTATCTGTGAAGCACTTACTGTGAGAAAGGCCATGTAAAGTGCAGGAAATGCCCTGCCCTGGGAGTTGGCCAAAACCTCCATTAATTTTTTCCATTTGATAGCTCTAGTAGCACTTAGTGTTCTTTAACTTCATTTGAAACAATCTTATTAGATTGTATCATATCAGCATGTATTTTAAAAACTTATCAAAATTGGTGATAATTTTAATATTGAAGGTAGAAGAAAATAAGCAACATTTTTGCATATTATTCTTTATTATTTTAGGAAAGGTAAAACACAACTGAAATGCAAAAAAAAAAGAGATTTGTGCAGTGTATGGAGAAGAAACTGTGACTAATCAAACATGTCAAAAGTGGTTTGGTAAATTTCATGCTGGAGATTTATTGCAGAATGCTCCACAGTCAGGTAGACCACTTGAAATTGATAGCAATCAAATTGAGACATTAATTGAGAACAATCAATGTTATGCCACATGGAGGATAGCTGACATACTCAAAATATCAAAATCAAGTGTTAAAAATCATTTGTACCAGCTTGGTTATTTTAATTGCTTTGATGTTTGGATCCACATAAGTTAGGTGAAAAAAACCTTAACCATATTTCCACGTGATTCTCTACTCAAACATAATGAAAACATTCCATTTTTAAAACAAATTGTGTTGGATGATGAAAAGTGGATAGTTTACAACAATGTATAATGGAAAATATTTTAGGGCAAGCAAAATGAACCACCACGAACAACACCAAAGGCCAGTCTTCATCCAAAGAAGATGATGTTTGGATATGGTGGGATTGGAAGGGAGTCCTCTAATGAGTTCTTTCCAGAAAACCAAGTGATTAATTCCAACAAGTACTGCTCCCAATTAGACCAACTGAAAACAGCACTCAACGACAAGCATCCTGAGTTAGTCAACAGAAAATGCATAATCTTCTATCAGGATAACACAAGACTGCATGTTTCTGTGATGACCAGGCAAAAACTCTTACAGCTTCCTTGGGAAGTTCTGCTTCATCTGCTGTATTCACCAGACATTGCATCTTTGGATTTCCATTTATTTCAGTCTTTACAAAATTATCTTAATGGAAAAAATTACAATTCCCTGGGTGGCTGCAAAAGGCACCTGAAACAGTTCTTTACTCAAAAAGATAAAAAGTTTTGGGAAAATGAAATTATGAAGTTGTCTGAAAGATAGCAAAAGGTAGTAGAATTAAACAGTAAATATGTTGTTCAAATATTGATGATAACAAAAGTGTGTCTTTTATTTTTTACTTAAAAATTGAACAAACTTTTGACCAACCTAATACTTCATCATTCTCAGTAACCTGGTTTACTCAGCCTTGGCTCTCATTTGTAAATAAGGGGATGGGAACAGAGCTCCTTAATGCCTTTCTTGCTATAGCATCAGTAACAGTAAGCTCATGTTTCTTTCATCCTTTGTATTTGAGGAGGAAGCAAACTGGAGAGATAGTAGGAACTGAGTCTCTTCCAAGCCTTCACAAGATGACACAAAGAAGCAAAACTCCTGACTAAACTGCACAGGTGCAATTTTCCCTATGCTGACCCATTAAGAATTGAAATATGGTGCAGTAGCTTTACCGGCTATCCTCTCTTTCCTTATCTCCCACATATTCTGATTTTGACACTGTCCCTTGATCCTTTAGTCATGGCCTGCTGAACTTGGCTGTGTTAATTCACCTGGGATCTGACAGCTTGTGTTCTCCAGATCCTGATTTCCTCGCTGACATCTCTACTCACAGAGAAGATGCCATGAGAGTTTCAGGGGCTGGGGCACCATGCCTGCAAACTCAGAAGAAGGAAAGCTTACTTTTCACCAGTGATATCTGCATGATTTCTACAAAATATTTAGGATAGTTTGGATGCAAACTTTGAGAAAATTCTGAACCTCACCTAATTAATGGTGATTTGTCATATTTTATTTAGAGTACAGATTTCATCAAACCTTTCTGAGGACTAACAGTTAAAGAACAGAAATCACCATTCAGGAGAACAGAGAGCTTTCCTTGGAAAATCCTTGAGTGGAAGTTATTTTAAGCATTCTAGAATAATTACAAGTCTAACAGTATGGCCCCACACCATCCACTTTCAATCTAGAGTCTCAATGAGTACTCTGAGCTTTTTAAAAAATGTCTTAAAGTTTTACTTTGCTATGCTGAAAATGGATTGTTCTGGTTGCTAATATAGGGCAGTTAAAAATCTTAATTATTCTGGAACAGAATGATTGGTTTATGGATTATTTAGAAATTTGATTTCTCTTTTTTTCTTTATATTCTTAACAAAAAACTCAGTGGAGGAGGGTATATAAAGCATTCTACACTTTTCTTAGAATATGCAAAAGCTGCCTGATGTATATCATTACTCTCCCATATTTGTTCACTCAATAAATGTGTATGAGACCCTGCTATACACCAGACTCTATTTTCTGCATGTAGAGGGAGAGGGTACATGGGTTTGGGCACTTTTTGGGCTTTGTATCAAACAAGTGTATGAAGGACAAGAGGACAGTGCCCAATAGAGAGGGGCAGATGGCTGACCACCATAGTCTTAGCAGCAGTTCTAGAGAGTGAAGGGCAAGTTCCAAGGGTAGCCCAGGTAGATGGGGAGCACCAGGGGTCTGAGGTAGTTAGTGGTCAGGCTATCCCAGAGAAGAGGAACTATGAATACCACAGGGTCTGCAGAAAATTTAAAACAGTAGATAAAAGTTAGTCTTTTAAAATTATCTGTTTATTTCTTTTTTTACCAAGAATAGGTGGTGTCTAGAAGATGACACTACTGAACAACTGAAAGTGGTAGACTGCTTCATATTTCAAGGGATTGTGTTGCAGATAGGCTTCCATAGTGAGACCTGTTGTGTAGACAAGCAATGAAGTATTTAGTGAGGTGTATGCCTACTGGGGAAGGCGGAATTGTAGGAAAATCAGAAACTCGAGAAACTAAAGGATCCCCACAATCCAATTCTGAATGGAACTTTGGGTGGCAAACCCATCAGCGGGATAAGTTTGCCAAGGAAGCCACACTCTGAGAAATGCAAACAAAGGCATTATCAGTCCAAGCATGAGCATAAAGTATCAAAAAATAATAAAATAAATGAAAAGTGACACTGTTATTTAGCTTTGGAAAGCCATGTTACTTTTCAAAAGAGGAATTTTAAATCTCCTTTAGGAGTACAAGTCCAACTATACCTTGCTGTATCAACAGCAGCATCAAAACCCCAGTCCTCCTCGGGCAGCACCTGCTTCATCTATGTGTAGTACATCCAAGGCTTCATTCCAGTGAGCTTTAGGGAAAAGTGTGTTGTCAACAGAAGATCAGAAGACCAGGCCACATCTTTGCTAACTGCTGTTCAGGACCTTGAGTTTCCCAGGTCTTAAGTAAAACTATGTCATCCAGTTGGAATGGGCTCAACAGACAAGTAGATATAATTTCTATTGTTTTCATTTTTCTATTTTAGATTATTCAGTACAGTTTCTATCCTTTATTCTCATTCCAGCCCACCCACCAATTCCTCCCCTCCTCCCTCCCCTTTCCAACCCCCCTAGTTTTGTCCATGTGTCCTCTATATTTGTTCCTGTAAATGCTTCCCTTCTTCCCTGAAATTCCCTCCCCTCTCCCCTCTGGGCACTGACTAACCGTCCTCTATTTCAGTGTCTTTTGTTATATTTTACTTGTTTCTTTGTTTTGTTGTTTAGGTTCCTGTTAAAGGCGAGATCATATGGTATTTGTCTTTCACTGCCTGGCTTGTTCCCTTAGCATAATGCTTTCCAGGTCCACCCATGCTGTTGCAAAGGGTATGAGCTCCTTCTTTCTTTCAGCTGCATAGAATTCCATTGTGTAAATGTTCCATAGTTTTCTGAGCCATTCATTTACTGATGGGCACCTAGGTTGCTTCCAGCACTTAGCTATTGTAAATGGTGCTGCTATGAACATTGGGGTGCATAGGTTCTTTTGGATTGCTGTTTCAGGATTCTTAGGATATAG
>CM052547.1:53217049-53250414 GCA_028533065.1 Trachops cirrhosus | reverse complement strand
ATTTATGGTCCACTTTTCTACATAGTCTAAAGTTAAATAGGTAAAGCAATGTCACAATAGATAACCAATTTTTTTCTTAGACATTGGATCATAGCTGTACATAGACCAATCTTCTAACATTTGGCCCAGTGGGCTCCCTTTAGGAATCAAAACAGAACAACTTCTGATGGTACCATCAGAAGTACAAACCCCAAAACATAACCACATAAAGACCCCTGAAAAAGTGGGAATGTATAAACAAAACTTGGATCCATAATTCTATTATTCCAAATAAGTTCTCACAAGCTTGTCCTAGCATTTTATCTCCTGCCAGCTAATACCATAAGTGACCTTCTTCAGACCCATGTGGCAGAAATCTCAAGTGACACAAAGCCCAAGTATTATAAAACCCAAGTGGCACAAGCCCCAATCACAAGGATGGCCTACCAACCCGTACTGCAACTGGTCCTAACTGGGCCCAATTGGCACAAAGCTCATGCAGCAAGGGTAGCCTACCAATTGGTACTGCACATGTTCCTTACCAAACCCAAGTGGAACAAAGTCTAAGTGTTACAAAGCCCAAGTAGCAGAAATAGAGAACCCCTGCTGTGCACAGTGGTTTGACTTGCTCTGTCTTGGAGTCCTCTGCTTTCCAGAAACCCATTTTCTTTCACCAGCCAAGTATTTCAGGCACTTGACACCTTGAGAAGGCCTTCAGAAATTCCTGGAGAAAAGCTGTTGGCAACTGTGGGAAAGTCCCCACAGTTCTGCACCCAAGGCCAGCCTGCAACAGGAAGCTTGGGCCCCAGCCAGGACCCTCTGAACTTACTGAGGTCCACTCTGTCCCATCTGAGTTGCCAAAACCTGTAACTGAACAGGTGGGTTTGGCTGCCTGCTGCCACAAAAACCATGTGAGACAAGTGCTGGTGCAAAACAAAAGAGGTTTACTCAGGTGTCACAACCTAGGAGAATGGAAGACTTCTGTCTCAAAGCTATTCCTCTTCCTGCTTGACCCTGTGATTCTTAAGGGATAGGGAAGGGAGGGTTTTCTTTTTTATTGAATTATCTCATTATTTTTTGGCACATTAAGGTCCTGTCCTCTCATCTTTCTAGCTTTTGGTGCACTGGGGTGCTACCCATTCATTTTTTTTTACATTTTGTGTGCTTAGGTCCTTTCTATTTATCTTTCTAGCTTTGGTTTGCTTGAATCCTATCCATTCATCTTTCTACCTTTCTGCATGCTCAATGTAAGAACCACCCTTTGCCATCATCTTAACCAATGAGGGAGACTCCTTGGTGCTCAGATTCACTGTCTACAGTAACACTGCCAGAAGCTGAAACTGAAACCTAAGCTTGGCCATTTGCTGGCATTGGAATTAGATCCAAATTCTTCACCTCCAGATATTTCATTTTCCTCATTTGTTAAATGGGAAGAATAAGGGTTATGTAGCCATAATGCTATCATGAGGATTAACTTAAAGGAGACAGTAACTGTAAGTACTTCCTATGGGGGTTGGTGCATAGATAAAAATCCTATCTCTGATTGTAATGAAACAGGAAAAGACAAAAATGAAAAAGGAGAAAATTTCTATTACATTTGCAGGAGACTTGGAGCTTTTCTTTTTCAGAGATTTCTCTGCCTTCTTCATTTGGCTCTTCGGCTGGGTAAACATTCTTCTAAAGCATTATTTATTTTTCCATATCTTATAAGTAGTCTCCTAATGTAATTTCTCGTTCACAATATTTGTAGAAAACTTCCCTGGGTGAATGTTGTTTTTATGGTTAACTTATGCTCACTTCCTGGCAACTGGCTTTGATGAGCTAAGACCTCTTGCCAGCATCTGGAAAGGCATAAATTACACAGAGGAACTGCACTTTCAGCAGGACCTCTTCACACATTTCATCTCCAGCCTCAGCTCCAGGGGTGACATGCAAGGTGGTAAATCCTGATATATGGCTGTGCCACATGATATTCAGATCCCCTTTGGTACTTATAACCTTCTTGGAGGTTTGAATAAGTTTTTGTAACTATTTAGCCTGTTTAGATAATATGAATTTTTTAAAATTTTACCCAAGTATAACTTTTATTGATTTTAGAGAGAGGGTAAGGGGGTGGGAGAGAGAGAGAAAGAGTTAACTTTGATGTGAGAGAGAAGCATAGATTGGTTGTCAACAGTATGCACCATGACTGCAGGTCAAACCTGCAACCCAGGTATATGTCCTGACCGGGGATCAAACTCTCAGCCTTTTCATGTATAGAACAATACTCCAACCAACCTAGTCCCAGGTAGGACTAGATGAAATGAGAAAAGTAACACAACAGTTGTTTGGAAAAAGAAAGGCATGTAGGTTGATTAGAGAACACTTCATTTCTTTGTAAGCTAACTGGAAACTCTTGGAGATTTTTGAAGATTATAAATTAGATCTGGAGAAGTAAAGATCTCAAGCAACAAATAAAAACCTACCAGGAGCCAGGTATGTCCTGGTTCACACTCAGAGCCTCTTGGACTGGAGAGACTAGACTGCAGCCATGCATTCTGCTCCAGGAGCACTCAGAAGACTGTCTTTCCAGGTCAGAACTGCTCTTTGCCTTGCCTGGCTTTGACTGCCATCCCCAAACTCAAGTAAATGAGAGTAGCAATTTTCAACTTTTTTCATCTCATGGCACACATAAACTAATTATTAAAATTTTGTGGCACACCAAAATATACATTTTTGGTTGATCTGACAAAAAATAGGTATAATTTGTATTCATTCACACCAGATGGCTATTGTTGGTTGTTGTCATTTTTTCATTTGACAGTATAAGAGAAAAAAGTCAGTGTCTCTGAGTAAATAGTCAGGTATTGCACATTTTAAAAATTCTTGCAGTATACGAGCATGTCTCTTATGGCACATGGGCTGAAAATATTTGTCTTAGAGCAAAGGAGAATGATACTTCTATAGGTGTTATCACTGGTCAAAATGTGACACTTACTAGCCATGTGACTTTGCACTACTATCTTTCTTCTCTGGGTCTTTGTTTCCTAATATATAAATGGTGTCACATGCACAAGAGAATGCAAATTAATGAGATGACTTAGTAAAGTGTTTGACACAGTCAGTGTTTCATCACCTTTGCCATTATTAGACATGAGAATACAGTCTCATTTACTATCTAACAGTTTTTATGATTATAATTATCCTTTTGGCCCTTATTGATTCTCAGGGGACCAAGAATATACCCTAAGCAGATGAAGTGTCAGCACCACAACGCCTTCTCTAACATCCTAAGGTAGACTCATGCCTTACAGAACTACACTGGCACCTGAAAAACCTGACTGCCTGCCACAATGGCCTGGGGGAAGACATGGAGAGGGCCTGGTGATAGCAGAGAGATGGTGGTGGGCATGGCTGTAGGTGTCCCTAACCCAGATACTAGGACAGATATGTGTAGAACATGGAGTGGTATTTGTAGGTTCTCAAAGTCAGTACTGTAACTTAGGATCTCAATGTATGCTCAGTGAGCTTTCCCCACTTGTCCTGGGACAGCAGAGTCCATGCCTAGTTCAAAGGTTCTGACACCCTGTGGTCCATTGGTGGTGCATCTTTATGCCACTCCTGGGGTCACAAGTTGTGAACGTCTTGAACCAGTCAGCTCTTTGTGGGCACCCAGGGGCTGCTGATCTGCATGAGCATTGACACCTTCAGATGCCCGGGCCCTACTAGATGGGGCAGGGGTAGAAGAGGGAGTAGGTATGCTCCATCATAACTGTCACCCAAAGGTGCCATCAGGAGGCTATCATACCCATAATTTTGGATCATGGATATGCCAGGGCAGACCCTGAATCAGAGACAGGCTTGTCCTCCTTAGAGGTGAGTCAAGCTTGTCTGTGATCTGTGCAGTATTCAGATGTATCTGTCAAACACTGGGTTTTCCATTCTGTGAGGAGCAGGTTTATGCACTTCCCAGAGGACCCTAGGGAACCCAGGATCTGATTCCCCTAAAGTATTCCACAGAAACTTGAAGCCCTTCCTGTCATCCTGAAGAGCAAGGCCAGAGCCCCTGGTTCCAGATGAAGCTGCCCTATGAGTTCTGCTCTCATGCCTGGAACAAGCTCTAACTTCAGGGAATGAATGACTCAACTATCCTGTGCCCTTGATTTCCCATCTATGAAAGGCTAGTATGGCACCCTGGCTCTCTTCACACGGTGGGAGAAAGAGAGGACAGGAAAGCCAGACCACAAAGGAGTAAAGCAAGACAAGCTCAGTGGCCAGTCACACCCGTTGCCTCAATCAGAGCACTAGTGGGCAAACAGGTAAAGAGTGCTCCTGTTTTGACATCCTATAAATAATAGACTGACTGAATTTAGTTCAATGCAGTCATTTTTAAAGTAAACAGGATGCATTTTTATATCCTTTTCCCTGAAATAACAAAAATTTGCCTTTTGTAAGCTGCTTTTTTTTCTCAGTTTCCATGACCACCTCTTGATGGGAAGGGTTTAAGAAGAAGAAGGCAGGAAGAACAGGATGGGGTAGGAATGTCAGGAACACAGGCAGGTGCTGGCAGCTGCAACTGTGGTGACATAGTGAAGGTGGGGATGGCTAAGTAATGAGAGTCTGTCCCCAGGGTGCAATGACAGATAAGAGTCCTTATTAATTAGTCATCCTAACCATGACTGGATTTTCATAGACAAAAAGGCACAACTGACACCCCAGTAGCAGTCTTGTTAAAACTTGATAAGGGTCAAAATGAGGGTGGTGGTTTGCAGAGAGCCCGCATCTACATTTCTGGAAGATTCTGCTAATGTGGCTGCCCATGGAAATAGGCTTACCTGCCTAAGCTTGGGCTTATTAGTCTAATTTTATTTTTCTGGTAGTAAGTTTCATCATCAAATAAAACAGAAGTTTTGTTTCCCATAAATGTTCTGGATTATGTCAGGTTTCCCTCTGAAACTCTGAATCACACAGTCCACACCCCACCTTTCTGCAGTACCACAAGGGACATACTCCTCTTTACAAGAACCATTCCTGTCTATTTCCTCTCATTTCCCCTTTCCAGTTCTTTCTAGAAGATAAAAGTTGGAAAGTGATCTGACCTCAGTTCTGGAAGAATATAACAGTGTCCTTGGGCCTTTGCTATAGTATTTGATGTCTCTCAGCTGGAGTTGCCACTCTTAGTCAGTGAACACAAGTAACAGTCAAGCCTCAATGACTTCTAAACATTGACTTCTTTTTCTGAATGAGAAGAACTATTCGTCACAGCTTGGATCTAGTTCTTGACCCACCACACAATTTTTCCTAAAATTTTGAATTAATTATCACTATTTAAGAAGTGTAAGATTTTACATAAAGATCTAGATTTCTGGCTTCTCTTAAGAAAACAGTGTCTGGCAATGTTGGCTCCTTTCTGACCTGGCAGTCAATGGTCACACCAGTAACCTCATGGAAGATGCCTTACTAGTTTCTGTAGCCCTGGGAGCCTCAACTTCACTAAATATTAATCCATTAGCCTACCTGCTTTCCATCTAAAGCCACAAGGGCTCTTCAGCTAGAATTTTTATGGGTCCTATTTGGGATTCTGTGCACATGTCTCCCTATATGAAGTGGGGTATGTGGAGAGTCTTAATTATAATGACATGTGAATCCTTGATTCCTCTCCAACACATGCTAAACTGTGTATCTGTTGGCAATAAGATTTAGGTTGCCAGCAGACTCCTCTGTCTAAGGGATAGGCCTAGAAAGGTCTGAGACAGCACCTGGATCAGGAAAGACACGTGACACTGACAGCCTATGTGATGTGAGAAGAAATGCCAGGTGCTTAATGGGAAATCTCCCATTGCCCTACAATAGAGGTGATAAATGTTCACCCAGGACTCTGAAAGATCTTCTGAGTGATGGTTTACAAAGAGTTAGAACAAGCTGGTGTTCTCAGGAAGGTAGAGTATAAACAGAGAAAGAGTCCGGGTCCTCAAAGGCCTCATTGAACTTCTGACTTAGCCACACAATATCACCTCACTTGAGACTTCTTATAAAAAGTTATTAGCATTTTAATTGTTTGAGAAACTTATACTTTGGCTGTTAACTTTCAGCTGAAAGCATTCTTTCCAGACTTTGGGTTCCTAAAGATTTTACTTTACAAGAAAAACCCTAACCCTGAGGCCTTACAAGTCCTTCCTGGGTATTCAGACATTTGGTCTGTTTGCTGAGTCAAAGTTACACATCAGTTCCAGGAGTCAAACTCTGCCCCTCCCGCATTGGAGTTTCCATATATTGGAAAACAGAAAAGTCTTCTATTTGGACTATTTCTTCTGAAAGAGTGGGGCTTCCTCTTTAGGTGCTGACATTGAGAAAGGCAACCTTGTAGAGGAGGGAGGTAGCTGCTTATACATGTAAATATTCCAGATTATGGCTTGAAAGGGCTGACATGAACCCCTCTGGGAGATTGGCTTTTATATGTTTGTCTATAATCCAACAATCTGACTCATACCTCAGGGACCAGTGAAAGCAGGAGCAGTAGAGGGCACAGACCTGCATTCACACCCATATATCTGCCATCACCTTCCTCTTTCCCATGGGAATAAAGCAATAGCAGAAAGGAGGATGAGACAGCAAGCTATGTCAGGATCCAACTTGCAGAGGACATTTCATACGTGCACTGGGGGCAGGCTGAATCCTCTGCTGTTCAGGATAAAATGTGATGGTGTGACATCATTCAGAGCAGCAGTTTCACAAGGTTCCCTAAGGTTAAGCTGGACTTCCCCAGAGCTGCCAGCATTCTACCTGAGTAATCCAGCAAGTGTGCATTGTTTCTTTTAGCCCTTGTATTTTAAAGGCAGAAATGACTTTGGTGTGCTGAAAATTCATCTCTGAGTATAAAGTAAAAATTATAATTTAAAATGGTGACCAATTTTTAGGAGTTAGGTTGCCACATGCAAAACCAGCAGGTCCACAGAATTCAATAAAACATGCATATTTCCATTCAACCAAAGGTTTCAAGTTATGGGCAGTGAAGAGTGCAAAATTACAGTCATTTCCTTTACATAGGAAACTCTGTAGCTCAATATATCAGTATAGCACATTAGCACATAAACAATATGGGTGACCTATTCTGACTGAGGTTTGCAGATGATTTCTTCTCCCTGTAATGAAGCAACCTGATTCTTAAAGATACAGAGGGATAGTAGACATTTGCTGGACACAAGGCCCTTGTTGGGCCTGGGAAAGCAGATTCAGCCAAATGGCAGGTGAGGTCTGCACTCCATGTCCTTGCACCCACCAGGAAGATGCTGCAGCCAATACCTGCTCTAGCCAAAGTTGTTCTCCCTTCCTGCCATAGCCATGCTTCTCATACTTGTGTATTGTCATTTCAGTTTTCCCACCTTTCTCACTTCTTTCTTTACTGTCTTTTTTCATGTCCTGAAGCTATTTTCACAAAGATCCCCTCTGATTGTGAGTTACAGCATGGCCCATATCAGTACTCATTACTGGACCCTCAGATGTTCCTTCTGGAATTCTCTCAGGGACAGCAGTAATCTGCATCCCCAAGGATCCTTCCCACCTTTCTGGTGGCTGAACCATTTTGAAGTTCACTCCTGGTCTCCTGTCTCCCTCATGTCCTATGCATCCTGCACAACTTCATTCATACAGTATACTGGTCCGGCTGCTCTCCCCACCACCTAATCTCACAGATCCACATTAGACCTGTTCTTTCAGCTCCAAAGCCAAATAACCAGCTGCTTCCTTCTCGCCTTGACATCTCAAATTTACCAAGAGCAAAATCTCACTCATTTTCAGCCCCAGCCCACCATCCATCTCTAAAACAAGCTATACAGGAAGCACAGGGGCTTCCTAACCCCCCATCTCCCAAAACCTCTTACAGAAAATTTATTATTGAGCCCTAAGGAGTCCTCTTTCTACCTTCTTGGCCGCCTCCTTGTACTTTACCTTCATCCCCTCTCCCTGGACCTCTGCACAGTCAGGTGAGATTGTTTTGAACTATAAACTTGGTCTCTGCTTTTACCACAACACACACCACTGTGAAACACTGCTGGGGCTTCCCATTGCTCTCTAGATGAAAAACAAAGTTTTAACATGGCCTAATTAGTAGTCTTCTATTTTCATTTCCACACTCCCCAGCCACAGTTCTGCGAACTACCCAGTCCCCTCCATGGGGCCTTTGTACAGCAATACTAAGTATGGTATCCTACACACACAAGCACATGAAGATGTGTACATACCCATACATGTGTGCACATGTGCACATACCCCCACAGGCCTATATACACACATGCATACACAAATAGGTGCATACACACACAGGTGAAAACACACATAGATGCATAGAAACACACACTCCTTTAACTCTTTAGGTCTTGATGAAGTTTTGCTCATCTTCCCATATTAGATCCAAACCTCCTGTCATCTACTCTGATAGTAAGCCTCTTCACCTTACATCTCTTCTTCCTATGACTCAGAATATTTGCAACAGCACACATGTGTATTTGATAGGGAAATTCCTTCCAGTGACTATAAATCCCATCAGAGCCAGAAACTTGTCTCATTTGCCTTGCTGACTCCTACAGTTAAGTGTGACAAACCCCAAGATAAGGTAGGAGAGAAAGAGGGCTGAGCAGGAAGGAAGGCATGTCAAGTGGGAAATCCAAACCAATAGACATTTACAAAGTGCATTGTCAATTGGTTTAAGGTATTGCTAAATCTACCTGTACACATTTAAAAACTACGAAGGAGGGTTTGTGGGGCAGGTCCTCCAGAATAAAAATGAATGAAAGAAAATTTTTGGTTGCTAAGTGCTGACCTTCCCCATAGCTCACCAGACCCTTCTCTCTACATCCAAACTCCCTTTCTTCACTCCACTATCCATAAGGATGGGCATGCACATCCTCAAAGACTCACCAAGGATTCTTGCCCTTCCATATCATAGTTTCCTCTCTTGTTATCATCAGAGTTTTTGGATTTCCCAAGCAGTGTAGACACTGATATTATTTTCAAGGCCCACCATGCAGTGTTCTTTCCTGACCTCCTGACCTTCCTCCTTTTCATGAGTCTTTTTTACAAAATGTTAACACCCACATTCTGCAATTTACCTGAAAAATACTTTTAAAGGTGTAATAACAGCACAAATATGATGATTTGAACAAATACTGAGGGGAACATCAAGCAGAAGGTGTCTCCTCAGGAAGACCCCTCTCAGGCTTCATCACACTTTAAGACATCCATAGATGGAGTTTTTTCTGTTGTAGGGCACCTGGGGCTTTCTGCCTTACTCACCTTCTATACCTGGCCCACTGTCTTTGCTCTGTTCATTTCTAACTGCCTGTAGCCAGAAGCAGACTGCAGACAGAGGTTTGATTCTTAGAACCACAGTCTACTAGCTATAGAAGTTTGGTTCTGTGAGCCCAGTTCTTTCTGTGCCCAGCTGGAACACCTAGCTGACCTTCTGAGGAACAGAGTGAACAGTCAATGGAATCCCAGCTTATATGAAGTTTGGAGGCTAAAATTTGTAGAGGACTTTGAAAAACAGACAGCAAGGAAATTTTTCTGGTTTGGTAAGGTCCCTGAGATCTGTCCATGGACTTAGGCTGTTGTGGCTCCCAGTCTGGCACCTGCTGCAGGATACAGGAAGGAGATTTAGATCACCAGCTCCCTCCCCTACCAGAGCAGGGAGGGCAGCCCAGCACCAGGAGGGACCTGGAAGCTGTAAGTCACTGGGGGAATAGAGACAAAGTGGGAGACACACAGAGGCAGTATACATCCACTGGGACTGTGGACGCCAGCACCAGAGAAATTGGGGAGCCAGGCGACACCTGGAGAAAGGAGGAATTGGGCTGTGTTGGACCCTGACTCAGATAGTCTCTGGAATAGTTGGAAGTTGGGTTGTGTGAAAAGCTGTGCATTTGTTAAGAACGGCAGGCAGCTGCTTTGTAAGGAACTCTCAAGCAGCTGGCTCACCCCAAGGGTGATTTGAACTGCATGCTCAGAGGCTGAATGGTTGAGTGGAACCCCATGCCCTAGCTTGACTCATGCTGCATCCCCAGAGACTGAGTAGCTGATTTGAGCCTGGCAGCTCATGGAGGACCTGTGCCTGAGACTGGGCAACTGAATATTGTAGCCCAGTTCTGGTCCCCATTCTCTCAAAAACCATAGGGAGGAAAGCTAAGCTCAGCCTCCCTCTTCCTGTGGCATCCAGGAAGACCAAAAGAACTCACTGAACAGGTTTAAGTTCATCGAGAGGCTTTTTTTTCTTTTCTCTCTTTATTTTTCCTTTTTTTTTTCTTCCCCCAAGTGAGACAATAAGACATGGAGTTACAAAGGGTTCAGAGACAGATCGAAAGAGGGAGCACAAAGCTAACCCCAAAAACTGAGAAACTGAGACAAATGTCAATTTGCTATCCCATAGAGCTGGCATTTTATTGTTTATGTGTATTATTACTTCATTATTTTTACCACTTTTATTTTATTAGTATTTATTTATTTCTCTTCCATACATTTAGGTTTCCTTGTTTTATTTCTCTAATTTATTGTTTGATTGGTTACCCTTATTCTCTTTTTATTGTATTTTAATTTTTCTTTTTTCACCTCACGCATGTTCCAGTAACACACTACTCTTGATCGTGTACTTTCTATTCTGGTTATCCAAATCATATATTTCTTATCATATTATTGTTGTTCCAGTACTATTGTGAATAATTGTTGTTCCATTCAATTTTACATACTACTCAGCAGCCCTCCCTGATCTTAGCTCACTTCACTGTATTCTTAAGCATTATTATTGTTGTGGTTAACTCTATTCTCTCTCATACTACACCTACTTTCTATCCTTTACTCTAACTATATCTCATCATCTAATCTTGCACAAGTGCTCTATTTTCTGGATTCAGTTCACAATCCTCCTTCCCTCTACCAAGAGTATTATTTCTCTTTTTCCTTTTATAAAAAGTGGCTAGCTGGGTGAAATATCTCAGTTAACACTCTACTTATCCAAAGAATCTCCTATCTCTTCTTTACTTGCTGGTACTTTAAATCCCATAAAATGCTCTCCTGCTGTCTTAATCCATTTTGCCTATCCCCCAACAAAGATCACATATAAGAATAGGTGGGAGCTGAAAACATCAGTACACCTGCTGGAGGAGAAAAACCACCAACAAAGGCACCACCAAAAGGTACAAACCCAAGTACAAGAAGAAAGCCCACACAAACAGAAGAAAGGGCAAAGCTAGAGCATCTACACAAGGATGTCAAAGAAACCACACCACTGAACCATATAGAATTCCTATGATAGAAGTTCATCCTACAAAGACAATTAGCAAAGTGAAACATCAGGAGGTGCAGAAACAAACAAAAAGAGTCACCTAAAATGGGGAGACAAGAATAGAACATGCAATCAAACTGAATGGAAGACTCCCCAATGAAAGAACTAAATGAAATTGAGGTAAGCAAACTATCAGATCTAGAATTCAAAATAATATTTATAAAGATGCTCAAGGAACTCACAAACAACTGCAAGGAACTTAGTGACAACTATAACAGTATGAAAAAGGAAATAAAAACTATAAACAAAAATGAGGAATAAATGAACAATAAAATCTCAGAAATAAAAAACACACAAGAAGGAATTACAAGCAGTCTAGCTGAAGTAGAGGATCAAGTCAGCAACCTGGAGGACAAGGTAGAAAGAAACATCCAGTAAGAGCAAGAAAAGGAAAAGAGACTCAGAAAGAATGAAGAGGTGGTAAGGGAACTGCAAGACAACATGAAACATAATAATATCACTATTATTGGGATACCAGAAGGAGAAGAAGAAGAGCAAGGGATAGAAAACCTGTTTGAAAAGGTAATAATGGAAAATTTCCCTAATTTGATGAGAGAAAAAGTCACACAAATCCAGGAAACACAAAGAGTCCCAATCAAAAGGAACATGAAGAGGCCCACTTTAATACACATCATAATTAAAATGACAAAATTCCAAGATAAAAAAAGAATCTCAAAAGCAGCAAGGGAGAAACAGGAAGTAACATACGAGGGAGACCCAATTATGACTAGCAGATGACTTCTTAATGGAAACAATCCAAGCCAGAACAGAATGGCAAGAAATATTCCAAGTAATAAAACCAAGGGTCTGCAACGGAGAGTACTCTATGGAGCAAGGCTCTCAATTAAAATAGAAGGCCAAATAAGGAGCTTCCCAGACAAAAGAAGTTGAAAAGAATAAACCCCCACCAAAAAAGCTCTGCAAGAGGTGCTAAAGGGACTGCTTTAAGAAGAAGAAGAAGAAAAACAGTGAGAGAGAGAGGAACAACGGTGTGAAAAATGGCAATGAATAAGTACCTATCAATAATAACTTTAAACATAAATGGATTAAATATTTCAATCAAAAGACATAGAATAGCTGAATGGATTAGAAATCATGACTTACCCATATGCTGCCTACAAGAGACCAACCTCAGAACAAGAGATGTTCACAGATTGAATGTGAATGGCTAGAAACAAATTTTCCATCAAACAGACAGGAAAAAAAAACTGAGGTATCAAAATACTCATATCAGGCAAAACAGACTTCAAATAAAAGGTCATAAAAAGAAACCCAAAGGGTTATTTCATAATACTCAAGGGAAAAATCCATCAAGAAGACATAAACATTGTAAATATATATGCACCCAACATATATAAAGAAATATATATGCACCCAAATACATAAAGAAAATTTTGGAGGATTTGAAGAAAGATATTGACCACAACACAATTATAATAGGGGATTTCAACACCACACTGTCAAAAATGGATATATCTTTCAAACAAAGATATTACAGCATTGAACAATGTCCTCTATCAAAAGGACTTAATTGACATATATACAGAGAACTTTAATCCCAAAGAAGCTAAACACACATTCTTTTCAAATGCACATGATACATTTACAAAGATAGACTACATGATAGGACACAAAACAAGCCTCAACAAATTCAAGAAAATTGAAATCATATCAAGCGTGTTCTCTGACCACGCTTGGTAATTTCACAGGATTGAAATTACAAACCAACCTCAAGGAAAAAAACCCAAAACAGTCAAACTCATGGAGATTGAATAGCATGCTTTTAAAAAATGAATGGGTCAAGAATGAGATCAAGGAAAAACCAAAAAGTTTCTGGAAACAAATGAAAATGAACTCACAACAGTACAAAACTTATGGGACACAGTGAAGGCAGTCCTGAGAGGGAAGTTCATTGCAATACTGGCCTACTGAAAAAAAATAGAAACATTTCAAAAAAATAAAAACAATCTTACACCTACAAGAACTTGAGGAACAACAACAAAGACAGCCCAGAGCAAGAAGAAGGAAGGAAATAACCAGATCAAAGCAGCATTAAACAACACAGAGACTGAAGGAACAATTCTAAGGATGAATAAATCCAGGAGCTGGTTCTTTCAAAAGATAAACAAAATTGACAAGCTTTTAAGGAGACTCATGAAGAAAAAAAGAGAGAGAGGACCCAAATAAACACAATCAGAAATGAAAGAGGAGAGATTACAACTGATACCACAGAAATACAAAGGATTATAAGAAATTTCTGCAAAGAACTATATGCCAAAAAATTTGCAAACCTAGGTCAAAAAGACAAATTTCTAGAAAAATAGTCTCCCAAAACTGAATGAAGAAGAAGAAAGCCTGAAAAGACCAGTAACAGCAAATGAAATTGAAGCAGTAATCAAAAAACTCCCAGCACACAAAAGCCCAGGACTTGGATGGTTTCATAGGAGATTTCTACAAAGCATTTAAGGAAGAGTTAACCCCTATCCTTCACAGATTATTCAAAAAAATCCAAAATGATGGAAGACTCCCCAACTCTTTTTATGAAGCCAGCATCACCCTAATCACAAACCAGATAAAGACACAACAAAGAAAGAAAACTTCAGGCCAATATTGCTGATGAACATAGATGCTAAAATCCTCAAAAAATATTGGCAAACTGCATCCAGCAATACATTAAAATTAATCATACACCGTTATCAAATGTGATTCATCCCAAGGATGCAGGGATGGTACAATGTTCGCAAATCAATAAACATAATATATCACATAAACAAAAGGAAAGACAAAAAACACATGATCATATCAATAGATGCTGAAAATGGGTACATGCATTGATAAGGTATGCCAACCACTTATGATTAAAACACTCAGCAAAGTGAGAATAGAGGGAGCATTCCTCAGTCTAATAAAGGCCATATACGAGAGATCTACAGCCAAAATCACACTCAATGGGCAAAAACTAAAAACTTTCTCACATACACCAGGAACAAGGCAAGGTTGTCCACTTTCACCACTTCTTTCAACATAGTATTGGAAGTCCTAGCCACAGTGATCTGAGAACAGGAAATAAAAGGCATCCAAATTGGAAAAGAGGAAACAAACAAAACTGTCATTGTTTGCAGATGACATGATGGTGTACATAGAAAATACTGTAGATTCCACCAAAAGACTACTTGACCTAATAAATGAATTTGGCAAAACACAGGATACAAAGTCAATATTTGGAAATCAAAGGCATTTTTGTATACCAACAATGAAATATTAGAAACAGAAATCAGGAAAAAATCCATTCAATAGAACAACAGGAAAAATAAAATACCTAGGAATAAAGCTAATCATAGTGATAAAAGGTTTGTACTCAGAAAACTACACAACACTGAAAAAAGAAATTAAGGAACACAAACAAATGGAAACATATACCATGTTCATGGATTGGAAGAATTAACATCATCAAAACGTCCAAACTACCCAAAGGAATTTATGGATTCAATGCAATCCTTATTAAAGTTCCAATGGCATATTTCACAGATAGAGAAAAAGATTTCAAAAATTTCTATGGAACTATAAATGACCCTGAATAGCTGAAATTTTGAAAAAGAAGAGCAAAGCAGGGGTGATCACTACCTGATATCAAACTGTATTACCAGGTCACTGTAATCAAAACAGCCTGGTACTGGCATAAGAACAGACACATGGACCAATGGAACAGAATAGAGAGCCCAGAAATAAACCCAAGTCTCTGTGGTCAATTAATGTTTGGCAAAAGAAGAAGAAGCATAAAATGGAGTAAAAATAGCCTCTTCAAGAAATGGTATTGGGAGATCTGGACAGCTACATTCAAAAAAATGAAACTTGACCCCCAAGTTACACAATACACAAAAATAAATTTAAGGTGGATAAAAGACTTAAATATAAGTCATGACACCATAAAAGTCCTTCAGGAGAACATAGGCAGGAAAATCTCAGATATTCCATGCAGCAATATTTTCACCGATATGTTCCCTAGAGCAAGAGACATAAAGGAAAGAGTAAACAAATGGGACCTCATCAAATTAAAAATCTTCTGCATAGCTAAAGAAAACAGCATTAAAATGAAAAGAGAACCATCCATATGAGAAAGCATATTTTCCAATGATACCTTGGACAAGGGTTTGATCTCCAAGATATATAAAGAACACATACGACTCCACTCTAAGACAAGCAACCCAATTAAAAAATGGGCAATGGATTTGAACAGACACCTCTCCAAGGAGGACATACAGAAGATCCAGAGACACATGAAAAGATGCTCAGTATCACTAGCTATCAGAGAGATGCAAATTAAAACCACAATGAGATACCACTTCACACCAGTCAGAATGACCATCATAAACAAAACAACAAACAAGTGTTGGAGCAGTTGTGCAGAAAAAGGAACCTTAGTGCACTGTTGGTAGGATTGCAGACTGGTACGACCACTATGGAAAACAGCATGGAATTTCCTCAAAAAACTAAAAATGGATCTGCCTTTTGACCCAGCAATTCCACTGCTAGGATTATATTCTAGGAACCCTGAAACACCCATCCAAAAGAACCTATGCACCCCAGTGTTCATAGCACCACAATTTACAATAGTGAAATGCTGGAAGCAGCCTAAGTGCCCATCAGTAATGAATAGATCTGAAAACTATGGTACATTTATACAATGAAATACTGCACAGCAAAAAGAAGGAAGGAACTTATACTCTTTGCAACAGCATGGATGGAACTGGAGAGGATTATACAAAATGAAATAAGCCAGGTGGTGATGGACATATACCATACGACCTCACTATTAAGTGGAACCTAATCAACAAACAAACAAGTAAGCAAAATATGACCAAAGGCACTGAAATTAAGAACAAACTGACAGTAACCAGAGGGGTAAAGGGAGGGGATAATGGGGCAAAAGGGTGAAGGGTTTATAGGAACAACTATAAAGGACACATGGACAAAAACAAGGGTGGGTGGAAACAGGGGAAGGAGGTGGAGATGGCTGGGGTGAGGGGAAAAGTCAGAAAACTGTACTTGAGCAATAATAAAATTCAAAAATTAATTTAAAAAAAGACATCCATAGATGGAACATTCTCTCTGCTGTAATGCGTGCAGCTTGAGTGTTCTCACCTCCAGAAGCAGAAAGATCACCAGAAACAAAATATTCTTCCAGGGCTGACAGTGAGTCTGCATGGATAGAGTTCCAGGGCCTGCAATCCCACAAACACTACTTCTTTTTGTTCCCTGGTGACACTGGGTATGGGTCTTATTCTCAGTCACACATGAAAATCACCCTGGGAATGTGACAAACCACAGTCTGGACCAGTAAATCAAACTTGCTCTGGGTGAGGTCTGGGCTGGCTGTTCTCTTACACACACACAGCATTAAGAAGCACAGGACCTGGAACCTTCTGAGTATTCAACACACACTCTCTGAAAAGAGCTGCAGTCAAACCCTGAGAGAGGAATGGAGCTGCACCTCTCCTGAAATCTCCTTTCCAACTGGCATTTGCCTTGATGTGTGCAGGCACTGTGGTATGCAGAGACCTTAGGCTGCACCCCAGAACATTCTGAGCAGAGTGCACAGTGTGGTAACTGGGAGTTCAAAATGCTTTTCTTCGCCTTGTCTCATTATTCCTATTGCTAACTGGCAAGTAAGGTCCTTCAACAATCACATGCTAAGATAAATAACAGCAGTTCTCTTTGAGTTGGGCTGCCATGCCCAAGACAGCATCAGGAAGACTGATAGAAGAAACAGGAATAATGGAAAAACAAGGAATGATGTAACCAAGAGTGATGATGGAGGAATGATGTATGAGCTAGGAGTGATGGAGGAGTCAGGAGTGATGGAAAACAGGGAATGGTAGAGCCAAGAGTGATAATGGAGGAGCCAGGAGTTATGGAGGAGCAGGAGTATTGGAAAAGGCAGGATTCCAACCTAGAATTGAGAGTGATTGGGGACACACAGATGAGCATCTACCAAAAGTTCTTTATTATCTTTTTAAACCCAATGACTCACACATTAATAGAGACTATCAAGAAAGAATATCCCCAGCCAGAGTCCTTCATCCTCTCTAGGCCAGACTCCTTTCAGACTCTGCTGTATTAATGCTATATTCACATAATGACCTGTACATAATGTTTATTGCATATTTACTCATAATTGCCAAAAATTAGTAACAACCCAAATATCCTAAACTGCTGAATGCTTAAATAAATTGTGGTTCATCAATACCATCAATACTATTTAGTGACTATAAGATAAGAACTACTGGCACACACATCAATCTCCAGAGAATTATGCTGAGTCAAAAGACAGCTAGCCCCAAAGATTACATGCATGGTTTCATGTATGTAATAATCTTGATGTGATAAAGTTATAGCAATGAAAAACAGATTACTAGTTGCTAGGGGTTTAGAAGGGGATGTGGGAAGGAGGCAAGTGAGTGTGGTTAGGAAAGGACAACAGGAAGTCTCTTTGCGGGGACTGAAACACTTTGTGTGTTGACTGATCAATGTCAGTATTCAGGTGATGATATTGCATTATAGGTCTGCAAGATGTTATCATCTGAAACTGAAAAAGGGTTACATGGGAGATTACTGTTTTCTTTCTTGCAAACTGTGTGTCAATTTCCAATAATGTAAAAATTAAAAGTTCAATTAAAGAAAAGAGGAGAAGGTCTTGGGTACAAGTTCATTCATGTATCGAATAAGGTCTGAATGGGAGCTGCTCCATCACCTGTTAGCTGCAAGTTAGCCAAAAATCATTCACCTAGACTTGCCAGCAGCCACCCAGGTTCTTAGGAACAGCATTAGTCCCATGGTCCCCAGCTGTCTTTGGCAAAACCAGAGCTACTGGCCCTGGGAAGGGTGGGAGCCATCATAGGGCTGTCAGGGCCACTGAAACAAGCAGTGGTCAAATCACCTTTACTATACTGAGAAGATGCACCACTGTCAACACTACTACCACTCCTCCACAGCTGTTGTCTCCAAAAGTTTCTGTTAAAAGGGTAACACATTATAGAGACAAAATCACTCAATTATTATTACAACATGGGGGCTTGCAACTGTTTCCTGTAAAAGGCCAAATATTAAATGTTTCCATCTTTGTGAGCCATATGGACACTGTTGCAACTACTTAACTCTGCATTTGTAGCTCAAAATCAGCCACAGAGAATATGCGAACAAATGGGTCTAGCTGAGTTTCAATAAAACTTTATTTACAAAAACAAGCAAGGAGTTGGTTTTGGCCCCTAAGCTGTGGCTTGCCAAACCCCTGCTTATATTTATATGATGTTTTGGTGAATTGCACAGCATGTCCACCCAGCCATTACCATTTAGTATGGATAACTCTTAGCAAGATCTGGGGTGGACTTCTCTTACAGGAAAAAAACCTGGGAGGTCCAAGGGATTGGGTACCCAGGAAGGGAACTTGAAAGCCAGCTTGGATGCCTCACACTCTCGAGGACCCTTAGAGCCAGCTGGGATAGAGCCAGAAAGGGGTATACTGTTTTATCTACCAGAAAACAGTGGCAAAGGAGACCCATCTCTTTCCATCATGCCAGCTAAGAGTGTATTCATATTGATTCCAACACAGGCTGATGCTTGGGATCAATTGTGGGTCAGGAAAGAAAAACACTTCACTGGAGCAAGAATCCATATCTCTCCGATCTCAGGTCTTCACCAGCTGTGTGAGGTTGAAGCATTCACTTTCCACTTGGTGTTGCTGGAAAATGGGGGCAGATTAAACAATTTCCATGAATTACATGATCCTTCATGCCATGAAACATGAGTATTCATCACTACACAACACATTGCTTTGGCCACATCAAAATATTTAGTAAAGGTGATCATACATAGAGTCTTGCCTTCGTTCAAACTCCAGTCATTGTTTTTATGCCTGATTTTCTCCAAACAGTTCTGCCCAACTCAGACTTATATCTGAACAGAAGGCTGCTGGAGAAACAGAGTATAACTTATAAACCATCTTGGGTACTAAGTTCCTTAGCTCAAGCAGAAAAGATTTCAGGAAATGACTCAAAAGCCAGGAAGGAAATTTGAAAAAAAAAAACAGGGGTCTCATGTAAAACAAGAATAAAAATAGAAGTCTGATCTTTTGTATGTAGCTTTCAATTTTCCCAGCACCATTTATTGAAAAGGCTTTCTTTTTCCATTGTATGTTTTTGGCTCCTTTGTTGAAAATTATTTGCCCATATAACATGTGGGTTTATTTCTGGGCTCTCAATTATGTTCCATTGGTCACCATACACAAAAATTAACTCAATTGGGTCAAAAACCTAAACACAAGGCCTGAAACAATAAATTACATAAAGGAAAACATTGGTACTAAACTAGTTGAACTTAGTCTTAAAGAGGATTTTATAAATTTGACCTCAAAGCAAGGGAAATAAAAACAAAAATAAATGAATGGGACCATATCAAACTAAAAAGCTCCTGAACAGCAACCATCAACAAAGCAACCATCAAAAAGAAACCATCAACAAAACAAAAAGGTAACCAACTAAATGGGAGAAGATATTTTCAAACAACACCTTTAATAAAGGGTTAATACTTAATATATATAGAACTCATACAACTCAATAACAAAAATCAATCAAATTAAAAAATGGAAGGGAAGGAGGTGGGTTGGGGAGGAGTGGTGGGGAGAAAATGCAGACAACTGTAATTGAACAACAATAAAGTAGTTTTAAAAAATGGACAAAGGACCTGAACAGTTAAGTCTCTCAAGAAGACATACAAATGGCCAAGAGATATATGAAAAGATTCTCACCTTAACCAACTAGGAAATGTAAGTCAAAACTACAATGAAATACTACCTCACACCTGTTAGAATAGTTATTATCAACATAACAAGAAATATCAAATGTTAGGCTGTGGAGATAAAGGAACCCTCATTCACTCCTGGCAGAAATGTAAATTAATACAGCCACTAGAAAATAATATGGAATTTCCTCGAAATATTAAGAACAGACTCAGTAATCCCTTTTCTTGGTTTCTAGCTAAAAACATTCTATGAAAACATTTATTTGTAAAGATCATATATATACATATACATATATATGTGTATATGTGTGTGTGCATATATGTGTGTGTGTATAATCTCCCTATGTTTGTTGCAGCATTATTGATGGTAGCCAAGACATGGAAACACCAAAGTGCTCTTTGATAGAAGATTGGATAAAGAAGATGTGGTACATATATACAATGGAACATTATGCAGCCATAAAAAATAAAATCCTGCCATTTGTAAGAACATGGATGGGTCTTGAGACTATCATGCTAACAAAAATGAGCAAAAGGAAAAAGTCAATAACCATATGATTTCACTCATATGCAAGATATAAAACTGAAAGCAAGAAACAAACAAGATAAACAAGCAAAAAGTCAAAGACACAGACAATAGTCTGGTGGTTACCAGAGGTAATGGGGGTGGAGGTAGGTAGTGAAGAGTAAAGGAGGTTGAACATGGTAACTGAAAGAGATTTGACTTTGGGTGGTGAACACACAATGCAATATACAGATGTCGTATGATAGAACTGCACCTTTGAAATCTCTATTACTTTATTAACCAATAGCAATTTATTAACCAATGTCCTTCAATAAACTCAATACAAATTTTTAAATGAAAAATAAATAATGAAAGCCAAACTAAAATAACAAGAAGATCATATGAGCAGCACTGTTTTTTCCTATCAGTGATGCTAGCCTCCACTCAGAAGAACATGGGTGACTTCTGTGGTGGTAAGTGGGGGAGCAGAATGGGTGAGAAAACTTTCTGGAAAGATGGAATAGGTGATGTCCTTTATGCATTTTATCTCTATAGGAAGGAACACAGAACATGACTGACAGTTGATGGGTTTTTACCCTCCAAACTTTAGGAAACCAAGCTCCCAAATCAAAAAACAAAACAGTCCTGTGCTCTGGATGTTCTGGCACTCCTTTAGACACCTAAAGGGTGACCTGTCTTAACTCTAACAGTGTAAATGACCAATTGGAGTGATTTCATCAATAGCATTATTGGGTGTGCACTTGTGGGTCTGGCTTCTCTCACTCCATGTATGTGGTTGCTGTGTACCACTGTGTGAATGTGCCACAATTTTGAAATCCATCCTGCTGTTGAGGAGATTTGGGTGATTCAGAATTTTGTTGTGTGTGACTTAGGGAGGTGAAGGTGCTACCGGGACAAATCTTCCACTTGATTTGTCTGAAATGCATTGCCCTAGAATTAGGTCACTTGGTCAGTGTCTTTCTTGTTGTGTCCTCCTTAGCAAGGGTGAATCCCTGTGGAGGGACCCATGAAGTAATCAGCCTCGTGAGTTCCAAGGGCCTGTCCTTGCAGCAGCAGGCAAAGGAAGTGGTAACTGGTGCTGATTTGGGCTCCTTTCTCACTGTGCACTGGACCAGCTCTGCATCCACTTATGTCTGAGCCATGATGTGTTGTACCACTTGCTTCAGTCCCACTCATGGGCATTCTGAAGACCTCACTAAGCCATAGGGGTTTGAGAGAAGATAGTGTTGACTTCAAGGAGTTCACAGATAGGTTGAACAAATCAGAACAGAGCTTGAGAGATACAATAAGAGAAAAATTGAACTAGGGTCTGGGGGAGGATTGGAAGGAGGCATATCAGGAAAAACCTTGGGGCCTTAGATCTGAGCTGGGTTTTGAAGGAAAATGTGGTTGTTGAGCAGGTACAGAATGAGCCAAGACAGCTGTCTTATTCTGAACAAAGAACAGCATGACAGATTCAGAACCCAGGCTCCATCTTTGAGTAGATATGGGGTAGAGCCAGATAGACTCATTTATGTTCCTCTCAAATGCAAACTTTCCTCAATACCCTGGCAGAGAGCTGCAGGTGGATGGCTCCATATAAGGAACAAAGGCAGAGCCCAGGCATGGGCACTGGGACCTTGGTCCTGAGATGTAGGCTGCCTGCACTCAGCTTCCAGCTCTGGACACATCTAATTGGCCATGCTGCATGCTCATCAAGGCCCTTTTATTTGCTGAAAGACTGCTGACTTTTTCTCTTCTTGGAAGCTGCTCACCTACCATGTAATCCAAGAAGACTACTCTCACCAGCAGGAATGCTGATGTAAATGGCAAGGTTTTCCAGAAGTGATCCTCATGTCCATGTTAAAGGACAAAAACCAATGGTCCAGTTCTCTGTGAACTCACTTTAGCATGGCTCAGAGAACAAAGAGATCTAGAGGGCCTTTCCAGAGGTGTAGGTGGCAATGGCTTCTGTTTAATCTGAGGGCCTCAGCTGTCCACCAGCTTACGTTGTGCTCCTTCAGGTGCCCCCTTCCTCTGACAGTGAGGGGTCCTATTGGCAACATGTTGTAGTGACTGCTGGTGGCCATGTGTTTCTTATATATATTCTGAAAAGTTACCAAATTTTTAGAAGTTGGATATTACCATAGGTATGTGATTTGAAGTTCTAGCATTATTTCGGAGGATACAATGCAATTAGTTCCCTTCCTTTTCCAGAGCTCCAGACTTCCTCCCAGAGGCTCCCCACAGAGAGAATGCCCAGCACACCCTTCCACAGTTCTCTTCAAATATAAACATATCCATATATGTGCAGTCCTGCTGAGCCCATACTTTGTCACTTAGAATTATGTCTTAGAGATTGTCCCTTATCAGTCTGACAGTTCTGGCACTTTTTCCCTCTGCATTCAATTATCTAGACTAGTGTATCCCTTTAACTAGACCCTGTGAACTGGTTTTATTTTAGTGGGGGAGTGGGGCATGGGTGAGGGTATCTATTTTTCTGTTGAGATTTTGGTGTTTTTCTTACTGAAATGTAAAGCATATCTATAAAGGTAATCCTTTGTGAGGGATATGTGCATGTGTGTGTGATCACTTGCATTTTTTTCTCAGTTTGTTCTTTGCTTTTGACTTAATTTATAGTATTTTTTTATTTCCAGAAAATTCTAATTTTTTTCTAACTAAATTTATTACCCATGTCCTCTATGGCTTTTGAGTTTATTTTGCTTAGACAGGGCTTTTCTTACCATTAAAAATGCTTCCATATTTTCAGTAGTGTAACAGGTTTTTTTACTTAAATTTTTGTTATATATTAGAGTATATTGTGAATGATGGGATTAGTTAGAAATCTGTTTCTACCTGATTTAATAATCTTAGTCCAAATGGTTATCTATTTAGTTATATCTATTATTTATTTAGTTATAGCTATCTATATATATAACTATTAGTTATCTATCTAACTAGATAACTAATGATTATCTAGTTGCCTTTTTTAAATGACCAAATCTCATGCTCTAATGATTTTAAATGCCCTCTCTATTATAAACTAAATTCTGTAGTTTCTGATACACTCTGTACTTGGTTTCCTTCATTGGTCTGTGTATTTATTCACACCCCAAATGCTGCACCATTTATACCTCTGCAGATTACAATGTTTTAGTACATCTGAATCTTATGTATCTGAGTCTATTCTTGATCTGAATTATTCTGGCTATTCATTTACCACTTTCTTCTTTTTGTAAGAAATTCCCTTAGATAAAAATAAGCTTATCTAGTTGAAACCAAAGTATTTTTCTATTTTTATTTAAAAAATAAACATAGATTAATTGGAAAATGGTTTTAAGTTCATAATGTAGAGCTTTTCAACCCAATAAGAAATTGTACTTTTCCAAGTAGTCCTGTCTCAAAGACCACCTCCCCTTCATGTTCAAGCCCATAGTTCTTGTAGAGATAGGAAAGGGAGGGCTTTGTTTTCTATCCAATTATCTGTCTAGCTTTAGATACACTCTGGGTGCTATCCATTCATCATTCCAGCTTCCATGGGCTGAGGTTTTATCGATGCATGTTTCTAGGTTTTGGCATGCTCAGGTCCTGTCCATTCATCTTTCTAACTTTTGGTGCGCTCAGAGTAAGAACCTCCCCCTGCTACCTTGGCCTGTTTGGGAAGCTCCTTTGTGTTCCAACTGACTATGGTAACAGTATCACTTCTGGTAAGAAGCCTTGAGAGGCAAGGGGAAAATTACACTGTGTAAATCCGTGGAAACTCCTTTATGAAGTCTAGAAAATATATTGCACAGAATTGCACATTAAAACTAAATGATGAGGCTTCAGCTGCTAAATGACAGGCTGCTTTCAAAGGAAATACTATACCAACTCTGTATCTGCAAACAACTACACACAAACAGAGGCTCTCAAGATGAATTGACTTTTGTTTTGGCCCATCCCTACTGTAATAGTGCTCCCTCTGTTTTAGGAAACTCATTCTGGCTTTCTTGTTCCCTTTTTTAAAATGACTACACTTCAGCCTAGTGTTTTAACAGAGAGCAATGCACCTTTTTCTGCAGGTCTCATCTTATGTGTGAGAGAAATACAGCAGTTAACAGTTGACATACTTCTCCACAAGACTTTCATAGTAAATTTGTTCTGCCTCACATTAGCTAACTCCCAAAGGAGTCAGTGATGAAATAATTCTAATTAGTCTAGCTAAGTTCATATCTTCTTATTAAAATTGCAGTTGCAACACTCAATGAAATAGTCACACTTATTTCATAGCTTCATACCTCACATTTTAGGAATGTTCACTCTTGGGCATATTATGTCAGAGGTTCTTTATATTAATGTGCATCTGAATGACAGAGGATTCCTTCTAGAAGCAGATGCCTTACCTCCACCTCACACCTAAAAGAGCCAATGCCAGGCAGCTGGAGCAGGTGCACCTGTCCATCTAATTAGAGCCATAGGTGATTCTGATTGAAGCTTCTGTGAACTCTGACAGGGAAAGGTAGTGGGATGGTGGCACTCACAGGGTTTATGTAGCATACAGAGGGAGGTGGTAGAGGCAAGTTTTGGGGTCAAAAATCTATGTTCTTGAAATAAAGTGAAAGGGAAAAGTTTGCACTGAATTCTTTAGTCAAAATAAACATGAAATGAAAAATGTCAAAAATGTTTAAATCTAACTGTCTAAGTTCATAATGATACTAGTAACAAACTAAAAAATAAAGCAAAATTATCAGACATAGGTGAACGGACCCTAGGGAGGCCCCTGAAGTCTCTTCCTCCTGGAATCGGACCCTTAGTCTTCTAACCACAGTAAGTGAATTCTTCCAATAGTCTGAGTGAGCTTGGAATCAGATCCTTCCAAAATTGAGCCTCTCTCTAGATGAGGCTGCAGTCCCAGTGACACCTTGATCACGGCCTTTAAGACTATGAGCACAGGAACAAATAAGCAGAGAAGCAGAGGATCCACTGCATAGATGTGCTCAGACTCCTGGCCACAGAAACTGTGAAATAATAAATGTGGTTGCTGTAAGCTGCTAAATTTGTGATCATAGGTTACCCAGCAATAAATAACTTACACTCTCACCTTTGAAGAATTCTAGAGAAATGCCTCCATGTTTTTTTAAAAGGTAAATAAGAGGATAAAACAAAGCATTTATCCTGTCTTTCCTAGAGGAGCTGCACCTTGGAGCAACACAACAGGTGATGAGATAGATTTTCTCCATATGAAAGTATTCCAGCTAAGAAATGAGAGCAGTAACACATATAAAATATCACTCTTTTGCTACCCCCAATCAAGTAATGACAGCAATCATCAATGGCTACTCACAAACCAAAAAGAGAGACAAATGGACATTCTGGGCTGCCTGAGAAAAGTGCCCCATGTCTCTTATGAAATGGCATTGAAAATAACCAACCAAACAAACTCATTCCTGAAGTGTATCAAGCTTCTAGAGCCAATTTTCAGACAATACATGAGATAGGAGAACATGGTTAAAAAAAACAAAGCACTATGAAGATGCAGTCAGCGAAATTCAGACTATAAAAAACTCTACAGGACAAATAATAGTTTTTTTAACCAACGTATAGAAGGAGAGAGAGAGAGAGAGAGAGAGAGAAACAGGAGAACCTACACATGTCATCCTAAATCAAACAAGTTGAAAAAAACTGATCATAGAAAAATTAGTGTAACAGGAACCTAATTGGATATTTAATGATGATTATAATAGTTGGGTAAGTCTACTGAATTGCATATTTTTAAAAATTCTTTATCTTTTAGAGATACTTTCCAAAATATTTGCAGATGAACTACTATCCTCTGTAGAATTTGATTCCAAAGAATTGGCTGGGAGGATAGATAGGGTACAGATGAAATGAGATTGGCTGTGCAATAAACTTATTGAAGGTGGTGATAAGTACTTGGAAGTCATTATGTTATGTTATTATTACCAGATCCCCTTGATTAAAAATACCCATAATAAAAAGTTAAAATTACAAAGAAAATTGGCAAAGGCACTGGCTATCCTATAGGACTACAGTTTAAGGTACTAATTGTTTCTCTCCATAAAAATTTTCTCCTCCATGTAAACATAGAAATAAGTGGAGAAATTAGATTTGTTCTGAAGAAAAGTAATCTATGTAGCCAATTGCACTGGACCACATTTATTACATAAAATGAGGAGTGACTGAATAATAACTTTAGCATGGAATTAGGAATCAATTGTGAAAGAGATTTTTCTCTCTTCCCAGACTGCTTGTAAGTCTTCAGTTTACTCTGTATTTAATTATTTTGATGTTTATATCAGCCTCTTGGTTAATAGCACATCTCTGCAAAATCTTACTTCAAAATAAGGGAGCTTTTATTGAAATAACATTATGCTTGTTTTGGTGAAGCTATGCTGATTCATGTGCCCAATTATTTGTCAGTTTCAAGTGGACAGAAATTATCGAGACAGGGCTGTCCAAGGAGGAAAGTGGCTGTGAGATGAGGTCAGGGACTACAAATGGAGGGTGGAGGGTAGAAGGTAGAGGGTGAAGGAAGAATGCAGACTGAGGGTCTGTGCTGATTTGACTCTAGAGATTATGGCCTGTGGTCAGCATCATCAGGATTTGGGGGGTAATTTGATTGACACTTCACCCCTCCAGTTTTCTTATCAAATAACTTTTGCTTTATATGATCCAAGCTTACTGAAATCTACTTTGCATGCCAACTTCAAGGAGCCTTCTCAGTATTCTAGTTTATTCCTGTCTACTACTCAACTAAGCAACACCCCTGCAGTGCACTTTACCTGGCTGGACCCCAGGTTCGCTCCAACATTGCTTATCACATCCATGGAAGCCAAGTAAGGCTGCCTCACATTAAGGCAACCCTGGTGAGGGGAACCAAGGCACCAATAAGACCAACCATGACTACTTTCACCATTTCCTTCTCATGCTTTTTATCTTCATAACAACCCTTGGGAGAGAGTCCTAAACTGTCCCATTTATAGACAAAGATACTGAGGATGGTAAGTAGGAAGCAGTTTACTGTGCCAAGGTCATGGCCAAGGAGGGTTTTGAAGACCAAGCACTTTGACTCTCCTACTGTGCATGGTCCATGACTCCTGAAGCAGAAGGTCCAGAGAGAGGCAGGATAGGTGAGAGACACCAAGCTGAAGTGGTCACCACATTGGTAGAGATGATTCTGCAAGTATCTCAATTCAGCACTTCCCTCAAAGATGCCCAGCAAGTTCTTCCACATTAACAAATTTCACAGAAAGCTCGTAAGTGTTTCTCTGGAGGAAACTGTAGGGAATGCCTGACCTTAAAGTGCCCAGCACTGTGCTGGGTGCTATAAGACATAGCAGTGACCTGTGAGCCAACTCATGGAAGGATCATGGTACATTACTAACTACTTGCTCTCCAGGAAAAATAAAAGGCCCCTACTGGTAGTGTTTGCCTCTCTCCATGGTGTAAACACCACTCTGGTAGAAATTCCACCCTGCCAGATGACATCCCTAAGCCTGGAGTAGGGAGGGGACACAAGTAGCACACATAATAGTATTTCCACCATTCATACAGTATTTCCACAATTCAGACACTGTAGGTGTAAATAACGTCAAAAGCCCAAGTTGTGGTAAAAATAGTCAGGTCATAAGCTTTTAATATTTATTACCATTGCTTTTATATAATTTATTTAATTATGTTTATATAATGTATTTTTAATAATAGCTGTATTTAACAATCAGCTTGTTCAACTTCTTGAAATTTTTCAGTCAGCTCTCACAAGTAAGCAGGAGCTGGCGGCAGGCTCCAGCACACTGTGAATGAAGCTCATGGCTCTGAAAATTTCGTTGGCAGAAAAGGTAGCATATGAAACAGAGATCCATTAAGGTTTAAATCTGTTTAGTGTTGAGTGACAGAGGGATAACATGCATGTGGTAGAGTGATTGAATCTTTTTAATTGAATTTATTGGGGTGACATTGGTAGGCAAAACGAGACAGGTTTCAAGTGTACAACTCAGTAAATCAATAAAACAAAATATTTGCACACTCCATTGTCTGCCTATTTCCCCAAGCAATCTTTTTCCGGCCCCTTTCCCCGCTCCTTTGCGCACCTCCACCTAACCCACCCCCACTCCTCTTTCCCTTTGGCTAGATATATGTTTTGTTTTATTTGCTTAATCTCTTTGCCTTCTTTCATCCAGTCTCTGAAACCCCCACCACTCTAACAGTTATTAGTCTATTCCCTGTATCTATACCTCTGTTTCTGTTTTGTTTGTTAGTTGATTTCATTCATTAGATTCCACATACAAGTGAGATCATATGGTATTTGTCTTTCTCTGACTGACTTATTTCGTTTAGCATAATCATCTCCAGGTCCATCAATGCTGCCACAAAAGGTAAGATTTCTTTCTCTCTTTCTCTTTCTCTCTTTTCTTTCTTTCTTTCTTTCTTTCTTTCTTTCTTTCTTTCTTTCTTTCTTTCTTCTTTCTTTCTTTTTTTCACCCTCAAGGTGTATTTCATTGTGTAAATGTACAACTTTTTATCCACTCATCTATTGATGGGCACTTGGCTGTTTCCAGATCTTCACTATTAGAAATAATGCTGCAATGAACATAGAGATGCATATATTCTTTCAAATTATTATTTTTGGTTTCTTAGAATATATTCCCAGAAGTGGAATCATTGAGTCATAAAGCAGTTCCATTTTTAGCTTTGTGAGGAAACTCCATGCTGCTTTCCACATGCTGCACCAATCTGTATTCCCACCAACAGTGCACTAGAGTTCCCTTTTTTCCACACCCTCTTCAACACTTGTAGTTTGTTGATTTGTTTATGATAGCCATTCTCTCTGGTGTGAAGTGGTATCTCATTGTGGTTTTAATTTGCATCTCTCTGATGGCTAGTGATATTGAGTATCCTTTCATATGCCTATGGGCTCCCTGTATGTCCTCTTTGGAGAAGTCTTCCTTTAGGTACTTTGTCCACTTTTTAATTGGGTTGGTTGTCTTCCTGGTGTCAAGTTGTGTAAGTTCTTTCTATATTTTGGAAATTAACCCCTTATCAGATGTATCATTGGTAAATATGTTCTCTCATTCAGTGGGTTTCCTTTTCATTTTGTTGTTGGTTAAATCTTTGTGTGAGGCAATCATGCAGTCCAACGCCTGCAGACAAAAGTGGGTAAGACATCTTGTTTGTCCAGCTAATAGGCTGAGTATGGTTCACGCCTCATAGAGATGTCCAAGGTTTTCCTTTGCAGGAAGCTTGACCAACTGTTCATTCAATTAGAATCAAGGGACCAGAAATGGAGTCAACTTTGCCCATTAGCTGTTGTTTATGGCACACAAAACCTGTCTCTCAGCTTGTCTGCCTGGGTTCTCCTGCTAGAGGATCACTTTGACCATCCAAGAAATTGAACAGAGGCTGTGGTAGAAAGTGGTGACAAGGGCTCATTAGACAAACTGGAGACAACACATGCTCTGAAGTAGAGTGGTTATAGTGTGTATGTTGGGGGCACAGTTTGTGGCTCACTGTGACTGCTTTGGCCCACGCCAGGCTTCTGGATGCCTATACTGCCCTAACTTAGGTCTGCCTTCTTTCTGCTTAATTATAGTCTCATCAAACATCACTTCTTAAAAATCTGCTTTAGGAAGACAACTGTCTTTGGAAGCAGAAATGCCAATTTGTCACCAAGCTGGTGGCAATTTTAAAACTCTGTGATAAGCTTGCTTTTGCTCTGAGCCTCAGTTTGCAATAATACCCAATTAAGTTGTCAATAAGATCTAACTCCCTGATGCCATGAGCATAAACTAGCAAGATGTAGACAGTTTTTTAATTCAGTTGTATTAAGACCTGTTAGTTATTCTCAGTCTCACATCTGCTTTTGACCTGGAGAGGATTTATTGAATATCCTGGAACCTCAGTTCTGGCACCTGACCTAGTGATACCACATCATTTGGGAAAGATTTCGTGGGTTCCATCAGTTTTCAGCAGCATACCAATGTTAGGAGACTCAAATCTGCGGTAATAGTGAGCATGACCCTGGCCTACCAGTGCTATAGGCAGGAGATGGCCCAGTCCTCAGCACACAGAGCTGGCTGCAGGTAAACAAGACAGCCAGATAGAGGCTAGATGTCATGCCCAAGGGAAGACTTCAGGAGCTATGAGGGTCCAGAATTTTGAGGGGTTGCTCTCCCAGAGCAACCTTACTTCTTCTCCCAGATGTCCCTGGAAGTGGGTTCCCTGCCCTGCAGCTGGTCAGCGAAGCTCCCACTATCCCAAACCCATAACCACACAAGTTTACTAATACTTTGTAGCTTCTGTACGTTATTCATGATTTAAACTGTTAATTTCTCACCAAGTTTAAAGTGAGGAGCTTACAGAATTTTCGATAACTCTTTCTTTTCTGACCCTCATGAAAGTGTTGAGTCAAAAGAGGATGAAAGTGAGGCATAAGCCATTGAAATGACCTTCAGTATTTCCTGCTGTGCCAATAGTAACGCATTTGTTTCAAACCCTCCTCCCCAGGAGGTCAGTGTCACAAATGCTGGCCATCCTGAGCTGCACTCACAGACTGTAGGAAAGAGAGGTTTAGAAAGGTCAGACCAGGCCCAAGTTGGTCTTCTACACTAAGAATGTGTGCTAGAACTGGGCTTTTCATTTGCATATTCTTTAGTTCTGAGTTTAAAAGCCATTGCCTTTCCCATACCCATGATCTTCAACGTGAACTTGAGGAAAACATGGGCACCACTTTGAAAAGTCCAAAATGAAGCAGCAAGGAACTCGATTGAAGATGGTGGCGTGGTAGGAGGAAGCACACACCACCTTCCTCTTCACATGGGAGGAAAACCTAGCCATCCTACGGAGGACTAGAGCAAATCCTACAGAGGATCATTGCAGCATACATGAAAATAGGAAATCAAAAAATTGTAACAGACATTGAAAGACCAGACGGTAAGGAGACTACTGCAGGATAATAATGGCCCAGGGATCAGCTTGGGGAGCAGGGAGTTTGCAGCCCCAGGCCCAGAGCTCGGGGGGCTGACACAGGGCTCTCAGGGTGGGGGAGCTGGGTCAACTGCTCCCTCCCTGGCAAAACAAGGACTGAGCAGCGCTGATATGGGGGATCATGGAGCGGGCTTTGGGGAAGATCACGGTCCAGCCAGTGGAGCCAAAGATGGCTGGGCCTTGCGTGGGTGCCCCAACCTGAAGAGAATGTTTTTTGGGTGGAAGACCCGGGGTCCACAGCCGTGGGAATGGAAGAGGCGTGGGCATTCTGCATGATCCCCAGTGCCCAGGCCACGAATTCGGGGAAATTGCAGGCCTCTCAGAATCCACAGAGTACACACTAGTGAACCCAGAATAAGGCGCAAGCACTCCCCAGGGAGCTTTCAGAAGGAGTGCTGAAGAGCGCCAGATCCTGCACCCTAGTGAGAAGTGCCTGAACGGCTTTAGAGACATTGGCCCAGCCAAAGGGTCCAGGGACCACCAGGTCTTGCACTGGTGGCCCAACCTGGAGAGAGTTGTTTTTTGGGTAAAAGGCCTGGTGCCTACAGCCATGAGCACGGAAAAAGCGCAGGCATTCTGCGGGATCCCTGATGCCCAGGCCATGAATTGGGGGAAGTGCAAGCCCCTCAGAATCCACAGAGTACACACCAGTGAACCTGGAAGGGGTGCGTGAGCTCCACAATGGGCTGTGGAGAGAGTGCTTGGGAGCTCCCAGATCCGGTGCCCAGGGCCTGTCCTGGAGCATAGGGCCCACACAGCTGGACCTGGGGACAGTGCACCACAGGCTGACAGAGCTCTGACCAGCAAGGGAAAAAAGCCAGAGCATTCGCCCCTAAGTCTGCTGCAGTCAGCAAAACCAGGAAAACTGGTTTGGCCAGTTTGAAATCAACAAAGGGTTTTTTTTTCCTGTTTTTTGTTTTTTTTTTTTTCTTTTTTGCATGATTTTTTTCATTAAGTAACTTTTTATTTTTTAATTCTTATTATTGTTATTTCGTTCAATTCCTTATGCTTCTATTTGTTTCTAGTGTTGATCCTTCTCTCTTTCTTTCCAAATTTATCTCTTCATTCCATCTCCTGCCTATTTCCTTCTTTTTTTATTTTGAATCTGCAAGTAATAGCATATCTGTATTATTATTTCATTTTTCTTACACTTTTTATTGCAATAGTATTTCAGTATTCCTCTTCTTTCAGTATAGTCTTCTTTGCTTGGCTAGTTATAATGTATCATTTAATAGGTTTCCCCTGTTATCTCATTCATAGTATATACCTAATTAACTGTTCTTCATTTGTATTCCATTAGTACACTTCTCAAGGCTCCACACTTCCTATTCTTATTATCTGGATCTCGTAGATACTGTCCTATGATTGCTGCTCTAATATTACTGTAAATAATAGCTATTCCATACAATTGTAAATAATACACAACATCCCTCCCAGACCTTAGCCCACTTCTCAGTTTCATGAATTCCATTACTTTAGTGGTTAACTTTATTCTCTCACACACTACACCTATTTACTACTCTTTACTCTCACCCTACCTCAGAAACTGACCTCCCACAACTTCACTGTTTTCTACATCCAACTCACAATCCTTTCCTTCCCAACAAGAGTCTTATCTTCTTTCCATCTTTTCTAAAAAGTGTCTAGGGGGTGGAAAATCACAGTTAACATTATACATAGCCAAAGGATCCCCTATCTCTTCCCTACTTGCTGCTACTGTAAATGTCATAGCATACTCTCTTGCTGTCTTAAGCCATTTTGCCTTACCCCTGCAACTGATCACAAAAAAGA
>CM052547.1:53189653-53216549 GCA_028533065.1 Trachops cirrhosus | reverse complement strand
AAAGAAACAAGTAAAATATAACAAAAGACACTGAAATAGAGGACAGGTTGTCAGGGCCCAGAGGGGAGAGGGGAGGGAATTTCAGGGGAGAAGGGAAGGGTTTACAGGAACAAATATAGAGGACATCTGGACAAAACTAGGGGGGTTGGACATGGGAGGGAGGAGGGAAGGAATTGTTGGGTGGGCTTGAATGGGAATAAAGATAGAAACAGTGCTGAATCAACTAAAATCAAAAAAATTTAAAAAAAAACAAAATGAGGCAGCAAGGCTAAGGTCACATATTGTGGAGTGCAGGCTGGTGGCTTTGTTATTTTCTAACTAAAAAATAAGACAAAAACTAAAAGAAGACAAAAATGTGTAGGTTATTAACAAATATGCATTTACTGCAAATACATAGAAGAAAATGTTTTAGGTAGAGGAACTTACTAAGAAACCCTCGAAGAGCAAACGTGTAGACATACAGTCATATACATTGTTAAGGTCTACCATGGAAAGAGATATGTGAATTCAGGTAGAGGGAACCCAAAGATAATTTGCTCTGACCTGTCATTTTACAAATGCAAAGAATCAGATCTAGCAAGATTAAGAGACCTGACTAAGCTGAACTATCCAGTTAGCAGCATAATCCAAACTGGAATCAAACGAGTTTGGGTGTGCATGTTTATGAGTGTACATAACTGTGCATCTGTGAGAATGTGTCAGTGTGAGTGTGTGTTTGTGAGAATGTCTTCATATGGGTTCACATGTGTGCACATGTGTACAGGTATATATTCATGCTTAAACAGTTATGCTTTTTTATATATTGTTGCTCTAACGGAATCTCTCCTAAGGGAGTAAGTTGAATGATAAAATTAGTGTTCTTCATTAATACCATTGAACTATTTTTGAAACAAAAACAAGATATTATGCCAATCCAACAATAATAGAATAGTTAAGTAATCTATCATGCATGATGTATTAAGCACAAATTAAATTATGGTCACAATAAGTTTGTACACATAGACAGAAATGTTTATCTTTTAACTTTCAAGGTTCAAAACTGCAGAGATTAACCTCAAGCATGTCTGAAACTGCACAGAAATCCACTAACCTGCCAGTAGTGACCTTCTATGGGTGTTGGCATAAGGATGACTTTGTCCCAAATACTCCTCAGTCCATTCCAACTTTCTATAATAAGTATATACAGTGCTTTTTTAAAACTGGAAAAGAAATGAGAATTTGTAACTGGAAATTTGCATCACAGCCTTCTGACCTGGAATAGTGTGGGCAATCCTGCCTGTGTCCAGCTTCTCTTTAGCCTGCAGATGCTCCGGGGTACACAGAGGCAAAAAGGGGGGCACCTGCCTGACCTGGGTCTTAGAAAGTCCACAGTTTTTTGTCCGGAATCTAACACATGTTTGCATACAATGATGGTTCTGGGGTTGAAAGTCTCACTTTTTTGAGATCAAAAATCCCATTTTCTCAACTTCCTTTGGTGAACTCTCCTGGACACATGTGGTGGACATCACAGGCCCTCAGGCAAATGCTTTCCCATGCCTCAGGAAAGATATTTGACAATGAATTCATCTTTGTTTATGTCCTAAAGCATCCTGAGAATTCACAAGCTTCACAGTTCTTGCTGTGATCTCCAATGACCTTAGAAAGTACAGTGTACTGGAGAAGGGAGTAAGTAGAAAGCAGGGCTGACTCAGGCTGTCCGCACCCTTGGCCTTAGGCATGCAGGAAAACTGTTTTCTCCCTTCTCCTCCTTCATGGAACATAAGTTCTGTTGCTGATAGAAAGTCATAAGTTTTATTCTGTGTCCACCTGCTGAGTAAAAACTGGGTCCTTTACTGAGGTCTGGGTAGGCCATGGAAAAGTTAAGCTTTGTCAGTTAACTGCAATCTCTGCTATTCACTTTCATAACTTGGAGAGACTTGCTCTGGGCAAGTGACGGGCTCAAGTCATTTGTTAGTCATCACAGCATGTTAACTGATGAGCTCCGATGGTTGCTGGAAGGCAAGCTGAAAGCCCCTTCTCTACTAAACATATAACACTGCCCAAGACACACAAGGACTCTGCAATAAATAACAACCCCCTCCCCCACTGTAGACTAAGTGAGGAGAGGAGGGAGCAGAAATGGAGCTAATTTTTAAGTCCCAGAGAAGTTACTTGAAACAACCTTGACCTGAAATACTCTAGAAAAAAACGTGTTCACCATGTATTGTGGTAGCAGTGAACAGCCAGACAACAGTTGAATACACAGTTTTTTTATTTTCTCTCCTACTAATTCCAGAAACACTGATGAATTTCCAGGATGCACCAGGTGCTCTGCCATGTAAATGGGCATGAGTGAGATTCCAGGTGAAAGGGGAGACAGATGTGTGGAGTGTAAGTATGGCAAATGTGGCAATGGCAGCACTCAGCAGGTTTCTGACATCATAGACCATGAACTTTATGGTGAGAGAAGACATAGGCATGTGGTCCCAGGAGGTGATAACTAAAATGAATTTAAATGTCAAGTTGGTGCATTTCAGATTAGGGAGGGAGGATATGCAGGCAGAGGACAGAGTGTGTTCATGTGCACAGAGGGTGGACCACCAAGGACCTGTGTTTCTAAAGAGGGCTAAGGGGAAGAAGTGTCTGGTGGACAAGCCAGCTGCAGGCATGGAGTTGAAGGCATGCCTGAATGAAGATTCTTTCCCTGTGCATGCATGCAGTGATTAGGGATGACCTGACCTAACCTGACCTGACCTGGGTCAGTGCTGACCAACTGCATCATCATCACCTAGGACTGTGTTAGAAATACAAATTCTAACGCCCTCTGCATTAGGTTCCTGCAGCAGCCATAACAAAGTACCACAAACTGGGTGACTCAATGTAACAGTAATTTATTCTCTCATACTTCTGGAGTCTGGAAGTATGAAATCGAGGTGTTGGCAGAACTGTGTTCTCTTCCCAGCTCCAGAAGGATCGTTTCTCTCCTCTCCCAGCTTCTGGCAGCCTCAGATGTCCCTTAGCTCTCTGTCTTCAGATGACCTTCTTCTCCCCCTGTGTCTCTCTTCACAGTGTCTTCCTCTTCTTGTAATGACACCAGTCACATTGGATTAGGGTTCACCCTAATGATCTCAAAAAACCTATTTCCAAACAAGATCACATTTACAAGCACTGGGGGCTAGGCCTTCTTTAGCTAGGCTAAAAAAAAAAACAACCACCACCAAACTCTTGTTTCCACCTTCTAAGTTCCTCCAACTGGGCTAATGATCAAATTAACAGACACAGATTAACAAAAATCAAATTTTAATAAATGCACTGCAGAATTCACATATGCATGAAAATTCAGGAGACAGTGAGGTAACATTGGGTATTTATGACATTTTTGGACAAAGGAAACAGGGGAGATGGGGTATTAGATTTCAGAATGAGAATAGGCCATCTACACGTAGTTAAGAAAGAGCAGAACGTACAAGGCAACAAATTTTTGCTAGGCAAATTTGAAACAATGGGACACAGTGGGTATCTAGCTAATAGGCTTGAAGTCTTCCTGACTAATGTTAGGGTGAAAATTCTTAAGGTTATTATGCCAAAGCTCCCTTCCTAAAGCAGGTTTCTCTGTCTGAATCTCTTGGACTGGAAAGCGGGGAGGGTCAAAGTTCTTTCCAAGTCTCTCATTTCTTAATAAACAGCATAAAATCAATGTCCCCAAAGCAGCTTCAGGGTGGAAATTTTTAGTTCTCTTCAAGTTCAATATATCCTTTCAGGGGACACAGTTCAATCCATAACACCTTCCATCCACAGAATCAGAATATTGGATTTTAGCAAACCCTCTAGTTTGAGAAGTGTTGGTCTGAATAGGTAGAAAATGTGCTTCTATCTTCCCAGTAAATGCCCTGAGGCCAAGGCAATCAAAGAGCACATCTGGTTTGCATCCTACAAAGTTACACAGATTTAGGCTTGGGTACAGCAAAAGTTGGGTTCAGAAACTTATTGTGTTTGATCATAATAATAGTCATAACCTTTGCTCTGCCATTTCCAGTGCACAAAGTTCTTGCACACCATTACTTGTTATGGATCCTCTAAAAGTGGACCCTGAGGTGAAAATCTGGATGCAGGTGTTTTATCTGGGACATGAGGGGTTAGGAAAGTAAGGCAGGAGAGGAGGAGCCAGTGCAGGGACATCACTGACACTATAATCTCCAGACAAAGGGAGCAACCTCCCTCCACGACTTTGTCCTAATGAAATTGTTGCTGATGAAATTATGGCTCTTTTAGGGAATCCAGAGAAAAGCATTTCATAGACCCATTGGTGTGGCAAGATTTATTCAGGTGGAAATAGAATGTTGCAGATTTAAGATTCATCTTAAAGCTTAGTCCTTTGGAGCCCACAGGCAGCTGCTAAGTGGTCTCAGTTCACACCCAGGCAGCTTAGCGCTGTTCCTAGCAGCACTGCTGTATCCAGGCTCCTGCTAGACTCGCATGGTCAATATGGGGAGGATTCACAAATAATCGGACTGAGTGTGTGTTCCTGAGAATGAAAGATAGCTTCTTTGTCGATCTGGGTTATATTATCTTGTGCTTACGATGGAACAGGCACTTCTTCAAAATAACTTCCCAGGTTTTCACAGGCTTCTAATGGGTCCACCCCCTGAGCAACTGATCCCTTTCCCAGCTTAGACTGACAGGACTCTCTGGTCTCCATTTTGGCTCTTATTGAACATGTGCTTTTTTCCCCTCCATAGTCTGGGCAAGGGTACCAGGGAGATTGAAAGGTCAGTCATTCCTCACTGTACAGTGGAGAAAGGGTTATTAGTCCCCTTTGTGGGGCAATGCTGCAATCCCTTGGAGTAGGTACAGATAGGCAAACCAGCTTATGCTCCCTAGTTGATTATGCTCAACAGTGTCTGATTCTCTTTGCTTCCTTCTTTTATTAATAACTAGCTATAGCAACAAAATCAGAATCCGTACAAGCAGAGGCAGTCTTGAAAAAGAAATGATGGTCCCAGAACTCAGGTTAGCCTCTGGCTATGTGCCAGTGTTGCCCTATGGACCCAGATCACCTAATCTGTGCCAGAGACCACAAACCACTCACATCTGTGGTGGTATTACATTCCTACAACCAACTGGTCAATGAGTTTTATTATTATTATTTTAATCCCCATGTTACAGATAAAGAAACTAAGGCTTAGATAATGAAAGAGACTTCCTTGTCCAAAGTCTCACAGCTAGTAACTAGCAGAGCCTAAGGATGAGACAGCTTCTTTTAGCTCCAAACCAGCACTTTCTCCTCTGTTTTTGTGGAAGGCATGCTGGAAGCTCCTCTGGAAGCTACTTACCATTTTTTACCCTCAAGCACACATTCTGAGGTCCGCACACTTTCTCAGGTTCCTGGAGTTAAGAAAGCACCGTGTTTCCTAGTTCAGTGTGTGCAGGCACCAAGGGGAGAAAGCTTAACACTCCCTTTTGTGGAATTGCTCTTTATCCATTCCCACATGGCTATTTGGAACATGAGGGTGTTTGGAAGAAAGGTAGGGAAAGGAGAAGAACCAAGCTGCAGTGTTCCTTCAAGGAGGACCTGATCCCAGGTGCTGGCCAATCATTTCAAGGGGGGGCCACGGACCCAACCTAGGCCATTTAGTTGTTCAACAAAGAACTTTTTTTTCCTTCTGAATCTGAGAGGGCAAGCTCTTTCTGAGCAACTGAAATGTATCCAGTAATGTCTGAGATTTTAAGGTTATGTTTCCCACCATAATACTTCAATAGAGAAGTACTATAGTTCTAGAAAAGCAGGTGTCATCACTATACAGTTTAACTCTCATGTAACTATTAAACCAAAACATTTACAAATAAGTTTACAAGCAAGACTCAAAAATCAAAGTGGTCTCATTTAACAACATTGACTTAATGTAATAATAGGAGATTGTCATTACTGAAACTAAATCTCAACTAACAGAGTGCCTGAAGAAATTTCACTTGAATTTTGGGTTTGGTGCTCCTGCCCATATAAATTATTGGAAACCCTCATTTATCATCAAGTAGCTGTGGCCCCAGGTGTCCCTCACTTGAAGAAGAAGTAACCTGTAACCTGAAGGACTGTTTTTGCTTTTTCTGCCACAAAGAAAGTAGTCCTGTTTGGTCCCTACAAAAATAAAATGGGCTGCCCTTGCATTGGCTGTGGCATTCTGCCCTTGCATTCTGAGCTGCAGCCTCCAGACCAAATAAAGTTGACTCTTATTCCAACCACTGTGTTATTAGAAAAAAATCCATGACTAAAACATTTCTGCAGAAAGTGAATTATCTCTGAATCTAAGATTGAAGTCTATGAGACACTGATCTAAACTTTGATGTCTTCCTACTTTTGAAGTTTTCACTTCCAACTTTAGGAAAATTATATTTAATACAAGAAAAAATCAAACCAAAAAACAGTAACTTATCTGTATTAATTTTCACATGAAAATTAAAGTCCATTAAAATTGATGAATTCTTCAGTAAGTTGTTTACTTACTGAAGAATAATTTTATTCATTTGACCAGAACTCGGTTTTCTTTGGAAAATGGCTATGTCTTTACTGTTGTGTGAGAGTGTTTGACTACAGTCAATTCTCCAAAAGTTTTTCCCAGAATAAACATTAACAGCCCAAAGTAAGTAAAATGTAGTTGTTATCTTAGCTATGGGTAACTTACAGTGGGGGCCATGGCATTTCTGGGAATTTGCATGAATACTGCAGCTCTAAATTCAAGAGAGAACATGACATCTTACAGGCAGTAACCCCAGTTTCATTGACCCCTGCTTATTATACTGTGTAGTTTACAAAGAATCAAAGGCTCAAAGAGGTCAAGCAAGCTGCCTAAGGTCACATAACAAATTGATAGCTAGGTCAGGATTCCAGTCTCCTGATTCCCAGTGTCATGTTTCTGCCTGGGCTAATTTAGATGCTGGGCTTACAGAAAAAAAGAAGTGTATTAAGCAAGCAACTGTCATCATTCCCAAAATCATGTTGTGCTGGATCATCTGGGTACACACACAGGAGAGGACAGCTGGTGACTCAGTGCCCACCACACTTCCCATGGTCAATTCCATATACTGATCATAGTCATACCTGTTTTCTCTAGCATCATGTGTCTTTGACAACTTTCTCTACTTGTTTCCATGTACATTCCAGGGAAATGTTATCCTTAGATTGGCAAACAGTGTGGACACCATGGCCCAATGATCTGATTCAAGTCCTGTTTCTGCCTCTTGAGAGCTGTGTGATGTCAGGCAACTGTCTCAAAGTGAATACCAGGATAGTTTTGGGGGCCATGCTGATCCCATTCAAGTGGCCCTCAGCCTTGTTTTGGAAGACTCCCATGTGTCCTCTGATGGAAGTGGCATGGGTGCAGTTCCCCCAATTGCAGATTCAAGTGATTGGAAGTTATTTAGAGGTGATTTCAGAGGCAGTTCTAGAAGCCTGGGGAAGTGAGGCAGGGAAAGGAGGAAACAACACAGATGAGCTGATAAACTGCTACCATGAGCAGAAGGCTCACTCTTGCTGGGCACCTCTGAGCATGGTGTGAAACAGGTCTCAGAGTTGTCCAGTGAGCCAGACCATTCCAAGTTAGGCTGCTGTGTTTGTGTGTTGCCTCTCTCACTAGCATCATGTCTCCTGATCTAGATGTAGACCTCCAGAGCCTTCATCTCTCCTTCCTGTACATGCACCAGTCACTAAAATAAGGAATGCTAGGCTTAGAGGAAACTGGTGACTTGGAACTGGAGACTTTACCTATCTGGGCCAATATTCCCCAGAACTAAAGGTGTTGGCCAAGATGATCCTCTGACTCTAAGAACTACAAAGCCCACTTTTTGTTCAAATTCTATGGGTCTTCTCATGTGCTTTTATGGCCCTCCTCTCTCCAATAGTGAGGGTCATCACCAACTTTAAACACTGTGCTTATACAGGGTATGGCAAACTTGGCTCACACTCTGAGATCATGTTACATTCAACCCAGTTGGTGGAAGTGTCATTCCTTAAAGACACCTGCCCCAGGAGTGTGCACAGTGGATTTATTGGGGCACAGATCACAGACATGTATGCCTCTCATGTTTTCTCATCATTTCATTCCAAGCCTTTTCTTTTTCAAGTTTGGCTTCCTGGAGTTCCTAAGAGAGAGGGGCCAAAATCACAATATGTATTGGTGTTTGAGGAAAACAGTCTTATTTTAGTAATGTTCCTAGGGAGGAATGTTAAAACCACAAGTGAAGGCTTGCATTTGGTGTCTTTCTGAGGCAAAGTAGAAATGTCTTTGCCACTCATGTTGGGACTGTAGGTCATGAGTTCAAGGGTATTTCCTTGGAAGAATATGGTATTTTGTAGGCACAGCCTTGTTGATATACAGGGGTCATATGAAAATATTCATCCTACATTGAGCATGAGCACAGCCCCTTGGAGTAGACGCTGCAGCAAAGGTCTGGCCCACTGCAGAGAGCTCTAGGGTAAGGGTCTCAGGGGAAGGGAGATGTGAGGTGGGGAGCATTCAGGACTTGGAATAACAGCTGTGAGCCCACCAGAACAGCAGCACTGATGCTTGCTAGGGCACCTTAGCCTGGCTTTCACTATAGATTGCAGTCCTTGACTTCTAGTGGAATGTTCTAACCATGCCTGGGACTCTGTCAGGCTGCAATTTAAAGAAATGTTCCCTACCAGTGGTTGCATCCCATGGTGTGGTGACTCAACTTGGCTGACATGGTGGAAGAGTACAGAGTTTGCCCTAGCTTGAGGTTTGTCTGCTTTGGGGCTGACACCTTCCAGTGAGGTCCTGGGAATATATGCAAAGGGCACCCTGGGATTATGTTATGTGTGAAGGTTGGTGGGCAGGTGTGAGTCAGGTATGGTATGAATGGCAGTTTATTCCAGAAATCCAAAGCAGTGTATTTGAAAAAATACACTGTCTTTCTGAAGGAGATAGCAAAGAGGGAGACTCACATGAGAGCAGGCCCATGGAGGGAACCTCTGTGAGAGGCCAGTGGGCAGGGATGCTCAGGAAGGCTGGTTCCTGAACCTGTGGGCCGTGAAGTGTTTCCAGAAAAACTGTGATTTGGAACTGGATAGGAAGGAATTCCAATGGTGCTGAGTGAGAGCTTCAGAGAACCTTTCCAATCAAAGGGGCCCTGGCTTTGACCAAAGCAGGGACATTTCCTGGACTAGCCTAGAAAATATGAGGAAGGGTAAAAAACAATGTTTAGGTCTATTGCACTTCATCCTTGAGATCCCTAGTACCACACAAACCATGGGCTCCTCATACTCTCCAGATACCCAGGGCTCCTGCTTTCAAAAGAGCACTCCACTTAGTTATACTAAAATGTAAATGATTGGTTACAGCTTTGGGGAAATGGGGCCAAAATAACAAAATGTCCCAGCCCAGTGAAAAAAAAAAAACTGTACAAGTTACAATGAACATATCAGCAAAGGTCAGTTAAGATAATATTTTGACACCAGCGAACTCCTCTCGTTTTTTCAAATCATCCACCACACATACATGGAAAGTTGGCTTGGGGAAGAAATATTCCATGTTGACACATAAGAAAGCCACTTATGATTATGCCTTTGACTGAGATTCCTTTGTTTCTGTTAGTCATTGCTGTCAAACAAACCTCTCCAACTTTCAAATAGATACACAACAGCATTTATTTTGCTCAAATACAGGATCTGGACATGCTCAGTGGGGATATCTCATGTATCTCCACTCAGTGACAGCTGGAGCTGGGCTGGAGTCATCAGAAGGTTCCTGGCTCCTTTGTCTGCAGCCTAGGCTTGTGGTGGAGTAGGGGGTGGGGGAGGTAGGGAGCATGGTTCATCAGCAGAAACTTCTTGGATATCTTTCTGTATCTCCATGTAGTCTCCACAAAGTTTCTGCAGCATAGCAGCCTTGAGGAATCTGAACTTCCTACTGTCACTTAGGGCTATCACCCAAGGTACATGACCCATGAGATCCAGACAGCAGCTCCATGTCTTTTACAACCTAGTCTGGGAAGTCACACAGCATTACTTACTTCTAATAAATTTTGTTCATTAAGGTGGCACAAAGTTTCACTTGGAATGCGAGGGGCAGGGTCACAGACTCTAACAAAGTGTGGGAAGAACATAGAACTAGAAATTTGCTGGGGCCAATTTTGGAAATTACCATGAGCTTTGCTCTGCATTGCCAAAAGAAAATTATGGCACTGTGGTCTAAATATATTTCCCAAGTTTCAAATGTTGAAACCTAAGGCCCAATGTGAGCAGGTTAGGAAGTGGGGCCTTTGGGAGAAAGTTAGGTCATGAAGGTGGAGTCCTTAGGAATGGAACTAATAAAGAAGACACCAGAGAACCCTGGCTGGTGTAGCTGTGGATTGAGCACTGGCCTGCAAAACAAAGGGTCACAGGTTCAATTCCCAGTCAGGGCACATGCCTGGGTTGCAGGCCAGGTCCCTAGGTAGGAGCACTTGAGAGGCTAGCACACATTGATGTTTCTCTCTCTCCTTCTCCCTCCTTTCCCCTCTCTCTAAAAATAAATAAAATCTTTAAAAAAATTTTTTTAAAAAGAGACCAGAGAAATTACTAGTCCTTCTACCATGTGAGTATACAACAAAAAGTCAGCTGTCTGCAACCCTGACCATTCCAGCACCTTGATCTGGAGTTTTCAGTCTCCAGAACTGTGAAAATTTCCTGTTGTTTGTAAGCCCCTAGGCTGTGGTGTGTGGCTATAGGAGCCCCAACAAACTAGGGCAGCGGACTCCCACATCCCACCTCTCCTTTTGGTGAGAAAATGTATAGTAATTTTTCAAGATCTTTTTTATTGAGTATTCTCTATGTGCAAGCACCCGGAGAGTCTAACATCTTAATACAATACCCTGATTCTATAATAACCCTATAAGGTGGTTATTACTGTGCACATTTTAAAGATGAGTATAGTTCACTCTAGACAGAGGTAACTTATTGCAGGTCACACAGCCAATGAAGGCCTGACTTCAAGCTGGTGTGACACCAAAGCCACATTCTTTCCATCACACTGTTTCTTAATTTGTTCTGCACAAAGGAAAGGACAAGGCAGAGGTCTGGGTGACCCAGGAGATTGGGTACACTGGAGGCCCACATACCCTCCACTGGGAAGAAGCACACAGTCCATGCCTATCACTCAGATATTGCACCCACTGTGAATTTTGTGGGGACACAATTTAACCCATAACCATGGCAATCCCATCTTGGTGTCTGCTTCTCAGAGAAACAGACCTGACTCAGTTGCCATAATTAAACTAACATATATTTTATCTGATAGCTCACAGTCTGGAGTAAAGCACTAAGCCTCATGGGTCTTTAGGGATCATTGCCAGGGAACAGTGGGTAGATCCAGATTAGAGAGCAGAAGTGTAGGTCCCAAATCAGTTACCCAGTGGACCACGGAGGAGGTGCCCCAGGCTGGAGCCTGGAAGAGAAAAGGAGATTGAGGCATGCCAAGGCAGATGAGGAGCCCAAGAAAGAAGAAGCCTGGATTCAACTCAGGCATCAGGCTGAGCCAGGTGCCTGCCATGTTGGGGGACATCAAGGGGCATACAGAGCCCAATTTGCCAGGCCCCACTGAGAGGCGTTACCTTGATGGGCCCACATTTTTATCTGTAAATGAGGCATCACCAGCATCACTTCTGGTTGAGAGTGTTTGCAGACGTCATCTCCTGGGCTAGGGTGAGTGGGGCCTGTGCCTCCTTAGTCAGAGGGCAAAAAACAGCCAAGAGGAGGAGGCATTGATGGCTCCTGGCCACTGTCCCTAGGCTCTCCATGGCTCCTCTGCCTGGACTCTCTGGGCATGGAAGAGGTTTCACACACTCAGTCCTTCGTTTAGTCCACAAATGTCTTTAAACTGCTCACTGGGCACCAGGCTCTTCTCAGGAATGAAGCAGACACAGCCCCCACCCCTTTCATACAAGCCATTGGAGGAGGGCAGGATTAGAAACAGAAGGAGAGTCAATCAGTCATACCCTATCCCCAAAGGAGAACAGTGGGACAAAGAGAGGGGGCAAAGTGGGTAGATGCCAGCAGACAGGCTCCTTGGTATAATAACACTCTTCCTTCCTGTGCCTGGAACAATAAAGCCATCCTGTACTGAATATACAAGCTGGGAGAGCCTATCTGTCACAGGGCTGAGTTACGCAAACTGTGGACTTGTCACAAATGAGATCTGCCGTCTAGCACAAACATAGAATAGGATCTGCCCCTTGTCCCCAGTGTCCTCAGCAAAAGTTGATGCCTCTCCCTGCATACATCACTGACTACTTCACAGCCCTGGGCAGACCTTGCTGACAGCTCAGCTCTCCATGTCCCTCCACAGAGCTGCACAAGGGACAAGAAGACATTCAGTCTGACCTCTAGCTGTGACCTCCCATAACTCTCTGTCCACTTCCATGCCCCCTGGTTCTCTCATCTCTGTATAGCCTGGCTACTCAAGCCTGTTGTTTTCTCCACATCCACCCCATCAGTGAATTCTAGTGCTTCAGTCCCCAGATGTCCACTTTTCACCACAGACACTACTACAGCCCTACCTCAGTCTCCTGGCTACAGACCAGATAGTGGTTGCAGATCATTAAGTGGTCTCCACCTCTCCCTGCCTGGCAGCTTTTTCCCTCAGCAGCAGGCAGAGTGATTCTTTCAAAGTGCATTTCAGACAGTGACACACCCAAACCAAACTTCCCCAGCTTCTCTCATACTTGGGATGTAATCCCATGTCCTTCCATGAGCTACCCTCAGTTCCTTCCCTACCCTCTGCCTCCCTCTACCCCAAACATACACATCGTCTCTGCACTGTTCTAGAAGCAGCAAGGTCTTGCCTCACTGGCTCCTCTTCTCCCAGACACATCAGTTCAGCACCTGCTCAGAAGCTCACTTACCCACCTTCTTCACAGGAGCCTATTACCCCTTCCTTGCTAGTCTCCTCTGTTTTTATTCATAGACATATTTTCTCTTTTTACTGTCTGTCCTGTCCTAGAGTAAAGACCCCTGCAAGGCAGAGATACTTGTGTCCACTGTGATGTGTCCAGCAGGGTAGGTGCTTCGTCAGTGCTGTCAGATAGCTAAATTCATAAATAAATTTTCTGGGTTAAAAAGCTAAAGAAATACTATCCTTTCAGCTATTGCTCTGAGATGCTCCACTGGTGGTGATGTAGCAGGCATAGCCATCTCTCTGTCTCTAGAGACTCTGGACTGCTTAGAAAGAGCTTGAGAGCTCACCTGTCTCATAGCCTTGATGACCATGTATTCCAGAGTGGTCACCATGGGGCTCTGGCCCTAAGGTCCTCCTTGCCCTAAGAGTCTGTCTGCCACTATGATGGTGGTAGGAGCTGGCCTCCCTGGGACCCTCAATCTCAGCTTCCTCCTGAGGCCTTGCTCAGTCTCTGGTAGGACAAGCAAAGGTACTTAGCCGCCAAAGACATCTGTCAAACAATGGCTGGCTTCAATGAAGACTTCCCATTGCTGAGACTACTCTCAGATACATCCCACACAATTACCCAGAAGGACCCATGGCACTCAGCCTAGGGGTCCAGGAGCAACTCACACATTAATACACCATTGTCCACTTCCCTTTCCCAGTCTCACTTCTCACTGAGCCCTCACTGTGCATCCAGGGACCACCACTCACTAAATCACTTGTGTCCTTATCTCAGGGTCTGCTTCTCAGGGGGTGGGTAGTGTGCAGTACTAACTAAGAGGAGTCCTGAGCAGGAGACTGTACACAGAGCACAGCCCCAAGGTTCCTTCTGGTCTCAGGCTCCTGGCCACTCCAACGTGAGCTCTCTCCTGTCTTAGGACACTTGCTGCCAAGCTGCCACGTCCTGGAACTGGCTGTTGAAAAAAAAAAGGTTTCTAAAGACTTTCCCATCCCTTTCCACATAGCAGGAAGAAGTAGCATTGAGGGTTACCAAACCCAGCTGCATGTGCTCAGCCAGTGCCCCTCAGCTGGGAGCTCACAAGCTGGTTTTGTTCTCTGCACTGCACTGGGCAGCAGGTATAGGGGCTGGCACAGACTTGACTTCTAGGGCCTGCTCCTGGTTTTCTTCCCATTCCCTGGAGCCTCCTCTCCATCCTCCTCTCCATCAAGCTGCTCCTCATCTTGTACAATGAAGGGGTGACCTGAGAGATCAACTAATGGAGAAACAGACTTGTGAAAACTTGCCTCAAAGACAAAAAGCCAAACTTCTCTTTCAGAACTATCAGTGCAAGGAGTGACCACCTCAGCATGGGTTGAAATTCTAATGTTGGTCCAAGTGGCCTAGATGCTGCCCTGCAGACAAGGCTTGGAAGGGCTGCACTCAGAGACAGTAAGAGGTAAAAACTCACAGTTCCATGTGGCCCTGCCCACATCAAAATGGACCTCCCCTACTGATAGTCAGTTGGTGTGTCCCTTCTTCCTGGGCTAAACACACAGGCTCTCCAATCCTGTGCCTGCAGAACCATTGCTCTCCTCCCCGACACTTTACTCCGCCCCTATGTTCTCTCCTACATGCTTTCAAGAGCAACTCCAAAGATTCTTCCTCCATGATTTCTGAACTCAGTGGTATGTATGCTCCTCTGGAAACACATGGCACTGCTCATTTTCACCCCCATAATACAATTGTACATAGCAATGTCTTATACCCTGGTATATCAGTCAGCAGTGGCTGTGTAATCAACCACCTCAAAACTCAAATAGTACTCATTTTATTATGGACCACATGTCTGAGGAGCAAATGGGCATTGACCAATATTGTCTGGGCTCACTCATGCTTGTAAAGGGGTAGGGATTCTGCTCCAGGCTGACTTGCTTGAATCCAAATCCAGTGCATATATCTAATCTGTGCCTCTGCCACATCATGCTTACTAATGTAGTGTTGACAAAGCCAGTCTAATGGGCCAACCCACGGTGGGGAATCAGGGTGATCACTCTGCCCACATTGAGAGGGCACAGCAAGGTCAGCTGGCAAAGAGCAGGTCCCAGCCAGGGAGGAAAATAGAATTGGACCAGTAATGCAGCCACCATGTCTATGAAGCTATAGTTTCCTTGAGGGGTGGGAACAGCAACAGTTATTATGCACACAGTTTTGACACTTCACACTGGGCATTCACAAGACTGCTGTCAAGGTAGGGTATTTTGTTACTTCATTTTGGTCTGGTTTGCATTTGGTTTCTTGTTTTGTTTAACCATTTTACAGAGGAAGCCACTCAGACCCAGAGAGGAGAGGTGGCCTAACCAAGGTCTGTAGCAGGGACTAATGTGGTCTCAGAGTTTGGTCAGGAGCCCAACCTGGCCCCCATATCATTGGATCATGTTGATATGTCTGACACACTTTGGGAACTTTCCAGATATCACAGTGTGGTTTTTGGACCAGTGACCCACAGCTGCCTCAGTGTTGGAGTTTACTGCCAATTACAAATTACAAGTAGACTTTTTGACATTGTAAGCTACAATGAGGGAAAATCATCTGTATTTTTATGATGAATGCCAAAGATTTAAATATTTTATCCAATTTGATTTTTGTTAACTTCACCCATAAAATTGATTTGAAGAAATAAAGCTGTGGAAAACTGCATTGTGGGAGAACTGGAATATTTATAGGTGGCTGATACCTGTGATTTCAGTTGTGTATCTTGTGTGTAACTCTACAAGGAAATATTTTGTAATTTGGTTCCCTTGCTAAGCTCCAGTACCTAGCACATGTGGGCTACAGGCCACTGCTCTCCACTGCCCACATGGTGTCCTGTTGGAGAAGTCACTGAAGTGTGTTAAACATCGGGCAAGAGCTATGGTATGGCAAGGGCTGCATGGAGTGTTTGAGATGCCTGCAGCCATTTTCAAGGAGAAAAACTAAATAGCACTAATAGTTGTTCATGTCATAAAGACATGCACCTACCTGTTTTCCAACCATCTGGGTAGCCTCAGGTGGAATGCAAGGTGTATTGTAAACTGTAAAGAAACTGCAAATGGTTTTCCAAAGTGGCTGCACAGTCTCGGCAACACTTGGTATGGAAAGTCTTCTAATTCAGGTGTGCTGGTACATATGTGGAGCAACTCATTGTGAATTTCAATTTGCATTCAGGAATAAAAAGAAACAAATCACTTGTCTTCAGCAAACTTTAGTTCATTTGGGCTGCAGAAACAAAATACCATAGACTGGGTGGATTATAAATGGCAGAAATTTATTTCTCACAGTTCTGGAGTCTGGAAGTCTGAGATCAGGAAGCCAGCATGTTTGGGTGAAGGCCATTCTCCAAGTCACAGGCTTTTCCTTGTGTCCTCATATGATGGAATGGGTGAAGAGTATCTCCAGAACCTCTCTGATGAGGCACTAATAAGCTCCAATTACAGTGCTGAATTCTCATGACCTAAGCACCTCCAAAGGCCCTACCTCCTGACACCTCTAACACATTGTGAGTTAGGATTTCAACATATGAATTTGAGGGACACACACATTCAGACTGTAGCACCACTGTGCATACAACAACAATTTGAATCTCAGAATGATTATACTGAGTAAAGTAAATCAGACACAAGAGTTTATATGTGATTCCATTTAAAGAGAGTGCAAGCTAATTTCTAAAACCTAAAGCAGGCCAGTGATTGTATGGGTCCAGGAATAAGAGGGTGTGATCTGTGAAAGATCACAGAAATCTTTTGGAGATAATAAGAAGGAATGTTTAGTATCCTGACTGTGATGGTGGTTCCACAAGTGTATAAAATCATCAAAATTCCTTGAATTGTACATTTTAAATAAACACTTTAAATGGATATAGCTTATTGCCCATAAATTATCCCTCAATAAAGTCCATAAGAGGCCTAATATTAGTAATAACAATAATGGTAATAATTGCTAAAAGCCAAGAAGTACTTACCTTGCACCAGGCAGAGTCCTCTGTTATCATTCCCAAAGTGCAAATGGAAAAGTGAGGCACAGAGACTTTGAGTGACTTATCCAACACCACAAGCTAATTAGCAGCAGAGCCAGGATTCAAACCTCAGCAGTCAAGCCCCACACCATAACTGCTCAATAATTTCTTATGGGACAAGTAATCAAGACCAGAGACATGGAAACCAAGGTGGACTCCACCCTTGAAAGTATTTCTCCATGTTTAGACTCTATCTCAGGCATTGCCTGGAGTGACTTCTCCCTTCAGAAAAGCAAGTTTCCTGGTGCAGGTGGACACTTTGTTCATCCCTCCACTCTTCTCTCAGTAAGCTGATCAGGAGAGGAGGGCAGACAGAAAAACACAGGGACCATTCGCCCGCCAGTATATGGCTGACTATTGCTGTCACTTGGACAGGGACAATGGGGATCACTGGGGATGTGGGGGAATCTTCCCCTTCCCTGTGGGATGGCCTTGGAGGAAATCTGGGAGCTGAAGGTGTGGACCACCTGGGACTTGAGTGCAACCTTGATGAGGAGAGGTAGGCTTGAAAGGTGGGGGAGGGACAAAGGAAGGAGAAGTATGAGGAGGGAGACTTTCCAGAGGAGAGTCCTATAAGGAATTAAGCACCATGCCCTCTCTGGTCATGTTGCAATACAAGGCCCACCCCATTACATCACACAAAGAACATGCAACCAGTGCCTCCCCTACTGCACAGAGGCTCCAGCTGCTCCATCTCCTCATGCAGTTTCAATTCTCTGCATGCCATGAGCATTAGTTTGAGATATTTTTCTTCCATATTTTTATAAAATACCTTGGAGGTTATAAACAATTCTTACAGTGTAGTTTGACTAAAAACTAACCAGGCCATCTAGTTAAGGATCTAGTTAAGAACATAGATCTCACCCCGGCTGGTGTGGCTGAGTGGATTGAGTGCCAGCCTGCGGGACCAAAAGGTCGCTGGTTCGATTCCCAATCAGGGCACATGCCTGGGTTGCGGGCCAGGTCCCCATTTGGGGGTTCATGAGAAGCAATCACACATTGATGTTTCTCTCCCCTTCTTTCTTCCTCCTTTCCCATCTCTCTAAAAGTAAATAAATAAAATATTTAAAAAAAAAGAACACAGATCTCTATACCCATTACTGCTCCACACCTGATCTGATTTGAAGGGGACCCAGAAGGTAGCCTTTGGAACAGCTTCTGGGGTTTTTCTGCACATGGCCAAGCTCAGGAAACATACTTGGACCACTAGGACTGGAAGGGATGACACAGGCTGGCCAATCAAGGGCTTTCAGCTGTGCCTCCCAGATCCTGCAGTGCCTGCCCCTTGGGAGGGGTGAGAGTGTGCTGGTAGATCAAGGCCTTTTCTCAACAACCAGATCCACTTCACATTTACATGTTTTTGTACCAAGGCTGCTGCAAACCTCAGGTTGAAAAGGAAGTTCAGTGCTTAAAAAAAAACAAACATTGAAAATGACAATCTGTCCCAACAGTGTCACTTTGAGACAAGGCACCAGGGTCCAGATAGCAGGTGGCAGAGTGTCTGCAAGACCCTGGGCCTGGCAGATCAGACCATTGCCATGTAGATGGGCTAAACCCAGGACATTGGCTCCCTTCCCTTGCCCAGGACATGCAGGTAGCCACATGCTCAGTCCACTGAGCACTGTGGGAGGGCAAGAGGCAGCTGAAAACTCGTTCTGTTCCCTCAAGATGTTTTTGGTATAACGCAGTGAGAATACACTGCTTGACCTTTCTTCAAGACACGTAGCAGAGAGGCCACTGAGGACTGGGTGATGGGAGGCTTTTTGACCATGGTGAGGACTTGGGGCCAGTCTAGGGAGGCAGGTAGGACATGGAGCCTGGGAGGCAGCAGCCACCAGTAAGAGGAGTTTGGAAGCAGGGATGGTTCCTGTGGGTGTTTTGGGTGAGGTTTAAGCTGGTGTGTGAATAGGAGGAGTTTGTAAGGCTGGACAATACTGTGAGTGACCTGTGACCAAGAAGCTCTGATCTAAAAATGCTGGATGTCACCTCAGGCCCCATATGCGGGCTCTTGTCACTCCCACTCCTGACAACTCTGGGATTCCTGAGCCAACATCAGCATCTCCCCCAGAGGGAAGAACCAGGCAGCCAACATTCCTGGCCACAGGTGCTGGCCAGTGAGAGATGAGGCTAGAGGAGGAACACAGTGCTCTGCCCATTGAGACACACTGTCTGAGTTCTTTTTACTCTATTTCATTGTCTCACTTCTCAACTGACACTTCTGGGATTCATTTTCCAAACACATTTATCTCAGGGACAGCTTATGGGGTCCCAACCTGAGATACAGGTGCCCTGTAAATCAGCTCACCCTGAGCCTAAGGATGGAAGTGGGACCATGTGTAGGATTCAAGGACTGAGGACCCCCAGCTCACATGCATGTAATCATCAACCTAAGTAAAAAGAGCTAGGAAGGCAAAATTGTAGGCCAAAATTTATATCAGGCTTATAAAGCCCCATGCTTCCTTCTGTTTATCCAGCATTTTTTGGCTTCCTGTGATATGCTTTTCCAGAAGCCCCAGAACAGCAGAAAAGCTGAGGACAACAGAGGCCCCATCCTTAGGTGGCCCAGCATCTCAGGCTTCCCACTTCACAGGCTTGGAAAAATGTAGACTGGGCATGAGTTTTCTAAATAGTGTATAAAGGCATTAGAGAAGTCAAAGGACATAAATCCTAACATAACTTCCTTTGACTCCATTTCCTTGACAGAGATTTAAATGAAACAAAATAAATCAGGCTTACAAACAGTACAACTAAGTGTGAAATCATTTTTTTAACTTTTCCTAGCAGTAAACTGTTGTCCTTGAATCCTGCATTTTCCACAATAAGTCAACAGATATTCCATAAAAATGAAAAAGACTGAGTTTTGTCAAATGAATTTGAGTACAGCTGTATATTCACCCCCTTGGGTGATTATATACACATTAACATATTAAAGCAACAACAACTCCTAAATAAAGAAAACTGTTTTACTTTAAAGTAGTGTTTTCCCAACTCAATGGACCTTGGAAACTTTTTTTAAAAAGAACACATTAATTTCTATAAGACACTTATGTTCCAAGAAATACAGATTGATTAGGGAACATTGGGCTTCACAGATCACGTTATGGATTTGATCAACAAATTCTGCATTGAGTGCCAGTGTGATCCACATGTGGTTCACTCTGTGTAACTGAAGCTCTGGAAAGTTCTGATTCCAGTCTTAATACAGATGTTTGGCATTTGAGAAGCATAGAGAAGCCAATTCTGTTGTTTGTGTTATTGGTGGGGGGCGGGTAGGGGTATCAGTTACCTCTTTCAGGCATTCCTAAAGCAAACTAAAGAATAACCCCATTTTATATTTTCCTACAAATTGGCATTTATTCCCACAGTAACTCAAGGATTCAAGCCAAATGAGCATTGCTTGTTTTTCCTGCAGTGGGCAGTTGTCATATTTGTCAGACTGATGTGGTATCCACAAGCTGAAAATGACCTTAAACCTCAAGAACCTGATAATCTGACCTCAAGTTGGAAACACAATCAACAATTTCTTTAACACATGAAATGATTGGTCAGGCTTTCTAAGAATCACAAAGAACTTTAAGTGACCCCCTGCCTGCTTAGGCAAGCAACAAATAATGTTACCATGGCTCTTTCCCTTTATCTGTTAAGTCCCACTTCTTTTTGTCATATTGTCAGCACAATTACTGTTTGTTTTCTGGTTGTGTGAATCATGCACTATTTAATTTTCTGGCTCTCATCTTTTCCCCTTGCACCCAAGAAAATAAGCTCATACATCAAGTCAGCCTCAGCATGGATTTATTCTACCTGGAAGGTAAATCCTAGTGAACTCGCACAGAGCTCACAAAATGACATGTGTCCTGCATTTGGGTCATGAGGTTCAGTCTAGTCAGAGATGTAATCCTCTCATTTAGTCCTCAAGGAGTTACTAAAGTCCCCAGTTTATTTTACAGGGGAAGGACAGTGATCTGAGGCAGTTTGTGAATTGCTCTTGCAGCAACAGTAGAACTAGAGCTCAGACCTAGGGCTAAGTCCTTAGCTCATGCTTCCTGCCCATATTTGCACATGTCTCAAGGACAGCAGTTATTAAGTACTTACCATAAACCCAGGAAAGAAAAGACTAGTTCCTAATTGCCAGCAGAAGTTCCTCCTACCCCATGTTCTAAGAAGATCAGAAAGCTTTTCTTTCAAAGCATTAGTAACGAGCAGTTCTGAGACAGTGAGGAGCTGGGCCCATCCCCTACATCTGGAACCAGTCTTTACCCCATTCCATAGTGGGGAAGTTTGACTCTGAGCTGGGCAAGTGAGGCTTTCTCCTGGTCCTCTAACAGGGAGACTTGGACCTGGCAGGCTGAACCAAAATGGGAGGTTGCAGGGGCAAGAGAGTTCACTCACCAACACCAGCTCCATGCTGCCACCAGCCCCAACTCAGAGAATATTTTTGAAATGAATGAAGGATTGCAAGACACTACTCACAGGGAACCAGTGCAAAACAGAAGGAAAAAAAAAACATTCAAAATGAAACTCACCACAATAACAAGGTGGTTAAGAGTTCTGGCCTTATGCATAAGCTTCCTTCTCCATTTGCTGAGACAAGCCTGGGGGACAGAGACTTCCCCATATGCTACCTGTGGTGTCACTGGGCCATGCTCAGAGCACCTGTACTTGATTTAATGCCCTACTGTTGCGCTCTTGAAATTCCTAATGATTTGTGAACAAGGACCTTAGAGAAGACAAGACGGGTCCTGGACGTGCAGCTACCTCACACCTTATTCGCTCATGGTTAATTGGGGGTGATAAGCAATGGCTGTCTCACAAGTTACTCCCATAATAAAGTGAGGAAATTAAAAGTCAAATTCTTTGCACAATGTCAGGTACAAAATGAGAGGGTACAGAATGAGAGTTGGAAAGTTGCTGGCTTTTAATACTTCTTTTATCCTTCTTTTCTGTTTTCTCCATTTCTGGGTTTCATATTGAAAAATGGGTGGCTTTTTAATGAGGTACATAGTACTCTAAACTTGAAGGTTTCCCTTTGAAGGGCTTGGGGCCAAGAACAAGAGAATAATCTATATCTGTAGGACCTGGGATGCTTTCACATTTCAGGAACCACAACCAGCAGAAGGAGACAATCTAAGCCTCCTTTGGGCCCCAGTCATGGTGGGTAACAAATCCCCACAGTCAGGACAACCTCTTTCTTTCTCAGTGCCCAAGCAGCAGCTTCAATGGTCCCAGCCATCCTCAAATTTCCAATGGTATTTTTCTAACAATTTCAGGAACAGAGAAGTCAGTGGGGGAGGTCACATTTGGAGTAAGGTCACCAGCCTTGTTCCATAAGTGTGGCTGCAGACAAGGAGCCTCCCTCACCAAGCTTCCATGCCCACACAACCTGCCTTTGTGGCTTCTGTTTCAGGATGCAGAGTTTAAAGAATCAGGAGAGATGACAGGGCTGACAATAAAGAGTGGGCTTTCTCTATGCCCAGAAACTACTGCCTTTGCCCTGGAGACAAGGCCTGTAAGAACATAGGCCATGTGAGGAGTCCACACTTATGACAGCAAAAGCATCACACTCATTGCCCAGGATGAGTGTCATATGCATCTTCTGGGTCAGTTATTTTTTATCATTTTTGTGGTTGGAGAGGGTATGGCTTTTTTTAAAGGGCCGCAATGTGATTTCAGCCAAGGTTTTTCCTAAAATGTTTATTCATCAGTTCAGTTCATTCCAACTAAAGCCTGAAAAAGATTGGCCAAGATTTAGAAGGCATTGGAATCAGTTTATTTTATTTGCTTTAACAGACATAATTGATACAGTGCAGACTCATTTTGAGTATCAATAGTCATTGACAGCTGTAGATATTAAGCTTTCAACACTTTTTATTGGAAGGCATAGACACTGAGCAGAGTGTAAGAGAACTGGAGCTAAGGTCCTCTTCTGTGACACAGTTCTGTATGGATACTGCGAGTTCTGTGTGGATACAGTATGGATACGGTGGACTTCTCCGAGTTTGAGTTCTTTTCTATGGAAAAGTCTGAGCCTTAAATCAGGGCCTAAATCAAGGTCTCTTCCAGCTGTGCAAAGTCAGGGTTCTAAGATCTTACAGATATAGCTGATTCATACTGTCCATGCCTACCTCCATACCCACCTCCATTCCCATTCTCAAAGAACATGTTAACAATGAATAATCAAAAAAGGAAATTATTAAAACAATTCCATTTTCAATAACATCAGAGAGAATAAAATACTTAGAATACACTTAGCCAAGGAGGTGAAAGACTTGTACACTGAAAGCTATAAAACGCTGATGAAAAATTAAAGAAGACACAAATATAACAAAGTTGAAGGATGGACCTTTTCTGATTTCAAAACTTACTACAAAACTACAGTAATAAAAACAGTGTGATACTAGCATAAAGACAGACCTATAGACCAATGGAACATAATTGAGAGCCCAGAAACAAACCCTGACATATATGGTCAAATGATATTTTACAAGGGCGCCAAGGTCATTCAATAGGGAAAGGATAGTATTTTCAACAAATGATGTTTGGAAAATTAGATATTTACACACAGAAGAATGAAGATTCTTCTTAGTTTATACTATATATAAAAATTGTTTCAAAGTGGATCAAAGACCTAAAAATAAAAAACGCTTAGAAGAGCCCTGGCTGGTGTGGCTCAGTGGCTGAGTGACAGCCTGTGAATCAAAGGGTCACCAGTTCAATTCCCAGTCTAGGGCACATGCCTGGGCTGCAGGCCAAGTCTCCAGTTGGGGGCACATGAAAGGCAACCACACATCAATGTTCCTCTCCCTCTCTTCCTCTCTCCCTTCCCTTATCTAAAAATGAAATAACTAAAATCTTTAAAAAATGCTTAGAAGAAAACATAGAGGGAATGTTTCCTGACATGATTTCTTACATATGACACCAAAAGCAATGGCAACAAAAGTAAAAATAGATAAATTGGAGTACATCAAAATTTTAAAAATCTGTATATCAAAGGATACAATCAACAGAGTGAAGAGACAATCTTTAGAATGGAAGAAAATATTTGCAAATCTTATATCTGATAAAGCAGCAGTCCCCAAAATTTTTGGCACCAGGGACCAGTTTCATGGAAGATTTTTCCATGGACAGTGGGAAGAGGGGACAAGGAGACAAGAGGCAGAACTCAGGTCATAATGCGAGCAAAGCTTTGCTCCCTTGCCTGCTGCTCACCTCCTGCTGTGTGGCCTGGCTCCTAACAGGCCATGCATGGACCAGTACCAGTCCAAGCCCATAGCCCTGAGATTGGGGACCCTTATGATAAGGGATTAACATTCAGACTATATAAAGAATTCCTACAATTCAACAACAAAACAATTTTTAAATGGGCAAAAAATCCTTGTATAGGCATTTCTCCAAAGAGTATATACAAATTGACAAAAAGTATATGAAAAGATGTTCAACATCACTAATCATTGGGGAAATGCAAATCAAAACCACAATAAGATACTACCTTACACCCATTAGGATAAACACTATCCAAAATAACAAACAAAAGCAATTTTAAAAAATAGAATATAACATGTGTTAGAGAATATGTGGAGAAATTGGAAATTTGTTCATTGTTTATGGGTATGTAACATGGTGCAGCTACTGTATAAAACAAGAGAACCATTCCTCAAAAAATTAAAAGTTAAATTACCAAATATTTCAACAATTCCACTTCTGTATATAAATCCAAAAGAATTGAAAGCAGGGTCTCAAAGAGATATTTGTATACCCATGTTTATAAAAGCATTATTCACAACAGCTAAAAGGTGAAATCAACCCAAGTGTCTACCAACAGGTGAATGTATAAACAATACTATATTGTATATTATATATATAATATGTGTATAAACATAATATTATATTGTGTATTATATTGTATATTATATATGTACACACACACAATGGAATATTATTCAACCTTAAAAAAGAAGATAATTCTGATAGGTGCTACAACACTGATGAAACTGGAGGACATCATACTGAGTAAAATAAGCAAGTCACAAAAGGACATATACTATATGACTTCACTTATATGAGTTACCTATAGCAGTCCAATTCATAGAGAGAAAATAATGTGATGATTGTGAGGGGCTGGAGGGATGATGAATGAGACGTTATTGTTTAATGGGAACACGGTGTCAGTTTTGCAAGAGGAAAGGAATTCTAGAGATTGATTTCACAACAATATAAAATGTACTAAACACCACCTAACCATACACTTAAAAATGGTTGATGTTGAGCTCTGGCTGGGTAGCTCAATTGGCTGGGGCACTGTCCTGATGATACAGGGTGCAGCCAAGAGGGGGATCCCAAAAAGGGATTTGGAATGGGATCCAGAACTCAAGGTGTCTAGGAAATATTAGAAAGACATATAAGATGTCCTCACCCCTTCCCCCTCAGGTGTGAATTGGGGAAAGGGAAACGTGGAGCAGGGCCATGGAGAGCTGTTTTGTACAGCAACAGCTTTATAGATAATCCGTGACATGGTCATTTAGCATATCTATGACCTTTAACTGGTTGCATAGATATGTTAAATAGCTGTGGCCCTGCTCTGAGCCAGGGGAATGGAGGAACCTCCCCCAAGATATAACTGGGAGGCTACTCCCCCTAGTTATAGCTCCTGCATGAGAGCTTGGAGATGATTGGCTCCACACCATGGGGCCACACCTGCCCAGACTCACTATGACAGCCCAATAAAGCTGGAAGGATATGGGAATGCTGGCAAGTATAGCCAATTGTGAGAGGAGTCAGAAATGGGGCTGCAGAGGAAGATTGGCCCTGAGATTTAAAACCCAGATGTTGTAGCCATTAAAGAGAGAGGACCACGCGGCTATGGCAGTGCAGATAGAACCATGTAGCTGAGGCAATAGAAAGGAGAACCACTCAGCTTTGGCAGAGGGGCGACCCTCCCCTTCCCCACAGCTTTGCGGAGAGATCTATGCAGTTTTGCCAGAGTGCAGCCCCCCAAAACTTTGGTAGAAGAGGACCACGAGGCTTTGGGGTGCTCCCTTTGGCCATGTGGCCTGGGAAGCAGGAGAGACTTTGCCGGGAAGAAGAGTGAAAGAACTCTTGCCAGTAGGCCATGAGAAGGTGCCACATGGCTTTGGATTAATTAGAAATCCTGCCTGGATAGCAACACAGCCCATGGTGCTAGCAGCCTGAAACAAGGATGTTTGCTTCTTTTCCTGAGATGTGATACCCCAAATTAGGGCAGGGGGAGAAGGAAGCACTGTGCTTGTGGGTATCCAAAAGGACTTTGATATCTTTTTTTTAACTTCATTTTTTTTTTAATTTTATTTTAGTTTATTCAGTACAGTTTCTATCCTTTATTCCCATTCCAGCCCACCCACCCATCCCTCCCCTCCTCCCTCCCATTTCCAGCCCACCTAGTTTTGCCCATGTGTCCTCTATATTTGTTCCTGTAAACCCTTCCCTTCTCCCCTGAAATTCCCTCCCCTCTCCCCTCTGGACACTGACAACCTGTCCTCTATTTTAGTGTCTTTTGTTATATTTTACTTATTTCTTTGTTTTTTTGTTTAGGTTCCTGTTAAAAGCGAGATCATATGGTATTTGCTTTTTAATGCCTAGCTTATTTCGCTTAGCATAATGCTTTCCAGCTGCATCCATGCTGTTGCAAAGGGTAGGAGCTCCGTCTTTCTTTCAGCTGCATAGCATTCCATTGTGTAAATGTTCCATAGTTTTCTGAGCCATTCATTTACTGATGGGCACCTAGGTTGCTTCCAGCACTTAGCTATTGTAAATTGTGCTGCTATGAACATTGGGGTGCATAGGTTCTTTTGGATTGGTGTTTCAGGGTTCTTAGGATATAGTCCCAGCAGTGGAATTGCTGGATCAAAGGGCAGGACCATTTTTAGTTTTCTGAAGAAGTTCCATACTGTTTTCCATAGTGGTCGTACCAGTCTGCAATCCCACCAACAGTGCACTAAGGTCGCTTTTTCTCCACAATCT
>CM052547.1:53110864-53189153 GCA_028533065.1 Trachops cirrhosus | reverse complement strand
TATATCCTAAGAACCCTGAAACAGCAATCCAAAGAACCTATGCACCCCAATGTTCATAGCAGCACAATTTACAATAACTAAGTGCTGGAAGCAACCTAGGTGCCCATCAGTAAATGAATGGCTCAGAAAACTATGGAACATTTACACAATGGAATGCTAAGCAGCTGAAAGAAAGACGGAGCTCCTACCCTTTGCAACAGCATGGATGCAGCTGGAAAGCATTATGCTAAGCGAAATAAGCCAGGCATTGAAAGGCAAATACCATATGATCTCACCTTTAACAGGAACCTAAACAGAAAAACAAAGAAACAAGTAAAATATAACAAAAGACACTAAAATAGAGGACAGGTTGTCAGTGTCCAGAAGGAAGGGTTTACAGGAACAAATATAGAGGATACATGGACAAAACTAGGGGGGTTGGAAATGGGAGGTAGGAGGGGAGGGTTGGGGTGGGTGGGCTGGAATGGGAATAAAGGTTAGAAACTGTACTGAATAAACTAAAATATAAATAATTTAAAAAATAGCTTCCCAGGAAAGAATAAACTAAAGAGTTCATCATCACCAAATCATTGTTAGATGAAATGTTAAAGGGTCTTATTTAATAAAAAGAATAAGATCAAAACTATGAACAATAGAATGGTGATAAATACATACCTATCAATTATTGAATCTACAAAAACAAACAAACAAACTAAGCATCAAGAAGAACAGAGACAGAATCATGGATATGGAAAGCATCCTGGTGGTTGCCAGATGAAAGGTGGGCTTTGGGGGAATGGGTGAAGAGTTGAGGGGATTAAGAGGTACAAATTGCTAGTTACAGAATAGCCATGGGGATACAAAGTACAGTATAGGAAATGGAGTAGCCAAAGAATTTATATGCATGAGCCATGGGCATTAACAAAGAACGTGGGGATTGCCTTAGGGAGTGTAGAGTGCTTGGTGGAGATGGACAAAACTGGGACAAGTATAACAGCATAATCAATAAAGTATCATTTTAACATACTAGGTTTTCCAAAATTTGTGCCACAGAACAAAAGTCCTTTTCAATGCTCAGGTGGATGATACATAAATTTCCCCAGACCAAGAAGTTTTGGAAGCATACTCTCTCTGTGCTTAGAGATCCAGCATCCCTCTTCACCCTGCTGAGGCTCCTAAAAGATCCCAGTACACTAAAATCACTTTACCTCAAACTGCTGCTGCATACCCTTTTCCTGATACTCTGAGGTGGATGTTGCTATGTGAAAGGGTTTCCAAATATTCCCTGGATGGGGCTAGGGAGCAGGCCAACACCAGGTAAGTAAGTTGCAAGGTTTCCTGCAGGGAGGTGTGGGCCAGCTCTCTTGGGGCTGCCCTGCTGGCTGGTCAGAAAATGTTAATTAAGTCTTTGGACAGAAAGTGTTGCTCAGACAACACAAACCCCTCCCAACATCTAGTACTACTCATATCAATAACTTTCAGTTCCTTGGGGCAGGGGGTACCCCACAGGCTGGGCCAGAGGAAGACTGCTGGTAGAGTATGCTGGAGGCCTGGAGGGCTCTTAGAAGGCTCTTGCAGTAGAATAAGATGTGACAGTGACAGGGCCAAGGGGAGGGGAAAGATGGAGCAACTGGGAAAAAGTGGCATGGAGGAAAAGAGCTAGGAGGGAGAGCACATGTGTTGTGTGTGCATTCAAGGGCCGGGTGACCACCTACTGATGGACACCAATGGAAACACTGAGTCAGTACAGGAGCAAAGACAGTGGCCCAATCCTAGCTGGGCAGGGTTAATGCTGGGGAAGTACATATATGGTTTATTTGACCCAACACAGCACAATGTAAAACAAGTAAAATTAAATTAAAACCTAATCAAGAACACCTTGTTTAAGAGTGCAAAAATGTGCAATTTGTTTGTGAAAATTGTCCATGAAAATAGCTTTATTTTATATTATTATTGTTCAAGTACAGTTGTTTCCATTTTCCCCCTACCACTACCCGCTGCCCCACCCATCCTCACCTCCCACCCTCGAGATGGGGGAGTTTTATTGAAATGGAAAATAGACTTAGGAAAAAACAGATCTTGAGTGAGTAATAAATAATCATTGATTTATATATTTAATTATGCATTAACATGACAGATACGAATTGATCGCATCTCATTTGAGTGAGGTTGAATCATATTTCTAATTTTCTGAAGAATGATAAAGGTCATCTGCAATGAACAAATAAATCCTTTATTCATTCCAATGTTGCACCACCTACTGGACCATGTGTCTGGTAACTATCATGTTTAACAGATGTTTAATAAATTAATGTTATTGGATGAATAAAAGCACTATTCCAAGATATCAAGAAAATGATAGAGACGTGTAAGATGTGGCCCTTTCTCTTGGAGGATCAGGTTGACAGTCACTAATTCTTCCACTTCTTGGAAGCCAGAATAACTCAGCTAGAAGTCTCCTGATCAGAGCCAAATTGCCTGGGCAAAGCCAATATAAGCACAGAGTAATCGACAAAAACTTGTTTATTCAGACCACACAGATTTGCAAAATCTTCCTCACAGGACCTGGGTAACATCTGCTCCAACTAATCAAGCAATCAATTTAAGTGCACCCCCCACAAGGATCATCATTTTTCTTGTCTTTTCTCGGCAGGCTCTGTCCTGTCCTTGGGAGATGACCAGTCTCAGAAGACAGACATTTCTGAGGGTCAGGACCTGGGATTAGTCTGAGCCAGGATCAGGGCAAGCTTTAAAATCAGTGAGTGTATGGGTAGGTAAGGACATTCTGAAAAGAAAAGTAAGGAGAAAAATTCATTGTGCAGAACTGCAAGGCCAAAGAGAATCATAAAAGAAGGATTCTGTGTAGAACATTGGAAGAAAAATATTGATTCTTCTCTTTGTTATTCTCGCTCCTCTTTGCCCTCTTTTACTCCAGGTTAAACAGACAGCAAGCAATCAACAATTAAAGGTGCTTTCTAGTGCAAAGCCCTCTTTCAGAGAAATAACATGTTAAGAGTAGAATAATGAGCTAACTCCCCTCATTCCCTTTGGCAAACTTTAAGCATGCTGGTTACAGCATGTGAATGGGGCTACACCCAAACAGGTTCCAAAGCACAGCAGCTTAGAATATACCCAGGAGGTATGGATGCAATGCCTGGGATATGATTCTGAGGCTGTGTTAGCTCCCATTCTATTTATTCTTCCTCTGCAAAGGAGAACTGCTGCTGTGGGCCAGTCCTGCAGCAGGGTTGGAGTGATCTGGAATATGCTGCCTGCGTTAAGCCTGAAGGTACTGTTCATAATCAGCTGGGGCAGGTCTTCTGAGGCTCATTTATGAAGGGGAAATGGAGTCCCTTTCATCAACCATTCTTGCTTTAGACAAAATCCTTCCCAATTCCAAGAATAAGAAACCAAGATGAGGACTGGCCAAGACTGGGAGTGTGAGGAAAATCTCTGCGCACTGATTGTCATATGCCCCTCTGTCTATAGAGAGGAGAAAGAAGAACCTGAGAACAGCTGCAGGCCTATTAGGGGCAGGAAGCAATGAGGAACAGGTCGGAAGCCCTCCACTTCATAAAATTAAGGAAAATAAGGTCCAAAGTGGTTAGTTACATACAAAAGGAGCAGAGCTAACCATGGCTGAATGAGAGCTACTCTTGAGTCCCCTCCTGGAGCTCCGTTTTCTATTGAACACTGCCTTATTGAAACTGCCTGCAAGGTTCACAGTGAACCAGAGGCCCTTCAGAGATAAACTGATGTCATGTTCTTCCTCAGATTAGGAAATAGGAGAAGCAGAATGCAGGAGACTTTTTGGTGTGACAAATTTTAGAAAGATTTCCTTAAAAGTAGTTGCAGTCTGAGGAAAACCTGTATTCATAATGGTTGAGTACTGGGCAGCTTTAAAATTAATGACAAATTTATTGACATAGAAAGACATTCACAAAATATTTCATGTGGAAAAGAGTGCTATAGTTAAGTTTTATGGTACTGACACACATGGTCACACATGCATTCATATAAACACTGAGAAAATCACCATGTTACCATGGTAATAAAAAATTGTTTCTAGGTGGTGGAGTTTAGGGGAATTTGTGTACTTTATCTTGATTTTGCTCATGTGTATTAATAACTTTCTTCTGAAAAAATATGCAGCACTTGTGAAATAATTTATTTATTTTTAATAAATGGAAACAAGGGTAGGTTTTGTTACCTGGTTAGCTTCAATTGTCTAGAAGATCTATCTCCCAGGGACTATCTCCATGATGAGATATCCAGCCCAGTTCCCTACCCAAGCAAGGAGTCCTTTGCTGTATTCTGAGGCCCAGTGAGTGACTAATGTGACAAGGGTGACAAAAGATGACTCATAAGAACCAAGAAGGTAGCATCATCATGTGCAAGAGGAAGTTGCCACAGTCCTCTCACTCAGAGTTTTGTGTGTGATATGCACATTCAGGGTTCCGTAGCTTTATCTTCTGTTCTGTTTGGAGTTCCACTGGGAAATGTCAGGACAAGAGTCATTGGAGGTGACTCAGTGTTTGGTTGTCAAAACAGACAGCCAAGTCTAGAAAGGCAGCATAAAGAAAAGACTGCCAGGACTTCACAGTCGTGGGTGCATATCAATGGGAACTGGAAGCCCACATTATGCTTCTATTCCCATCATTGGTCACCTTGCAAGGTACCTGGTCCAATTGTTTAATACATGTTTGCTAAATAAATGAGTGGCCAAAATAAGTAATCTCAATGTAACTTTCTGCATGATGTGGTAATTTTTTTTTGCGACGTTCCTAACTATGGTTATTCAGCCATTCCTAGCATGCTTCTGGAGACCTGGTACTCACTGCCACATGTGGGAAGGCATGGCAATTCCTAGAATTGTATCTGTTAGAAAGACCTTTTCTTTATGTTTAGAAGAATGGTTCCCACACTGAAGCATGAATCAGAACCAACTGCAAGGCTTGTTAAGACATAGATTGCTGGGTCCCACCCCAGAGTTTCTGATCCAGCAGGTCTGAATGGGCCCAAGAATTGGCATTTGTAACAAGTTCCCAGAAGATGAAGATGCAGCTGGTTCCAGCACCACACTTAGAAAAGCACTGGTTTTCAAACTGTTTAATGTTTTCCTTTATTTCTACCCTATTCTTAGAGCCTATGGGGAAAGACAGAGTCCCCAAAAACAAAACCACACATGCACTCACACACACATCTCACACATATACCACACTGTCATGCACTCTCATTGTCATGCACTCTCACACACCCTCACACTCACACACTTTCACATTCACACACTCTCCCACACACTCTTTCATACCCACATTCTCATATGCACACAAGCATAACACCCTACTTGTGTCTCTAGCTTTATCCCCTGAGACTGCACATGATAAGCTCCTCCTATGTGGAACTGTTTAAATGTGTACATAACTCTCACATCTTCTTAGTACTTTCCTGACAGACATCTTACAAAACAAACAGTACATCTGGGAAACAAGAGCAGGAGAGAATGTGTGTTTTGCCTAAGGCCCAAGAGCCACCATGAGTATGGATAGAGCCTGGACACTGGCAGTGGTTCTGCTGCCCTAACTTCCTCCTCACTGCTATCAGAGTGAGTTGGTATGTGCTTTTACCTCAGTAATGACCTCTACCCAGCCCCCTGCCAATGGTTCCACATTTACATTATTGTGTCCTCCAAAGATTCAGATCAGGATTGGAGTTAGGAGATGAGAGGCAAGATCTTACAGCCAGCCAGATACCTAGGACAGAGATAGCAGTCGTAATTCAGCTCTTTGGCCCACCCAGCTGTGGTGGGCTCACCTTTGCTTCCTGATTTCACCCTTCCCAAGCACACCCACTACTTAGTTCAGTGTAGGCACACCACTGTAGGGTATGTTGGGGTGCCCCCCCGCCAGTGAGAAGCTAATGAATGAAGGCAAGTCCTTGAGAAGGACAGTTTCAGGAAGCAATTGATCTGCTCTCAGAGGCTTCTGAAAACATACCCTTGTGCTGTGTTCTCTCACTCTCTCTGCCTCTCTCCTGCTCCCTAGGATCACCTTCCAAATAAACTTCTCTCAAGTCCTCATCTCAGTAAATGTTAGCTAAATGAGTGAGTGAACAAAGATGTGACGAGGCCAGAACTCTCTGTCTGATGAGTGAAGAGCCCCAAGGAATAGGATCTTTGCAGGAGAACTTCAGGCACAGCCAAGCCCACCTGGGCTACAGGTTCTCAAAGATTTACCACCTGCAGAACATTCAATCTTTTCAGGGCCTAGGACCAAGGTCTGGCCAAGGTTTGTGTCCTCTACAATGCACAGATAGAAGCAAATCTAACCTTTACGTGTAGGAGTTTATTTAGCTTAGTGAAATGTACTCAATGTTGTCATACATGCTATAATCTCTGTTTCTAACCTTCAGATGACCCTCCTGGACACTACCAAGTTACAGGAACACACACCCTAAATGTGCGGCAAGTACAGGCCTGATTCTCACATAAGATTTGCACCTGAGAGAACTGATCTAACTCTGTCATATTATTCTGTCTGTCAAAGCTCCTCTTGTTATATGTCCTAGAAAGAGGTGGTCACTTTTGACTGTTGATTTTCTATATGTCACACTTATCGTAATCCATAGCAGTATTACCAAAGGCTAGAAAATCTTGAGAAGAGAAGTGGAAAGAAGAGACCTGAGCATCTGGCAATGACCTAGAGAGTAATATAGACTAGAGTAGAGATTTTCAATGCCTGAGTCCCATCTTATGGCCCCCTCTTCACACCTCGGCAGGCAGTGCTAATTCTGCCCTTCAGAATATTTCTCAACACCCAGATCTGAGCTCCTCCTCTAGTCTCCTAGAGCTGGTTTCAGAGAGGAGCCATATACCTTTTACTGGACTTTTGAAAATCTAGCTGAATGCACTATGCCAGGGCCTGTGAGGGGTACATGGGGCTGTACCATCCAGAAACTTAGAAGATATACAAACATAGAACACTTACAAGGGGCTGTGAGAGGTCTTGAGGAGCAGAGAGAGGGCTCATCCATAGGGAAAGGCCTGGAGCAAGAGGTGGCCCCATGAGTGTGTCTTGAAGAACAGGTTGGATATGCGCTGGCACAAGTATGAGGGTAATGATTAACCCAAAGAAGACAGTTGAGAAGCAGATGACTGAAGAACAGAGAAATAAGGTGAATGAGGGACACAGAAGGCTCAGCTAGCAGGGAAGGGTCCAGTCAGGTTCAGGGGTAGAGGACTTTTGCTCATCCCAGAGACACACTTCTAATTACTGAGTGAGCAGGGGCACCTGCTGTCCCATTAGGCTGACCACACAGAGGAGGTGAGACTCTATCTTGTCCCTGAGGCCAGGGATCTCTGTTCACAGGGACTAGCTTGAGTTACCTTACTGATAACTGGAAGTCACCTGCAGGCTTCCCAGAGGTAAGCTGCATGGGGTCCATGATGCTTCTGGGGCAGGCATCAGATATGAGGGAAGGATGGATACAGTGCTCACTGTTATCCTGCCACTGGAGTGTGACCTCTCAGTGCACAGTCAGTCAGTGGGCAGCAGAAACCTGGCCCTATCCTCACAGGCTGCTCCAGGAGAAAGCAGGTCTAGTACCTCTGAGATAATCACAATGAAGTCACTGCCCTCTCTGCAGATGCAGGAAAACTCCCTCATAAAGGTACCAAGGAGCTGCATCTTTTCTTACCCTGGGTCCAGGGAGGACAGAGGTAGCCCTGAAGCTTGCCTCAGCTCTATTGCCAAAGACCTACTCATTTAGGAGGAGAAGGATCTGCTCTTAGTTGTACTCTTAGAACTAAAAGGTTGGTCTTTAATCAGACTGGTGCTGACCAAGAGAAGGATTCTTTCTCCACCACAGACCCTTACAGACACCCTTTACCTGCCTGGCCTTGTTCATTGTGATGGACACTGAAAATTCCTAGAGAACTGGCCCACTGTTTTTTGAAACGTGGATGTGGGATTCTTCCAGGAATCCTTCTGAGATGGTAGACTTGCCTGGGGATGTTGGGCCACTGGAGAATGCTACCTGAAGCACCTTGACCCAATAAACCCAAGATCTTGGTCTCTGTGCCTGCAGCAATCCTGCTGACTGTCAGTTGAGCTTGGTTTGGGGACACATCCACTGTGAAGTTTACATTAGTCACATCATGAGAGCTTCTTGCCCAGACCCCTACTGACCTGACTTCATCCTCCTTTTAATGTGGTAATTTACCCTCATCTTGTCCCAGGGAGAAAGTGGTATCCTCTGTGCCACTGTGGAGAGGCAGCAGAGTTTGGTTTATTGCACTACTGCATGGGCTATGGTTGAATTGTTGCCCAAGACTTGCCTGTCTTAGCTATAACTATCTCAGTTATCTCTTGCTGCAAAGTAAACTACTCCAAAACATAAATAACACTAATTTATAATTTCTCACAAGTGTGGGTTGACCAACCATGTGCTAGTTTGCTATTCACAAAGCTGGTGTTGGCTGTGTTAAGAAGGCTTCACCAGAAATGGAACATTCAAAACGGCTCAATCACATGCCTGGCACCTTGGCAGACAATCAAGGGATTGCCACAGCCAGAGAGATCCAGAGATCTCAGGATCTCTCCCTCTCCACGGAAACCTATTTCATGGCAGCTCAGATTACCAAAGCACAAATGAAAAGGTTGGCAGGCCTTCTAAAGTTTTCTAAAGGTTCAAGCCCTGAGTAACAGAGTCACTTCAGCTATAGGCAATTGGTCATATGTCACCTCATATTCACTATGGATTGGACGACACAAGAGCATTAGGATTGTGAAGTTATCTTTGAATAAATTTTCTTTCACTGTCTCAAATCTCAACACAAACCCCAGTTTCCAATGAAGGAGATGAGGACCATGCCAGTGACATCACCAGAGGTCTGCTTATCTTGAGGGATTATTAAAATACTAGGAAAAGACAATTTCTCATCTTAGCTACTTAGCAATTCTACTTTAGTTTTATTATATTTTTGAAGGCCCTGATCAGCATTTTATCTTTGAAAATATCTGTCTGCCAAATGCCACCAAATATGCACTCCCTTTACAGGAAGCACTTGCAGACGGGACATGCTGTTCTTTTCTACTGCTGTCGCTGTGTGTCATCCTCTGACGTGGTTTTGCCATCTGAATGGGAGGGAGGGAGCCTGATGTAGTCAGCTGGGTCACTGTCCAGCCTTGCACAGGCCCTGAGGTCACTTAGCTACAACTGTCTTAAAACAGCAACTTCTAGTCAAAATCACAGGCTCTAGTGTCTCAGATGTCAGCCTGACTGACATCTGTACCTTCCCAGAGATGGAGCCTTCCTATGGAGGAGTGGCCTCATGAGTCAGTTGCCGTTGCCCTCCCTGAGCACAGAGCCCTGTGAGGGGTTACTAAAGGCTTCAGAATTATCTTTTGGAGATGTGTCTTGATTACTAAGCATTAATCATGCCCCTCTTAAGTAAAATAATTGAGCCAATTTTGGTTTTAAATTAGAAATAAAATTTAAGCATTTGGGACATATATAAGCAGTATTCAGTGAATGCTAAATTAATATTTTTAGAAAAAGAAAAAGGAGTATGTATTTAGAACTTAACTCAGGACTTTGTGACAATGTCTGGGATTTCTCTTTGGAAGTCAACCTGGAAAGAGGGTATATCCAAGAACCCATGGTTCTGAAGGCAAGGTGGGGAAGGTGGTGGGAGGGGCGTGGGGAATGTTGTAGGAGGAGAGTCGCCAGCCCAGCATATCTGCCAGAACTCATCTGAGGATGTCAAACTAACAGGAGAAAAATCATGGGTTATAGCTGCATTATTTTTCTAAATTGTATTATTTCATTTGCCCATAGATATAAAATGCCTGTTTGTGGTAAACTTAAGGTCATATTAGAGTTAGAACCTTTCTGAAATTTTCATACATGACCCAAAGAAACACAATGATAAACATAACTACCTCCTAGATATTGTATCTTTTTCTTTACAGTAGGGATATATAAATAAATAGCATGAGTAGAATTTTCCTTATAGCTGTCCCATGAACTGCTAGCCTCCAACATGAAACATGAAGATCATGTTTCCTGTTAGGGAAGTTTAAAATGGCCCTTTTCCTACAGAAGTAGGTAGGACATTAGGAAACCAAGCGTCCACCCCCACCACATACACCTCACTTCTGTTCCAACCCTTCTTTCCATCTTGATGAATGGAGTCGGGCTGATCTGCAAGATCCCTGGGCATTTAAGATAAATTGTAGTTGACACCATTCCTTAACCTCCTTTTTTTCTCCCATGACCTAAGGAAATTTTCCCCAAAGCAAGTCAGACAGAACATTCTGCTTTAGGGCATGAGAGGAGTCTGCAAAAGTGGCAGGCTGAGGTTCCTCCCCTTCCCAGAAAAAAGAAAGCCCTTTTGCTCCTAAGAAGCGGCTTCCCTGTCTATTAACAGCTCCTGGCCAGCCTCTGCTGAGGAAAAGCAGAGTCCCAACTGGACACAGTTCACCCAGGTAACTAACCACTCTTCTAGTTAGAATTGGCCCCATCAAACCCCTGGACTAATAAGAGGAACATCTGTAGGTGTCATGGTTGGGAATTGGGGGCAAAGGGAAGTAAGTTCTAGGTCAGTGCACCTTTGTGGAATTTAAAAGAAAGGAAATGCCATTACCACTACCACCACCTCCCTTGCATCATAGACCAGCTATGCTCCCTCTAGGGAGGCTCTGACTGGGCCCTTCTAAACTCTCAGATGCTGTGAGACAATTAAGTCTAAAATTAGGTCCATTTGTGGCTCACAGAAAAAGATTTAAAATCAGAGACCTTGTCCCCTATGCTTTTCACCACCCAGCAGAGAAAAGAGTGGGAAGCTTTTTCTGTCTCCTTCACCTACTTCACAGCAATAGCTGGGAGGTTTGTTTCTTTGTAAGGGGGTCTCAGTACATTGATTTCTTTGTCTCATCACTGAAGCTTTTGGCTGGAGGGAAGTGGGGACTGAGCCAGGGCGAGTCCTTTACTTTTGCATTCTCTCACCAGCCAGGAAAGGACAAAGCACCAGCCCAATGCAAAACAGCCCACTGAAGAGTGGGTTTCCTGAAGAAGCTATTGTCATTAAGGGCATGAATGCCTGTTTCTGCTCACTCAAAGGCATGATAAAGATTTCATCAAATATGGAGAAAGCTTAATTGGGGTAAGGGACTAACTGGAGTAATTTGGGATGCTCCTGTCACCCCAACCTCAGTCTGTCATGTGACTGTGTTTTTTCAACCAGATTGAGTCTGGCAGAAGTCATACTAAGTCTATTCTCAAGACAATTAGCAATCTGTAGGGACCCGACTTTTGGGTACATCTGTACTGTGTCTTTCTGTCATCACCACTTCCAAATAAACACTAGCAACACTTTGATTAAAATATGAATGTCCAAGCCCCATCATTGGATCGTAACAACAGCCAGAGCAGGGAACTAATCTAATAGAAGAACTTTCATAAAAGTTAAGTTCTCATATTGTCAGTAGCCAATGATCTTAGCAGGGACCTTCTCTTAGGGACTAAAATATATTATTGAAGAAAAGGCAGAAATCTGAGTTGAAAAGAAACTTTTACAGCCTTTTAACACAACTTCTCCATTTCTCCAGAGATGCTGGGCATTAGGGAGCAACAGACATGAATCTGGTATATGGTATCAGGAATGTGGAGGTGGGTAGTATTCAGCTACCAGGCTTATGCCAGGAGTGAGTGATATGAGAACACATGACAGGGTGGGAGGCAGAACTGTCCAGAGCAAGATGACAACCAGAGACATCAAGTCAGCTGGTCTTGCAAGGTGGATGGTATAGATTAGATGGCATTTCAGAACTTTTCCCACAATTGGAATCCACCCACCTCAAGACTCACAAAACCAAGTCAGTTAACAACTGTCCCTAAAAACAGTTCCTCGACATTCTGTTATTTTCATTGCCAGCAGGGTCTATCAATCAGCATTTTAGAAGACTCAGAAATCATGAAAATTCAGAGGCTCTTAAAAATAAATGCTAGGCTTGATAAATGACCACATGGACAATATTTCTAGTTAAATGTAAAACTGTTGAAGATCCCCACCTGTGTTCATTATGTTTTATATGGAGAGGTAGGGAAGGATGCCCTCTGGAATCCAGCACGGAGGGAAGTATATCTCTTTACAGGTGTATAATGTGCTTTATTTAGTTAGCTAATGAATAAAAGCCATGTAACTCATAGCATTTCACCTTTCCCTCTGCCTACCAGGGAACTAGATGTGACCCATATACATGATTCAGCAGTCATTCTTAGAACAAATTTCATTTCATGGCTTTGTCTCCCTTTTCAGTACATGTTTATTTTTTATTTTTATTTTTTACTCATCTTTCTCTATTTGTTTTATCATATAATTCTCTTGAATCTTTTTTGAAAACAGGAGAGTGCAAATTGCATTTAAAGAATGTTTTAACCCTCCCTTTAAAGTCTCTTTCATATATATTATTTAATTTTTTCCTCAAAACCCAGCAAAATTGCTGAGAGTCTTCTGAATCTTCCAAGGGTTAGGTAATATTCCCTCTAGTCATGGAGGTTCTCTGCAAACTGCTAACTCACCAGCTGCACTGTGAAGCACTGAGCCAGCCATGTGGGGATCAGAGCACCTATGCCCCTGGTGATGAAAGCTGAGCCCTAGCTCCAGTGTGTATCTCAATGAGGCAGAAAATCTCTAAAGGACAGCTTTGTTTACTTGGAAAGTAATATGCAGAGAAATGCTATATTTGCACTCAGTTCCATTCTGTGCTTAATTTGTCACATCCTCCCACTCTCAGGAAGCCCAGGTGCAGCCTGTAGTGCCAGGAGGACAGGGAACACTGCTACTTTTCATCCTCAAATGCCTGCAGCCAACTAGAGTCTGTGGTTCCCCAGCAGATGATTCATAAATATTTGCTCAATGAATGTGTCAATTTTAGCAAATCATTTGAGTTCTCTGAACCTCAGTTTCAACAAAATAGGGAGAGTAGCTTAAATGGGATTCAAGGACATAAAAATGTCTTCAATGTATGCAGCACTAGAGAGCACATGACCATTAGATTTTGTTACTCATGGTCAAGAAATAACCAACAATCAAAGATGTCCAGTAAGGCCCCTCCACCCTGCCAACTTACATCTCCACTGACCCAGGAGCATCTTGTGTTTTAAGAAAGTGACAAAATATCTACTCAGTGAAAATACAGTTGTGCTGATCTGAAAAGATTAGGAAAGAAGAAATCTTGGATAGCTCCATGTTGCCTCTGAAGCTTCTCCCAGCCAATGTCTCTGCATTAGGGAGGGAAGTTCATGTCAAGAGGACAGTGGGGAAAAGGTCAAATGATGCCATGGGCCTTCTGAATATGTCAAAATCAGCCCTTGAAGGTTGTACTCTGCTTCCACATATCACACCCATGGAGGACCATCCTATAATCCTCCTCAATGGGGAAGACCAAACTTCAGGTCAGACCTCTCCACTGTCCCCCAACTCCAGCTATATCTCTGGGTAAAAAAATAAAAATAAAAATAAAAATAAATCTGTTATAATAGTGATTCTCTACCAGTCATGGAAGCGATTCTGAAAAACCTACACTGAGCTAGTGCCAACATTTTGGGACACCACACAGTAGTGCTGCCCAAAAAATGGGGGACAACTACATTACATGAGCATCCAAAATTTGTCTTTGGCAATATTTGTGTTTTAAAGGTAGAACATAACCTTAAAAAATAGAAATCACATTTTATGTATTATTTTTCACAATGTTTCATTTTAATATCTGAGGTTGGAAACCATTAAACTGTTCTATCATTAAAAGTGACTAAAGCTTGTATTGTGGTGATAACCTGCTACTTTGCCTGGGGCACAGCTGTCTCTGCACCCTGCAAGGTTCACACTGGACTGGAAAACTAGGGTTCCAGGGTATCCTTAGACCTTCTGAAGATAAGTGCTAAAATGAATCCTTGGTGCACTGCATTACATTTTTTAAACACTGAGGCAGTTCTTCCTCTCATGAATTGGATCTAGTACTAAAGAGGGTAGCACAAGTAAAGGCAAAGAAAACTGTTTGGTATAACATTTCCTTTCCCTGGGTTGGAGTCCTTAGTGATCAGGAAAACAGGAAGAGGGTGAGGCCTCATTTAAAGAAGGGAAATGCTGAGGAAGTGTGGGGAGTGTGCTGGGAGGGGTTGCTTAGAAGGAGGTCACTCCTGGCCTAAGGAACAAGGTCTAAGAGATCTGCAGGCTTGAGTAGACCAAGGAGGCCTGGCCTGGGGACAGAGGATGGGACAACCACTTCTAATATTGTTTGCCAAGGACAATTTATAGTCACCACTGTTGGCCTTCCCTCTGGGTAAGGCCACCCCTCTGGGTAACTTCCCTCTGGGTGTTAGACACTCAGGGGAGCCAGGGAGGCTCATCCATCTTGCTAAAAGTTTTACTTTTCTTGGCACATCAGCTCTCAGCTACAGGGACATCTGTTCTGTACACAAGTGCTAGAGTGTTTGGCAATACTGGTCTAAATTCCTCTCACCCAGAGCTGACAGGATCCCTGGAAAACAGCTTTAATTTTACAGGGCTGGGTGTACTTTGGGTCTGTCTATAGCAGATGAGGAAAGAGTATCTCTTTTCATAAGTTATTTCTGCAGCAGTTTCACTGTGGAAATTAAAGCAGAGAGGAGACTTACCTCCTTGGCCCAGGCAGCATGCCTTTTAAAGGTAGCTGGAGTAAAATGTTTTTTAAGTCCCTGCAGGAAAGAATAAATGAGTTAATAAATTGAATGAAACTGAATTTTAATCCATCTTTGAAATAGATACGTTTGCTTAATAGGTGAATGAGCAATTGATTGAGTGTTGTAATGACTAATCTCAGTTGTTTTCTGAAAAGCAAATTTCTGAGCTATATTTCTATATCATGTGTGTGTAACCCAAATGTAAATTGGATCTTCACATGGCCCAGTGAAACAAGCAAAACAAAAAAGTACTAAAAGTTAGTTTCAGTTTTTACTAGTGCCCAGAATACCAAAGGAAATTCAATTTACACACCAGGGCAACACTTCTTAAAACTCTGTCTGATTCTCTTGTTTCTCTAGAATTCTCCAGCTTCTCACTTTAAATGAAAAAATTCTGATTACTGTCATATCATAATCCACTGTCTGCTTCTATCAGCATTTTGCAGTGGCTAAGAAGTTGTCTCTCCTCTTTATTCATTACCTAAATTTTTCAAAACAGACAGTCTCAGAGGCTGATCCAGAAAGCAAGTCTCTCCTTTCCTTTCTGTCTTTTTGCTTATCCAGGCTCATCTTTCTCTGTCCTTTCCACAGTCCTGACCACCTAACACAGAGCTCACCTGGGGAGAAAGAGACGAGGCTGAGATGAAACATTTAGAACCCTCCTTCTCAGGTGATGTCTTGGAGAGAGAAGAGGAAGAGGATGTAATTTGGAAACACCATTTTTCATGGGAATAAACTTTGTTGCCATAGCACTTCCTTGGCAAACTCTGCAGGTTTCTGCAAAGAAAAGCCAATGCTCACATGTACCAATCCGGGATGTCTTCCACTCATAGGCAGACCCTTCGTGTACAGAGTCTCCTTTCCTGGGGGTATGTTGCTCTGGAGAACCTCCCTGAGACTCTGAGAGTGGCACAACCCTGAACCTTCACCATGCATTTTCATAGGTCTTAAGGTCGTGGGATGGGATGCTCCAGGGTCTTTGCCTGTAGAAATTCATGAGGGGAACTGTGTCACCAAATAAGTGTCCTCAAGGTTTCAGGTTGCCTTTGTGCAATCCCTGCCTGAAGTCATCTCAGCTGGCACCTTAGCAGGTATGGGGAGAGAGATGGTTGAAGGAAGATGAATGAGGCAAATACAGGAAGTACAGGTGCCATTTCCAGCTCCTGATACCCTGGGCTGCATTAAGGGAGCCTCCTCAGACCCCAGCCTGGTGTCTGACAAAGCAGGGACTTACATTGTTTTCAGATTACAGGGATTCCACAGAGGGTGGACACATTGTGAGTGAGCAGTTGGAAGTTCTTGAGCAATACTGGCATGTGAGCACTAGCACAGGAAATGTCTGTGCAAACATGTGACATTAAGATAGATGTTTGCCTTTGGCAGACTCAGCCTCCTTTAATCCCAGGCTGAGATATAGAACCCAGCCTTCTGGCTCCCTCCACATTTTCTCTCACACAGGGGGTTCCCTGAAATCTGTGCAAATTTAACCTTATCTTGGCTCACCCATGTTACTTACCCTCAAGGGCCTACATGGGCTGGTGCATAGCAGAACCCCAACAGATAAATAATGAGCAAAGGGACTGGGTAATCCTGAGACATCCAGACCCTTTCTAACATGCAATACCCCTCCTCAAGGAGTTCACATTCAACATGCAGAAAGCAGAGTAATATATGTCACATCACCAGAAAAGAGTGCTGAAAATGGTAAAAATTGAGTGAAAGGAGACTCTGTGGAACTGAAATGGCTGCAGGTGTATGGAGTGGATTGGAGAAGCAGCTTCACAGCAGAAAAGGGTTTTAACTTAGGCTTTGGAAGGTGGACACAATTACTCTGCAGGGAGAGTGAAGCCAGGCCATATGCTAAAGGGACAACAGGTTCAGAGGTGTTAACCTTGGGACAAGTGAGGTCAAGCCCTGGTATTTTATCTTCAAAAGGAGGAAGATTTCATTGACCAGTCCTCCTGCCCCTGAGAAAGTAGAACCTAGAGTTATTCTTTCACAGTACCATTTCTTCTTTTCTGTTGTACTCATATTTGTAATTTACAGTAGTTCATGCAAATATATGTTGAATATCTGTGCCCCCTAGACAACATGGAGCATGAAGTACAGGCCTGAATATTTTGATTCACTCAGTGCCTGGCTCTGTGGCCACTAAGTTGTAGGTACTCATCAGCATTTGTCAACTAAACATGTGATCACCTGGGCTGCTGCGCCCCGCTAGCCCCATGCCATGGCAAACATGGAGAATAGATCAGAGATCTCTCCTTGAGCCTCAGAATGCTCCTAGCCTCCACAACCAATAGACAAATGTATAATACAGGTGGACTCTGGTCTGTTCCTGGGACAAAGGGGCTTGAGCTATGGACTAGGACTAATGGCAGAAGCAGTGGCAGAGGGTGTACCTGGGTATCCAGCTTGGAGGAGCACTACCTGCAGGACTCCCTCTCAAGGAGAAAGTCACTGCTGGGAAATTTCCTTGGGGACACTGTCCTTCTGAAAGCTCCTGATAGGCCCCTCCTTCACTGTGACTAAGATAGCTTTGAAAGTGTGCGACAAGAACAAAGGCCTTGAGAGCCTGCTGCACTTATTTGCTGATCTCCAGATGTAAGGGACTGCCCTCTGCTGGCCAGGCTTCACAGAGTCCTGGGAAATCACCTGGTGGGAATCTGAAGCATTCTGTAGGAACAGGGCAAGAATAGAGGACCTCACACAAGACTTTATCCTCACCCTCCCTGCAAGATGAGGAAGGCCTTTTCTGAAGAGCAGGAAGGGGGCAGCATTGGCTGGTCATGAGGAACACATTGGGTCTTGGGCCAGTGTCCTGTGAAGGGAGCAGAATGAGAATCAGAATGGCCAGCAAGCTCCCAGCACACAGTGGCTGCACTGCCAAGTGTGGCTTGTTTCCTCTGAAGCGAGGCTTTCAAACTACCAAAAAATCACAGTGCACATGTTTTTTTACGTTTTTCTTCATTTAAATATATTTTATTGATTATGCTATTACAGTTGTGCCATGTTTTTCTCCCTTTTATTTCACTCCACCCTGCACCACCCTCTCACCAGCAGTCCCTCCACGTTAGTTCTTGTCCATGGGCCAAATATATAAATTCTTTGGCTTCTACATTTCCTATACTATTCTTAACTTCCCCATGTCTATGTTGTACTTACAATTTATGCTTCTTATTCCATGTAACTTTTCCCCTATTCTCCCCCTCCCTTTCACCACTGATACCCCTCCATGTGATCTCCATTTCTGTGATTCTTTTCCTGTTCTAATTGCTCGCTTAGTTTGTTTTTTTTAGGTTCAGTTTTTGATAGCTGTGAGTTTGTTGCCATTTTTCTGTTCATAGTTTTTGATCTTCTTCTTTTCCTTAGATAAGTCCCTGTAACATTTCATATAATAAGGACTTGGTGATGATGAACTTCTTTAACTGGACCTTATCTGGGAAGCACTTTATCTGCCCTTCCATTCTAAAGTGAAAGCTTTGCTGGTTAGAGTAATTTTGGATGTGGGTCCTTGCCTTTCATGACTTTAAACATTTCTTTCCAGCCCCTTCTTGCCTGCAAGGTTTCTTTTGAGAAATCAGCTGATGGTCTTATGGGAACTCCTTTGTAAGTAACTGTCTCCTTTTCTCTTGCTACTTTTAAGATTTTCTCCTCACTTTAATCTTGGGTAACTTAATTATGATGTGCCTTGGTGTGTTCTTCTTTGGGTACAACTTTGGGACTCTCTGAACTTCCTGTATTTTCTAGAAGTCTATTGCCTTTGCTAGATTGGGGAAAATTCTCCTTCATTATGTTTTCAAATAAGTTTTCAATTTCTTGATCTTCCTCTTCTCCTTCAGGCACCCTATGATTCAGATGTTGGAATGTTTAAAGTTGTCCCAGAGGTTCCTAAGCCTCTCTTCATTTTTTTTGAATTCTTGTTTCTGCATTCTCTTCCGAATGAATGCTTATTTCTTCCCTGTGCTCTAAATTGTTTATTTTATTCCTAGATTCCTTCCCTTCACTGTTGGTTCCCTGTATATTTTGCTTTATTTCTCTTTGCATAGCCTTCATTTCTTCCTCTATTTTGCAACCATATTCAACCATTTCTGTGAGCATCCTGATTACCAGTGTTTTGAACTCTGCATCTAATAGGTTGGCTGTCTCTTCATTGCTTAGTTCTATTTTTGGAGCTTTGATCTGTTCTTTCATTTGGGCCATATTTTTTTTTTGTCTCAGCATGCCTCTAAGTTGTAAGCATCAGAGCCTTAGTTATTTGGCAGGTCAGGGCTACCCACATCACTGCGTTGTGGTGCTGTATGTGGGGTAGAGGTCAGACAGGGAGCAATGCCACTTATTTGGCTCTCTGCCAGCTTTCAGTCACTTCCCCCACTTCCCACAAGCGAATTGGGCCCTTCTGGTGCTGATTCCTGGGTGTATGGACTTGTGTACATTCTAGGACCCTGTGGATCTCTCCCTTGAACTCTCCTGTGAGACTGGGAGTTTCTCCCACTGCCACAATTCCCACATATTTTTATAGTCAGAGGTTTTAAAGCTTTATTTCCCTGTGCTAGAACCCTTGGTTGTGCGTTCTGTCTCCCCAGTTTTTCCTCCCAGTTTATCTGCATGTGAATGTGGGATGGCCCAGTCCACCAGCCACTGCCTCACCCACTCAGTCTTCCCGCCACCACCTTGCCATGCGTCCTCTCTGTCCTGGCTTCCTGTCTCCACCCCTCCTACCAGTCTGAATGAATATTTCTTCTTTAACACCTTGGTTGTCAGACTTCTATACAGTTTGATTTTTCTGGAAGTTCTGGTGGACTTTGTTTTTAAATTTGTTCTTGTCCTTCTTTTGGTTGTGTGAGATGGCAAAGTATATCTACCTACACCTCCATCTTGGTTGAAAATCCACAGTGTACTTGTTTTATCTTTTCACTTTGGAATCACCTCTGTGCCTGTTTATAAGCCCCAGATCCTTTACAGCCAACCAGTGTCACCCCCCATTTTGACATGTGATTATATATTTGACAGTTTTCAAAAAGTAGATCTAACACTCCAGAATAAATGCTATGCCCAGGGAGGACAACCCAAAGAAGGAGACACAAATCTAATGGCTGGTCCAAGGAGAGCCCCAGAAGCATGGTTAGGGCAGCGTTCTCACTGGAAAGAATGCACTGCCCCCAGCACCCTAGGCTGACAGCTGTGAAGAAGGAGCAGTGTTACCTCACTAGACCTCTGCCAGCAGTCCAAAGGAACTACATAAAGACATATGTGAGCCCTATGAGCAATGGGTGGTGTCCAAGATAAAATGTGTGGCAATGGGAGACCAGACAGACCCACGGGGTGGTTTAGAGAGAGGGAGGCAAACAGTTTGCCTCCCCATTCTTCATTAAACAAATATTTACTGAGTATCTACCATATCCATACAAAGTGTTGGGGATACAATAGCAGGCTAACAGACACCACATTGGCTATCACAGAGCTGGCACATCAGCCATGGAATTGTGCTGGTCACAAAGCCAGATGTATGTATGTGTGAGCATACGTGCACACACACACATGCATGCACAAGCAATCACACCCACACACAGTGAGAAAGGCTGTAAGGTCCATATTGGGACTCTCAGGTTGCCTCCTGTGTGTGGTTCGATGGATGGTGGTCAGGGATGATGTTTGGAGGACGTGATGCCACACTGATATCTAAAGGAAAAATGGCTTTGGCAGTGGAATGGAGTGTTGGGAAGGGGGATCAACATGTTCAAATCCCTGAGTTGGACAAGGTTGGCACACTCAAAAAACTTAAAGATAAGGTCACTATGACTGCAGGAGGAAGAGAGTGGACCAGACAGAGGTTGTGAAGGAGGCCAGAACACAGAGGTCATTTTTACCAGTTTGTCTTTGTCCTGAAAGCAAGGAGAGGTCATTGAAAGTTATTAAGCTTGGGGGAAGGAAGGGTGCGTCAATGGTGGTGACATTGTTGTACATGAGGAACAAAGCAAGAAATCTGAAGAGGAAGGTCCTGCCTAAGCCCAAGGAGAACTGTGGCCCTGAATGAGAATGGAGACAGGCAGATGGACTTGAGAAACACTACGGTGGTGATGTAAACAGGGCCCAGGGATACGTTGGTGACCTAGAAAAGCCATCTCAGTTCTTCCTCCCTGCAAAGTCATGAGTCACAGTCTGTCTGTATGTGAACTTTGTCTATATGCCAACATCACCCAGCAAGCTTTGCAAAATGCTATACCTGAGCCCTACCCCCAACGACTGATTTCTCGATCCTGGGGCACAGCGTGGACATCTGGATTTAATCCAAATGATTCTGATAAATAACAGGTGTGAGAGCACTGTCCTGGAGAATACTAAATTTTTCTCTAACCTGCACTGGTGGGCACCTGCTGGTTGAGTGGTGGCAGCCAGGTGACACACAGGTTACAGAGCAGGAACTCAAGCAAATTACAGTCCCCATGGTCATGAGGAACTGCCAGGTCTAGCCATTCACTCCATGCATTCAACAGGACTTAGAATCTCCTTGTTTCTCCCTCCTGCTCTCTGGAGCCTGTCTGGTAGCAGAACAATAAGATTGCAAGGGAAAGGAAACTCAAGACAGTCAAGTAGGCTCCTGCCACAGGGGTAGCTGATTCTCACCCACCAATATGACAAGCTGTTGCCTATTAAATGAAGCTACTGTCCCAGCTCTGGACCTTACAGAAACATCTCCTTTGCAGATTGCCATTAGTCAGCCAGGATGAGAGAGGGCCATCCCACTTTCCAGGTGGCAGCTGAAAGGCTGCCCAGGGGGTGGACACTGGTTGTTTTGCTAGTTCTGACCATTTAGGATGTTTGCCAAGGAAAAGCTGTCAGCTGTGAGAATAAGAGCACACATTCCTGAAATATATGATAAATATTATCCTTTTATCCATCTTAATTGGTCAAATATCTGTGTGTCTGTGGCTCATGATTTTCCACTTTACTCTGGAAGAGAAAAGTGGCTTGTCCCAACCTCCATTCCCCCTTTCTCTCTCTTTCCTTCTTCCTCTCTCCCTGCCTCTTTCCCTTTTTCCTCTTCTGTTTTTTCCACTTTATTCACTGTTCCATCTCTGTCCCAGACCTTTCCTCTATGTCCTTCCTCACCATAATTCTTAGCTTCAAAGAATAGCATTTTAAAATTATTTTTCTACTAATTTTGCAGCACTCTGTGTCTTTGAGGAAAAAGAAATATGAAATTTCTCTTCAGAACAAACCTGATGTGGCCCTTTCCAGTGAGGATAAAATGCCTTTGATGGTGACAGGGCTGGGGTGCTTGTCTCATGTGGAATGTTGGCAACTGTGAGTCACAGTGTTCAGAACAAAGTGGTGACCAGAGATTTGACTCTACAGGTTGCCCAGAGACCTCTGCTCACTGGCAATGATATCTGAGTGTATTGGGGACAGGCAGCAGCTGGTCTTCTCCAGTCAATGGCAAACACTGTTAAAGTTGTGGGCTTGAAGTTGATCACTCAGATGACTGATGTTTTTGCAACTTACTTATTTCCTAAAGATGGAGGTGTCTCTTTAATACATTTCAGAACAGTGTCTAAAAACTACACTTGACTTTTTCAAATGTACTTAAATTTATGAACTTTGGCGTTATGGAACATTTCACTCATAACCTAAGGGTGGCAAACAGTGGGACTAGAGTGCAATACTCATGTTTTATCACTGAATGCATGGATGCTTTTTTGTTGTTGTTAAAGTACAGTTGTCTTTTCCTCCTACCACTACCCCCCAAACCCAACCATCCCCATCTCCCTCCCCTGATTCCACTGCCCTTTGGTTTTGTCAATGTGTCCTTTATAATTGTTCCTGAAATCCCCTGCCCCCTTTCCCCCAATTATCTCTTCCCACTTCCCCTCTGGTGACTGTCAGATTGTTCTTAATTTCAATGTTTCTGGTTATATTTCACTTGCTTGTTTGTTTTCTTGATTAGGTCCCACTTAAAGGTGAGATCATATGCTATTTGTCTTTCACTGCCTGGCTTATTTCACTTAGCATAATGCTCTCCAGTTCTATTCATGTTGTTGCAAAGTGTAGGAGCTCCTTTCTTTCTGCTGTGTAGTATTCCATTGTGTACATGCACCACAGTTTTTTGATCCATTCATTTACTGATGGGCACTTAGGTTGCTTCCAGCACTTGGCTATTGTAAATCATGCTGATATGAACATTGGGATGCATAGGTTCTTATGGATCGGTGTTTCAGGGTTCTTAGGATATTGGATTTGCTGGGTCAAAAGGCAGAGAATTAGAAATTAACATGCTTCTCCACATGCCAGACCAGCACTGTAATAGGTACTGTGAATGGACACAGAGATGACAAGAAAAGTCCCAATGCTCATAGGCCTTATGTTCTAGTCCACAAATGACAAACAGGCAAACAACTAAACAAAGAAGAAGTTGGGCTGTAGCACTTACATCACATAAGGTTATGTGACTGAAGCTGGGGTGGGTGCCTTCTGGCCAGGATGGCCAGGGAAATTGGGACCTCTGACACAGTGTTAAGGTGAAGCTAGCTGTGCTGGACAGGTTTTTCTTCATGGAGAGGCAATGAATCCATTGCCCCTGGAAGCTGGTGCAGTAAAAACAGAAGGAAAGTGGGTACAGCCAGTGGAGCAGTACCAGGGGCCTCAATGGGAAAGCCTGTGGAGAATGCAGCAGAGGCCAGGTCATGGCATCTCTTATATGTGCTAGTTATGTGTCAGTGTGCTGACAAGTCACAATCAAGTGAGTAATGGCAAGACTTGAGTTAATGTTGTAAAAAGACCATCTTGTAATTTTATGGAGAACAGGATACAAATCTATTCATTTGGTTATTCTTCCTTTAAAATAAAATGCTATAGAGAGTCAGCCCTCTTCATTACCTCCAGAGATATATGAAGAATAAGACCATGTCCCAGTGGACAAGGACAGACCAGTGCAATCTAGAAAGCATTGGTGAAGGTGATGAAATTTCTGGAAGCACACAGGAGCCAACAGGAACTTTGGGGAAATCAGAAGAAATCACAAAAGGAGATGGCCCTTGAGTTGGGTCCACCAGGCGAAAAGCATTCATTTTTTATGACAAAGAGGGTGTGCAGAGTGCAGAAGCAAGCAGGAACCAGAGAGATTCAAGGGACACCTGGAATGCCATTAGGGTGCAGGGCATGAGATGAGGTTCATAGGGAAATGTGGGAACAGATCACAAAAGGTCCTAGGCACCAAACAAAGAGCTTTGTTCTTTCCCTAGAAATGGTGAGAAAACCATTCAGGGGTTTGATACCAGATGAAACATGGTCAGACCTGCTTTAGGAAACTAAGTCAGAGCAGTGTACCTTGCTTTGGGTCCCCTCAAATCTGGGTTAAGGACTGAATAGGTCATTTCTTTGGGAAGAACAGGCATCTGGCACGGAAGTGGGTGGAGTGATGCAATGAGGAAAACAGCCAATGATGTAGGCCAGAAAGCCAGTGGCATCAGATGGGCAATGAGCTTAATTCCTAGAGGAACTCTAGCAACTGTGCATATCCTAAGCTTCAGCGTCACTCCAGTCGAGGGCAAGGGTGGTGAAAGAATGCTGACCAGCTCCTTTAGAGTTTGGCTGCTGCTCCCAGGCTGTGAACCACCTCGATTGTGGGTAGCTCAGCCTCCGATGGCCCTGGAAAGAGCTGCAAAAACAGAGGAGCCCTCACACCATGGGAAGTTAGGTGGAGACAGCCAAAATGTGAGCAAGTCACTTCCAGGTTGACCACAGTGAGCAGGCTACTGCTGGGGCTGAGAGGGCAGATGGAAAAGTCAAGTAGTCCAGAGAAGTCAAATTAATAAGCAATATCATAAGAGACTTTTGCTGCCACTCCTGGTTTATTTTTCTAGAAATTTTATTTTAGAAAACACTAATTGAGAATTACAAGTAGACAACATCTGGCATATCTAAATGTATGTCACTGACTCTCCTCACCAAAGACAAACAAATTGCATCTTGACATCTGGAGTGTAAATGTGCTGACATTCAGGAGGCAAGTTAACCTGTCACTCTGAGGAAGAACCCCTGTAGGGTATCTTGTCTTCACAAATGGAATTTTCCCAGGCCATTGTGGTTCTGCAACCCAAGAGAAGGAAACTAGTTGTCATCAAATACATGGCAGCTTCAGGTTTTGTTTTGTTTCATTTTGTGCTGTATTTTGCATTCTCGTGTTTGTTGAATCCTACAAATTATTTCAGCAATTTCATCTCAGTAGACTTGCTCCTCTGAAGGACTTCATTAATACACTTAGGCTCTTTTCTTTCTTTGCATAACTCTAAACAGCAGCTCCTAACTGAAAGCAATTTTTATCTAGACAGAGGGTTCTCAGAGGGCAGAATCTCCCAGTGCCCCCACAAGAGGTACTCCAACTGTACACATGGATTACCTTTGGTGTTATAGACCTCTAAACAGGTTCAAGCCATGACAAAAAGAAAAGGACACATGGACCTGGACAACAGTATGATGATTACAGGGGTCAGGGTATAAAGGGGATAAATAGTAATGGAAAAATACAATTAGAAGAAGAAGAAGCTGAGACCTTTAAGTCTCTAAACCACAAGTGCCCCTGGGAAGCAGTGGTCAAAAGCAGTAGACACTGAGGACACTGGCTGTCACAAAAATGACCTCAGACAGCTGAAGGTGGCAAATCCCCTTATTAGTCTATTTGGCCTGCTATGATAAAGTGCCGTAGACTGAGCAGAAATAAACAGAAATTCATTTTTCACATTTGTGGAGGCTGAAAGTCCAAGATCAAGGTACCGGCTGATTCAGTTTCTGTTGAAGGTCCTATTCCTGGTTCTTAGGTGACTGTCTTCTCATTTTAACCTCACATGGTAGAGGGACAAGGGAAATACCTAGGATCTTGTTTATAACTGTACTAATCCCCTTCATGATGACTCCAACCTAATTACCTAATCATCTCCTAAGGCTCTACCTCCTGATACCATCACCTTGGGGGTATAGATTTCAACATATGACTTTGGGGGGGCACATAAACATTTAGCCCATAGCAACCTCCCATGTCACAGCACAAGGCCATGTCTCCAGGCACAGCAGAAAGGGCAAAAGTAGCCAAAGTTGGTGATATGATCCAGTTTGGATATCCCCAGAAGCAGATCCAAAACAAGGCTGTGGGCATAAATAGGTTATTTGATACCAGGATAAAGGAGTAGGAAAGTGGGAAAACAAGACAGGGAAGGAAAGGTGGCCCACACAGGATGTGCTGATAAGCAGGCTGCCACTGAGGGAAACCGAGGTTCAATCCCTTTTGGAACACTAGGAGCCAGTGTAGACATGTGCCTCTAAGTTGCCCTTGAGTCATTTTTGAGGTCAGCTCCTCAGTGAGGAGAGTATTAATTCTCCAATACTTTAATCCTGTACACCAGCAACTTCCACAGCTTATGTAAGCCCTTAGGCCCAGAGACACAAGGTTCTGGCCATTGGAAGCTAAGCCAGACTGCTTGCCCTGAACTGGTGAGTGGGAGGGAATACAGGCGAGTATTGACACCATGTACTGTGTGGCCCGTGGAAGGTCTCCTTATCCTCAGGCTTCTCTCCATAATTACAGTGTGCTTCCCATTCTTTCTTTGACCTGCCTGGTGACCCAGGATGGCCCATGATCATGACACCAACCCCTTTCCTTTGTATCTCCAGACTGACTCTCTCTCCCTTCCTGACCTCCATCTTGAGCCCAGCTTACCTGTCCTAGACCATGTGTGATTGGTCGTTCACACCCAACTAATTCATGCTGAGATATTTTAGCAACTAATAATGACCAAATGTGTCTTCCCAGGTGTTTTGCTTACTTTATTTCATTTTGTAATTAATTTTTATTTTATAAAGGTTTTATTTATGTACAATAAACTAGACTATTTAGTGTATAATAAAATGAGTTTTGACAAACCTATACTCCAGTATAACCACCCGCACAATTAAGATATTAAATATTTTCATCATACCCAAAAGTTTCCCCATATCCTTTCAAAATCACCCTTATCATTCCTGCCCGGGAAACCACTGATCTGCTTTCTACCACCATAAATAAGTTTCAGCTATTCCAAATTTCACGTAAACAAACATATAGTATGTTTGTCTCCTGTGTGTGGCTTTTTTGGCTGGTGTTATGGTTTTGCACCCTTGGTAGGTCATTCCTTTTTATTGCTGAATAATATCCCACTCTACATATGTATCATAGCTGATTTATTCATTGAAATGAACACTGGTCCATTCTAGGCTGGGGCTGTTGTAAAGCGAGCTGCTGTGTACACTCAAGTAAAGGTCTTTCTATAGGCGTATGTTGCTTTCTCTCTCAGGCAAATACATCAGAGTGAAATTGCTGGTAAGTTAAAGTTTAACTTCATAAAAAGCTGTCAATAAATTTTCCAAGTGGATACGCTTTCCATTGTTTTTTTAAATACAAGTAATTCATAAATAATCATTGTAGAAAAGATAGAAATATTGAGAAGTTTAAAACATAATTTAAATTATGTGAAATATGTCTACCCAGCAATAAAAATTTTAACCACATGTGTTCATGTCTTTCCAGTCTTCATTTGGTTGCAAAGAATAGAAACTATGTCAAACAAAAAGGAATTTTCTTAGTGGAACACAAAGCATCTCTTGATAAAGCTAGAGGGAAATACAGCTCAGCTTCATGACGATGACAAGGATTTCAGTGGCCATTCTCTCTCTCTGTCTCCCTCACTTTGTCTTTCCTTGGTCCTGTGGGCCTTTCCTCTCTACTGCTGCAGTTGACTCCCTACCTGAATGATCCTATCTAAGAGCACTTGTACTCAGCAGTGTTTGCCTTCCAGGACTCTGTTCCTGTTCTCAGTAGAATGAATGTGGTTGGCTCAGCTATCCATTTGTGGTTTGATCAACATAACTAGGCCAGTGTCCCTGACACAAAGCTGACCACTGGGGCATGGGAAAGAAGAGAAATATGTGGGTAAGAAAACAATGATTAACATGATTAATATGGCCCCTCCATGAAAGACCATTCTAAAGAAAATGTTTCATAATCTATCTATTTTTATAAATTTAAAATCTCTTCTGAGCACACTTTCATGTCACTGAAAATACACCTGCATCATCATTTGTAGGGACCACATCCTGACTTCTTACAATGTGATGAACCTCAACAGATGCAATAAATCCCATAGTGCTAAACATTTAGGTTGCTTCCAATTACTCTCTCTAATAAGTCATTCTTTGGTGAACATTCTTGTACATAATTATTTTATTAGTTTCTTAGGATGAATTTCCTAGGACATTCCATGTCCAATATCTACAACCACTATTTCATTTCATGCAGGTATTAGCATCCTCAGTTCGTAGATGTGGAAAATGAGACAACATAAAAGTAGACATAGCCCTTGAACTGGGTTCAAACCCAAGTGACAACCAGAGAAGAATCATGGATCTAAAAATGAGCTGTGAATGGACAAGCCACAGTCAAATTGAAGGGTGATTCAGTCTAACAGAAAATGCAGCAGAAGCTGGGACTACTTCAACCTTCAGACACACACACAGAGGAATTTCCTATTCTTACACCAATGCGTGATCTCACATGAAGGTTGTTTCCATGCCAGGAGATTGAATGACCCTGGAAAAGGACTGTGTCTGGAATGTCTGGAAAAGGCATCTTCCTCCAGCTGTCCTTTCTTCATTTTGCATTTACAACCTCTTGGATTGGCCAGTAGGTGGCCCATATCCTTATTCACATTTCACAAAAAGGAGAAATAACACTGGAGGCATAATTCAGTGATCTACGAAGGGACATAAGGCAGTGTAATGGGAGGTCCAAGAAGACAGGTCCTCCTTTTCTGAAGGTAAAAATCAACTTCAGCACAGAGTGGGATATCCACCACTTTTCTAGGTTTAATGCTACTGGGGGGTGGTGGTTCAAGCAAGGCTGGGGCCTCCTGAGACCTGAATGCCTGGTATGGAAGAGGAGGATACATAAGCCCTAGTGGTCAGGAAACCCAAGAGTGGATGCAGTCATCCCTGTGATGACAGCCAATGCCAAGACTGACAATAACAAGGAAGAGGGAATGGGGTACCATCATCTCTAAGAAGAATAATTCAGTAAGCCTTGTCATCAAGGTAACTTGTCCACTGTGAGGTGGTGAAGGTCATGGAGTGAGGGGAAAAGTTACCCTAAAGTGGCAAGAAGAGACTTGGCTCAGGGACCAAGAGAAGAAAAGAGAAGAGGACTCTCTTTCTTTAGTATGTTGTCCTACCTGGCCAGCCCTTACAATAAAAACCTCATTTCTCAGAATAAGATTTCCTCCTCATATGAGTTCTGTCTCAAAGACCTACAAGTTCTCTCTCAAAAAAATTCTAGTCAAGGCCTTAACTCTACATGTAAGTCCCCAAAGGGACCTGGTGTGTGACCCAACAACAATCATAGAGAAGGTACAACAATGAAAGGATGCACCCTTGGCAATTCTCTCTCAGAATGACACTATTTTCCTCACATTCTGGAGTCTGGATGTGTAAGAGGAGGATTGAGGACAGACTGTTCCTTGTGAGAAGTCACAGATCAAGGAAAGCAGATCCTCTATAGCTTTATCAATTTAATATTTGCAGAATCAATTTAATATTAGAATTAGAGATAAGATAGCCATGAGATAAGTGGAAGCAGAGTCCACTTCCCCCTGCTCACAGGTGGAACACCTAGCTGATCTTCAGAGAAACAGAGTGAACAGCCAACGGTGTCCCAGCATTTGTGATGGTTGGAGGCCAAAATTGTAGAGAACATTGAAAAATCAGATTGCTTTGGGACAATAAGGTCCCTGGGACCAGCGCAGGGACCAGAGCAGCCACAGCCCCAGGCTTGGTGGGCCTGCCACAGGATTCTCAGAAAAGAGCCAGGTCAACGACTCCCTTCCCTGTCAAACAGGGAGGTCAGAGCAGTACCAAGATGGACCTGGATGCTTGATGTTCACCCACTGTGGACGCTGGCTGGGTCATTATAAGAGAAATTGGGGAGCTAGATGATGCTTGGAGAAAGAAAAAGAGTTGGGCCCTGATGGATCCTGACCTGGATAGTCTCCGGTCTGGTTGGAAAGTCAGGCCGTGTGAGAGGCTGGGTGCTTCTTAGGAGCAGCACGCTGGAACAGAAGGAATTTGTTTTAAAAAAGGCTCTCAGTGGCTATTTAGAGAATTCTCCCTCAGCAGCCACCCCTGGCAGCTGCCACAGCCTGGTCCCTGGCCACCCCTGCCACCACTACCACAGCCACGCCCCTACTCTTCCCCTACCCGGCCACATTGGTGGCTGCGCCCCCACCCCCACCACTGCATCAGCTGAGGCCTTGTGCCCCACAGGCCAGCACCTGCACCTGTGTGGGGTGGGACTGGCCCACTAAGAGGAAAGAGAAGGTGCCCCCCTGCAGAGGAGAGCAGCAGGGTTCAGGGAGTTAGCAGTCCCCAGAAAGACTTAACTCAGAGGGGGATCCAAACTACCCTGAAGAGACTTGGAGAGTGCCTAGCACCTAGGACAGCAAAGAGCTGGAAGGTGGTGTGTGAGTTGCCCCTAACTGGTGCACCCCAAGGACAGCACAACTGGTGGACTGAAGGCATAGGCCTGGAGCAGAAGGGCACTGTGGACCGGGCAGTGAACTGGGGAACTGGGCTGGAGGCTGAGCAACTGTGAAAAGTTCAGCCCAGACCTGCCCCATCAGCTCAAAACCATAAGAGGGAGTAAAGTGAAACCCAACCCTCTGGCTCTGCTGGAACCAGGAAGACCAGCAGAACTTGCTTGGCTAGTTTAAAGCCAGCAGGAGGCTTTTTTTTTCTTTTCTTTTTTTCCCCCACAAATGAGACAATAAGACCTGGATCTGTGAAAGGACCAGAGTCAGACCAAAAGAGGGATCATCCCAACAACTGAGAAACTGATACAGATTTCACTTTGCTATTCCAGAGAACATGCAAGTTATTATTTATTTATATTATTATTATTTTTACTTCTTTTATTTTATTAGTATTATTTTATTTCTCTTCTTTCTGTTTAGCTTTCTTCGTTCTGTTTGCTTAACTGCATTGTTTGACTGGTTTTCCTTATTCTCTCTTTCAGTATATTTTTAAGTTTCCTTCTTTGACTTCACTTGTGTTCCAATAGCACACTACCCTAGGTCATGTATTTCCTATTATTGTGATTCAGATCACATAGATTCTGTCATATGATTGTTTTCCCAGTATTATTGTAAATAATTGTTGTTTCATACAATTGTAAATACTACACAGCACCCCTCATGGATCTTTGCCCAGTTCACTGTCTTCCAGAACTTTATTACTGCTGTGGTTAACTCTATTCTCTCACACACTAAGCCTATTTTCTATTCTTTACTCTTACTATATTTCATAATCTGACCTTTCACAAGCTCACTCTTTTCTGGATTCAACTCATAAGACTTCTCCCCTCTAACAAGAGTCTGATCTTTTTTCTACCCTTTCCAAAAAGGGGCTACTGGGGTGAAATATCATGGTTAACACTATACTTATCCAAAGGATCTTCTATCTCTTCTCTGCATGTTGGTACTTTAAATCCCATAGAATACACACCCACTGTCTTAATCCATTTTGCCTCCCCCCTCCAACTGATCACAAAAAAAGAGTAGGTGGGAGCTGTGAATACCAGTATACCTTCTGGAAGAGAATCCACCAACAAAGGAACCACCAACAGATAGTAAAGGAAGATGGTGAAGGAGTGAGTGGAAGCCACATTAACCTCCACCCAGGACCAATCTGGAAGTACAACTAAATGATGGAGAAATTACCCAGAACAAACAACTGAACAATAGTGAGACAGAAGCCTCAAAACCTTGGACAGAGAGAAGAACCAGCTTCGGGAGTACTGGCCAGGATGGAGGTGTAGGTAGAAACCCTTCACTTCCTTGAACAACCAAAAGGAGGATAACAACCAATCTAAAATCAATAAACAACCAAAAGCACCAGAAAATCAAACTGCATAGATCTCCAACAACCAAGGAATTAAAGAAAAAATCAACCAGAACAACCAGACTGGTAAGGCAGTGGACTGCTTAGGCTGATTCAGAAAAACCAGCAAGGCAGTGAACCAGGTAGGTGGGGCCAGCTGCAGCAAGGCAGCAGGCTGTGAGGGTGGGGCTGACTGAAGGCAAAACGAGGGCTCAGTTGACTGTGGACTACGGTGGTTGCTGTGGTGGGAGAAACTCCCAGTCTCACATGAGAGTACATTGGAAAGTGTGCTAGAGAGCAGCAGGTGAGCTGCACTGTCCCCTCTCTGGTCCCTCCCCCACAGGCAGAGCCACAGCACAATAAAGAGGGTTGCACTGCCTTGTTGAATACCTCAGGCCCCACCCCCTTACAACTTAGGTGCACCAAGACAAAGAAATATGGCCGAAATGAAAGAACAGACCAAAACCTCAGTAAGAGAACGAAGTGATGAGGAGATACCCAACCTATGTGATGGAGAATTTAAAGCCCTAGTAATCAAAACATTCATGGAACTGATTGAGCTTGGTCAAAAAGTGAAAAAACAAATGAAGGAAACCCAAAATGAAATATAGTAAAATATTCAGGGAACCAACAGTGTCAGAAAGGAAGCGAGGACTCAAAGCAACAATTTGGAACAAAAGAAAAAAATAAACATCCATCCAGATCAAAATGAAGAAACAAGAATTCAAAAAATTGAAGAGTCTCTCACAAACCTCTGGGACAACCTGAAATGTTCCAATATCTGAATTATAAGGGTGCCAGAAGGAGAAGAGGAAGACCAAGAAATTGAAAACTTATTTGGAAAAATAATGAAGGAGAACTTCCCCAATCTGGTGAAGGAAATAGACTTCCAGCAAGCCCAGGAAGCCCAGAGAGTCCCAAAGAAGTTGTACCCAAAGAGGAATACACCAAGGCACATCATCATTAAGTTACCCAAGATTAAATGTAAAGAGAGAATCTTAAAAGAAGCAAGAGGAAAGGAGAGAGTTACCTACAAAGGAGTGCCCATTAGACTATCAACTGACTTCTCAAAAGAAATTTTATAGACAAAAAGGGGCTGGAAAGAAGTATTCAAAGTCATAAAAAGCAAGGACCTAAATCCAAGATTACTCAATGCAGCAGAGCTTTCATTTAGAATGGAAAAGCAGATAAAGTGCTTCCCCAATAAGGTCAAGTTAAAGGAGTTCTTCATCACCAAACCCTTATTATATGAAATGTTAAAGGGACTGATCTAAGGAAAAGAAGAAAATCAAAAACTATGAACAGTAAAATGACAAAAAACTCACAACTATCAACAACTGAACCTAAAAAAAAAGAAAAACAATGATAACAAAACTAAGCAAACAACTAGAACATGAAAAGAATCAGACAAATGGACATGTATAGAGGGGTTTCAGTGGGGAGGGGGAGGGGAGCAATAGGGCGGAAAGGTACAGGGAATAAGAAGCATAATTGGTAGTCATAAAATAGATGGGGAAAGATTAAGAATGGTATAGGAAAAAGAGAAATCAAAGAACTTACATGTACAACCCATGGATATGAACTAAGGGGCAGAAATGCTGGAGGGTTTGAGGGTGCAGGGCTAAGGTAGATTAAGGGGTAAAAATTGGTAAAACTGTAATACTGTGATCAATAAAGTATACTTCAAAAGAAAAAAGAAAAAAAGAACATATGACCCACACATATGCTGCCTACAACAGACCCACCAAAAAAAAAAAAGCCTACGTAAAACTGAAAGTAAAGTTCCAGAAACAAATATTCCAAGCAAATGGACAGGAACAAAAAGCTGGGGTAGCAATGCTCATATCAGACAAAATAGATTCAAAAAAGGGTCATTAAAGGAGACCTAGAAGGTCACTTCATAACACTCAAGGGAAGAATCTATCAAGAAGACATAAACATTATAAATATATATGTACTCAACATAGGAGCACCCAAACACATAAAGAAAATCTTGGAAGATTTCAAGAAAGATATGGACAGCAACACAATAATAGTAGGGGATTTTAACACCCCACTGTCAAAAATGGGTAGATTTTCCAAACAAATTATCAACAAAGATATTGCATTGAACAATGTCCTACATCAAAAGGACTTAAAAATTATATATATATATAATCCTTTTATATATAATTATATATAATATTATATATATGTATATATATATATATATATATCCTTTCATCCCAAAGAAGTAAAGTACACATTCTTTTCAAAAGCACATGGAACATTTTCAAAGACACATGACAGGACACAAAACAATCCTCAAGAATTTCAAGAAAATTGAAATATATCAAGCATTTTCTCAAACCTCAAACTGAAACTAGAAAGTAACCTCAAGTGAGAAACTCAAAAACACTCAAACTCATGGAGATTGAATATCATGCTATAAACAATGAATGGGCCAAGAATGAGATTAAGGAAGAAATCAAACAACAACCCAAAACTTATGGGACACAGCAAAGGCAGTCCTGAGAGGGAAGTTCATAGCAATACAGGCCTACCTAAAAAAGATAGAAACATTTCAAATAAACAACCTAACCCTATGCATACAAGAACTTGAAGAACAACAGCAAAGACAGCCCAGAGCAAGGAGAAGGAAGGAAATAACCAAGATCAGAAAAATTAAATGACATAGACACTAAAAGCACAATTTAAGGATCAATAAATCCAGGAGCTGTGTTCTTTGAAAAGATAAATAAAATTGACAAGGCTTTCAGCAGACTCATCAAGAAATAAAGAGGGAGGACCCAAATAAACACAATCAGAAATGAAAGAGGAGAGATTACAACTGATACCACAGAAATACAAAGGATTGTAAAAAATTACTATGAAGAACTATATAACAAGAAATTTCAAAACCTAGGTGAAATGGGAAAATTTCTAAAAAAGTATATAATCTTCCAAAACTGAATGAAAAAGAAGCAGAAAGCCTGAACAGACCAATAACTGTTGATAAAATTGAAGCAGTAATCAAAAAACTCCCAATGCACAAAAGCCCTGGACTGAACGGTTTCACAGGAGAATTTTACAAAGCATTTAAGAAAGAGCTAACCCCTATCTTTCACAGACTATTCCAAAAAATTCAAGAAGATGGAAGACTCTCAACCTCTGTTTATGAAGCCAGTAACATCCTAATCCCAAAACCACATAGGACTTAACAAGAGAAGAAAACTACAGGCCAAATTCTCTGATGAACATAGACGCTAAAATCCTCAACAATATATTGGCAAAAAACATCCAACAATATATTAAAAAGATTGAACACCATGATCAAGTGGGATACATCCCAGGGATGCAAGGATGGTATAATATTCACAAATCAATAAACATAATACACCACATAAACAAAAAGAAAGACAAAAAACACATGATCATATCAATAGGAGCTCAACAAACATTTGATAAAGTACAGTACCCATTTATGACAAAAACACTCAGCAAGATGGGAATAGAGGCCCATCCCTCACCATAATAAAGGCCATATAAGAGACACCTACAGCCAACATCATACTCAATGCACAAACACTAAAACCTTTCCCAGTAAGATCAGGAACAAGACAAAGATGTTCGCTTTCACCACTCCTATTCAACATAGCATTAGAAGTCCAGGCACAGCAATCAGACAAGAAAAAGAAATAAAAGGCATCAAAAGTGGAAAGGAGGAAGTAAAACGGTCATTGTTTACAGATGACATGATAGTGTACATAGAAAATCCTATAGGCTCGGCCAAAAAACTGCTTGACCTAATAAATGAATTTGGAAAAACAGAGGGATAAAAAGTCAATATTCAGAAATCAAAGGCACTTTTGTACACCAACAATGAAATATCAGAAACATAAATCAGAAAAAAAATCCCAGTTGATGTAGCAACAAGAAAAGTAAAGTATCTAGGAATAAACCTTACCAAGGATGTAAAAGACCTGTACTCAGAAAACTATACAACACTGAAGAAAGAAATTAAGGAAGACACAAAAAAATGGAAGCATGTACCATGCTCATAGATTGGAAGAATTAACATCATCAAAATGTCCATACTATCCAAAGAAATTTATACATTCAAGGCAATCCTTATTAAAGCACCCACACATATTTCACCAATATAGAACAAACATTTCAAAAATTTGTATTTTGAACCATAAATGACCTTAAATAGCTGCAAATATTTTGAGAAAGAAGAACAAAGTACCAGGGACCATAATACCTGATACCAAACTGTATTACAAGGCCACTGTAATCAAAACAACCAAGTACTGGCACAAGAACAGACACATTGACCAATGGAAAAGAATAGGGAACGCAGGAATAAACACCAAGTCTCTATGGCCAATTAATATTTGACAAAGAGGGAAGAAGCATAAAATGGAGTAAAAATAGCCTCTTCAACAAATGGTGTTGGGAGATCTGGACAGCTACATGCAAAAACATAAAACTTGATTACCAACTTACACAATACACAAAAATAAATTCAAGGTGGATAAAAGAATTAATGTAAGTCATGACATGATAAAAGTCCCAGAGGAGAGCATAGGCAAGAAATTCTCAGACATTCCATGCAGCAATATTTTTACCAACATGTCCCCTAGAGCAAGGGACATAAAGGAAAGAATAAACAAATGGGACTTCATCAGATGAAAAAGCTTCTACATGGCCAAAGAAAACAGCATTGAGATGAAAAGAGAACCAACTATATGGGAAAACATATTTGCCAATGATACCTCAGACAAGGGTTTAATCTCCAAAATATAAAAAGAACTCACATGAGTCCACTCCAGGAAAACAAAGAACCCAATTAAAAAATGGACAAAAGGCTTCAACAGACCCTTCTCCAAGGAGGACATACAGAGGGTCCAGAGACATATGAAAAGATGCTCAGCATCACTACCCATCAGAGAGATGCAAATTAAAACTACAGTGAGATACCACTTCGTACCAGTCAGAATAGCCATCATAAGCAAATCAAACAAACAAATGTTGGAGAGGATGTGGAGAAAAGGGAACCCTAGTGCAATGTTGGTGAGAAGGCAGACTGAGTCAGCCACTGTGGAAAACAGTTTGGAACTTCCTCAGTAAACTAAAAATGGATCTGCCTTTTTACCTGGCAATGCCACTGCTGGGATTATACCCTAAGAACCCTGAAACACCAATCCAAAAGAACCTATGCGCACCAATGTTCATAGCATCACTGCTTACAGTAGCCAAGTGCTGTAAGCAACCTAAGTGCCCATGAGTAAATGAATGGATCAAAAAACTATGGTACATTTACACAATGGAATACTACACAGAGAGAAAGAAGGAACTCCCACCATTTGGAACAGCATGGATGGAACTGGAGAGCATTAAGCAAAGTGAAATAAGCCAGGAAGTGTCCTTATAAGGACACCGGTCCAATTGGATTAGAGCCCATCTATATGACCCCATTTCACCTAATTTCTTCTTTGACGTACCTATCTCTAAACACAGTCACACTCTGAGGTAATGGGGGGGTGGGACTTCAACATATTAATTTTGTGGGCACAAAATCAGCCCATAACAGTATCCAAATAAAAGAAGAAGTAAAATCATCTCTATTCTTAGACAATTGTGTATTAAAAAAAACCCTAAAGACCTACAAAAGAATTATTAGAGCTAATAAACACACTTAACAAATTTTCAGGATTAAAAGTCAACACACAACCCTGGCTTGGTGGCTCAGTTGGAGTGTCATCCTGTGCACCAAAACATCACATGTTTGATCCCGAGGTTGGGATGTGGGTGGGTAGGAATGGGGAGCAACCAATGGATATTTCTCTCTCACACTGATGTTTCTCAGTTTCTCTCTCTCCTTTTCTTTCTCTCTAAAATCAATAAACATAACCTCAGGTGAGGATTTAAAAAAAGATCAACACACAAACATTAGTTGTATTTCTACACATTGTCAATAAACAACCTGAAAATGAAATTGACAAAACTTAAATTCTGTGATAAATAGAACAAAAAAAATTCTATTCAGCATAGCATCCAAAAAAGTAGACTACTTGGTAATACTTTTAACCAATGAGGTACAAGACTTGTACACAGAAAACTACAAAGCAGTGCTGAAAGAAATTAAAGATCTAAATAAATTAAAAGATAGCTTATGTTCATAGATTAGAAGGCTTAATATTATTAAGATCAAAATACTACCCAAAGTAAGCTATAGGTATGTTAATTTGTGTTCTTTTTTGCTTGCACATTACATTTGAGTAACAAGACAAAAACAAGAATCCCAATGGTTTCCCATCACAATTAGAAGGGGCAAAATCAGGAATCCTTATCTTGGCCTAAAAGACTACATGGCCACATGCAGTTGGTGGCTACCTCTCCATGTGCTTCCAACTCAAAAACTCTGATGACAAAACAGGATGGAATCAGAGATTTAGTCTATTTATCTGAAGACTATAATACAAAACATTAGGCAGATTTCCTTTTGTCCACACAGGGTAGTTCTAGAACAAACATGGAAGCTGAGCAAACTTCAGCTCAGTAGTAATCAGCAGCTCCTGAATGCTGCCAGTGGGACCACTGAACAGTGACTGTATTCCCATCACTGCCTGGGTTCAAGCAGAGCCTAAGGATCTCCTGTCAGGGATGCTGCAGAGGGGTGCTGTCCAGTTCTGCTAATTATCCCAGAGACAGCTGCCTAGCCTGACTGCCTCAACTTCCCCAGTAGCATCAAATACATAGTTGCCATAAAAAATGTCAGAAAAGGGAGCATCAGTGCAAAATTCTGTGACTCTGGGTTGGCATAACTGGTCGTGATGCTTGCTGAAAGGAGTGAAAGCCAGGGAAACTACCGTGACATATGCAGGGAGGCAAATTCCCACTAGATATGATCCAAACTTTGAGAAATGCTGATGCAAAAGGTGCTTAGACACCACCTCACTTTCTCCAGGAATAAAGGGAGTACACCCAGATCCAGAGCCCTCAGCTACGCGGTGGACTTCCTGGAGTTTGCCTCAGCTATCAAGAGCCACCTTACTTAGTCACATCCTCTTCACGAGGAGTGGCTTCCAAAGACTAACACAGGGGCCCAATGTCCTAGGCTGCTTGCCTTTCCTAGGACAACTCTAAAGGCCAATGCCAACCTTACAGCTCCTCACAGGTTGTGCTGAGACTTCTGTCTGGCCAGGTGGCATCGCAGGCTTTCTCTCAGGCCTACTCTATGTCTTTCCAGTCCCTTTCCAATGGGGATCAGAGGAACATGCCTGAGATGCATCCTGCATGCTATTTCCATCTCAGGGTTTGTTTCCCTGAGAACTCAACCTGCACAACCTACCTGGTACTGAGGATTCTTTCTTCTGCTGTTTAAGAAGCCAAGGGCAGTCCCTGTGGCTACCATGTGCTCCTTTTTAAGGAGCCACAGAATATCAATACTTCATCTTTCTATCTCTATGTTTATCCACTCACTCAGTCCACTGTGGCTGAACCCCACTGACCACTGATGGGAGTGTACCAGAAGCAGGGTTCAGACAGACTTCCAGCTCTCACATTTTTATCATAAGTGAGGTTTACTGACTGTAGTGGGAATACCCACCAGTCCTGGGCAAATAGTGTGCACCGTCTGGGCCTCTGTTTCCTCAACTGTGAAAATAAGGAAGTGGCCTATGAGGTATTTGAGGCCCACTAGCAATTATATGTTCAGATTATTCTCAAATTTGAACACAGAAGGCCAGGTAGCAATCACAATGTAGTTTCCCACATTGAGGAGGAGCACAGAGCTTGTTGCCTGACTATGCTGCCTCCTAGAACCTGCCAGCCCAAATCTCCTCTCCCCTTCTCCACCTGCTCTTTACTAACCTTTCTCCCAGTACCTGCAGTGTTCATGGTCAGACCCAAAGCACTCAGGGAAGGACATGGGGACTTACCCTCCGTGGATGCACTGGAGTGGTAGCCAACTGGTCTGCAATGGCATTGGCCATAGGGGGCAGCAGCCACCACAGCTTCCCACCTGGGAAGGGATGCAGGGCTTGGCTGGCTTGTGCAGGAGGCATGGACCACTGGTGGGTGGCAGCCACTACTGGGTGTGGAGCTTAATGAACTGAGCTGAGGGCATGAGCCATGCCTCAGGGGAAGCTGCCATGACTTCCTGCCTGGGGGAAGGGTCCAAGGCTTGCTAGCCTGAGCCAGGGATGTGGGCCATGGGCAGATAATAGTTGCCACAGATTCCCACATTGGTGAGGGGTACAGAGTTTGATGGGCCCACACCGGAAGCATGGGCTGTGGGTGAATAGCAGCCACTGTGGCTACCCACCTGGGGGAGGGGCATGGGACCTGCTGTCACAGCCTCCCTGAGTCTACTGGCCCAAGCCTCCCTGAACCCATCAGCCAGAGACTCCTCCCTTCCCCTCTTACAGGAGCTTGCTGAAGTCGAAGCATGCCCTGGAGCACTCAAGGAGGAGCCCAGGAACATTCCCAGGTGACCCAGTCCCCAAGGTCCTGGACCCCCATTGGTCAGAAAGGAGAAGAGAAACCAAGAGAACAGCATTTCTGCTTGCTCTCTTTTTAAAGGCTCCTGAAGAATCCACTGCACAGAAGGAGTAGATGGGAAAGTATATCCCTCCCATCCAATCACCATCCTGTTTTGGAGGCAGCCTTGAGCACTTCCTTTTCTCTGTATCATGTATGCATCACCATGGTTGCTAGAGTGACGCATGCATGCACTGTCTCTGGCACTTCTCTACTGCTCCCCATTTCCAGAAGGTGGAATCCCTCCAGTTACAATTCCCACCTTTAACACTCAGTACACTTGTAATCTTACAAGGGAAGATGAACAAAAGGTCTGTTCTTCTGTAATTACTTCCTGCTGGCCAACGAGCATAGTCCTACTGATACCCCTGCTCTGGGTGTCCCTAACAAAGGGGGTCTGGAAAGGAAGTGAGCCTTTATGCAAGGAAAAGGATCTTATAAAGTCGAGGTCAGCTGGCTGTCCCTGGAAAGTGATGTACATGATGTCCAAAGGATGGCATTACTGGACGAATTGGCATCCTTGTTGTATTCTGGAGGCGACAAATATGGAAAGATGGTTAGAAGGTACAATCAGAACCATACAAGTAAATGAAAAAGGTATGGACCAATTCTGCAGTGTTTCCAACTAAGAAAAAAGTGGCTTCCTTGGAGGAAGGTGTGCAAGGTGTACCACACCTGTGTGAAGACTTACTGACTGTTATACTCAACTTAGGCTGAGAGAATACCCTGAGACCCCCCTTTAACATTTCTAGACCATTTCTGTCCAAACTATTAAAGCAGAAAAGGAAAGCAGTTATGAAGTGAAGTCAATAGTTCACCCCATACTTCACCAACTCAACAGCTTAGTCCAGTCAAACCACTGAGTCCCAAGAGGTGGCAATGCAGGTGGGTTTTTCAAGTGGGACCTGCACCTTTTCTGAGTCCACAATACTGTCTTTTGAGAAGACCTTCAATTGCAAGGCCTTTACTGGAATAATACTAAGCAGTGACAATTTGATATCATGGGTTAAACCAGTGCAACCCTCAGGTGAAAACAAACTTTGAGGATAGCTAGCTGCACTAGAGTCCAATATTCATGACTAAGCATTGTGATTTTTCCTTGAAACCTGATTCCACTCCCTAAGATCACCCTCACTGGCCTCAAAAAGACAACCAATTTTCAATTTTGTCCCATGTTTGCATAAACACAAGAGAAGTATTGAATGCACAGGATTTTTTGTCTGCTTTGCTGGAACCCACACAAGAAACCTTAAGATTCACCCTTACACCACCCTTCAGGGCATAAAACCAGCCACACAACTGCCATACAACTTTGCCCACAGTACCTGTATTTCTGGAGTCCTTGACTAATGCTTCAACAAATGTAGTTGGGGAGTTCTTAAATGCTTGGGGAAGCACAGTCCAGTAGTATTGGAGTTTGGCTTTTGTCTGGGTCCTGCTATTCAAAAGCAAACACTTGTTGAGCCTGTTCATCTATTGGGATGCAGAAAAAGGCATTCTTCAAGTCTAGGACTGAAAACCATTTGCTATCTCCAAGCACCATGGTCAACAGATATAAGGGTTGGGCACAGTAGGATGAATGTCCTGAACAATGTCATTTATATCTCTGAGATCCTGTACAAATTGATATTCATCTGAGTGAGGCTTTTTCACTGGCAAAATGGGGGTGTTATAGGGAGACTTGCATGACCAAATTAGTTCCAATTTAAGAATTTCTGCAATACTGGCTAAATCCCCTCTACAGCCTCCTTTCTGAGGGGTTATTGTTTCTACTGTGGGATCTACACCCCTTCTTTAGGTTAAGTTTTATGGTGTACATGTTAACTGCCTTACCTGGGGTTCTGTCAGCCCAAACATTTTGGTCAACCTGTTCATAGAAATCCAGACTTCTGGGAAAGATGGAGGCATAGATAGATATGCTTTGTTTTCTTGCACAACCAAAAGGACAACAACAAATTTAAAAACAAGAACTTCCAGAAAATTGAACTGTATAGAAGTCTGACAACCAAGAAGTTAAAGAAAAAACATTCATCCAGACTGATAGGAGGGGTGGAGACTGGAAACTGGGGAGGAGAGGACATGCAGCAATGCAGTGGACCAGGCAGGTAAGACGGTAGCTGGTGAACCAGGAGGTCCCACATTCATGTGCAGATAAACCAGGAAGAACAACTGGGGAGTGAGACAGACCATGAAACCCAGGGTTCCAGCATGGGAAACTAAAACCTCAAAAACCTCTGGCTGTAAAATTCTGTAGGGGTTGCAGTGGTGGGGAAAACTCCCAGCCTCACAGAAGAGCTCATTGGAGAAATCCATACGGTCCTAGAATGTACACAAACACACCCACCTAGAAATCAGGACCAGAAGGGCCCAACTTGCTTCTGGGTAGCAGGGAAAGTGACTGAAAATGGGTCAAGAGCCAAATATGAAGCATTGTTCTCTCTCTCCCCTTCCCCCACATACTGTGCCACAACACAGTGACGTGGGTTTCCCCACCCTGGTGAATACCTAAGGCTCTGCCCCTTACAATGTTGGCAGGTGTGCTGAGACAAAGAAATATGGCCCAAATGAAAGAATAGATCAAAGCTCCAAAAATAGGACTAAGCAACAGGGAGATAGCCAATGTATCAGATCCAGAGTTCAAAACACTGGTAATCAGGTTGCTCAAAGAAATGATTGAGTACAGATGCCAAAAAAAAAAAAAGAAGAAGAAGAAAAAGTGAAAGCTATACAAAGTGAAATTTTGGAACCAACAGTGAAGGAAATTGGAACTCAAGTCAACAGGCCAACAGTTTGGACCAGAAGGAAGAAATAAACATTCAACTGGAACAGAATGAAAAAACAAGAATTCAAAAAAAAATGAGAAGAGGCTTAGGAACCTCTGGGACAATTTTAAATGTTCCAAAATCCAAGTCATAGGGGTGCCAGAAGGAGAAGAGGAAGACCAAGAAATTGAAAGCTTATTTGAAAAAATAATGAAGAACTTCCCCAATTGGGCTAAAGAAATTGACTTCCAGGAAGTCCAGGAAGCTCAGAGAGTCCCAAAGAAACTAGACCCAAGGAGGAACACACAAAGACACACCATAATTAAATTACCCAAGATTAAAGATAAGGAAAGGATCTTAAAAGTAGCAAGAGAAAAGGAGACAGTTACCTACAAAAGAACTCCCATAAGATTATCAGCTGATTTCTCAAAAGAAACCTTGCAGGCAAGAAGGACATGGAAAGAAGTATTCAAAGTCATGAAAGGCAAGGACCTGCATCCAAGATTACTCTATCCAGCAAAGTTATCATTTAGTATGGAAGGGCAGATAAAGTGCTTCCCAGGTAAGGTCAAGTTAAAGGAGTACATCATCACCAAGCCCTTATTATGTGAAATGTTAAAGGTACTTATCTAAGAAATAGAAGCTGATCAAAGATATGAAGAGTAAAATGACAAAAAAACAACTATCAACAACAGATACTAAAAAAAAAAACTAAACAAACAACTAGAACAGGAACTGAATCACAGAAATGGAGATCACATGGAGGTGTGTCAGCAGGGAGGGGTTGGGGGCACAATAGGGGAAAAGGTACAGGGAATAAGAAGCATAACTGGTAGGTACAAAATAGACATGGGGAGGTTAAGAATAGTATAGGAAATGGAAAAGCCAAAGAACTTACCTGTATGACCTATGGACATGAGCTGGGGTAGGGAATTCTGGAGGGAAGAGGTGCATGGTGGTGGGGGATAAAGGGGAGAAAAATGGGACAACTGTAATAGTATAACCAATGAAAAAACTTAAAATGGTAAAAAAAAATACCCTGTTCATAGTTCTCAGGTGAGAAGTGTTCTCCTCTGGGTTCTCCCAGGCAAGTCGGGAGCACCTGAAGCTGGATACCATGTTCCAGTGGGACCTCTATACAATTGGTGCTGCTTTCCAAGAGAAAAAGTTATTTGTACATGCAATTTTCAAAGTAAATCTCTGTCAAACAGTGGAATAGGGCAGTCTGTCATGTAGAGAAAACTATGTCCTAGAGTTTGAAGGAATGCCTGCTTTTGTAATTGTCAAGTCACTCAAGTAACCATTACTCTATCCAAACTTACCTTAGTTACTTTCGCATTCAGCACTGAGTATGTAGCTCCCATATCTACAAGAAAATCAGTTGGCTTGTTCCCCACTATCAACTGTACCTAGGTCAGGAGATGTTCATGGGAGTACCTTGGTATCCTCATTTGTCATGAAACTCCCCTTGCCTTTTTAGCATTTTCCAGCAAGTGTTTTTCCATCCATACTTTTCCTTGTGAATGTTATGCATTCCTTTCCCCAATGGTCCTCATCCTTGTAATAGGTACATTGATTGGTGACTAGTGGGACTTTCTTTTTTCTTTTTAGGACCCTGCCTCTTCTGGTCTTACCATGCTTTTTCTGAGAACACCATGCCCTGCTTTATCTTCCTTGCTGCCTGGGTATTGTAGGCTTTAAAGGCCATGTCTACCAGCTGAGAGAGATTCATTCCCAATGCCCCATCTAAACTCTGAAGTTTCTTCCTGACTACAGACCACTTTGACCAATGAAATTCATGTTCACCATCTACACATTCTCTAGTACCTGTACATCAGCATCAGTGTGCTTTCTATAGGCCTGATAGATCTTCTCTAAAAATGTAGACGTGTCCTCATTTGGCTTTTGCTGAAGGGTCTGTATCATATTCGGCCTCTTTTACTTGGGCATCTCTTTCTTAAGCCATTCCAGTGCACACTTTCTATAACATTCCAGGAAGGTTAGGTCCCCACATTCCAGTTAGGTCCATCTGCCATGGAAATTGCACCAGCTGGACTGAGGGTCCCATTGGGATTCTCTTGGTGGAGATGTTGGGCCTCTTCATTAGCCTTATTTTTAATTAGCCATCTCTCATCCACTGTTAACAAGATGTTGAGGAGAGCCTATACATCTGTCGATGTTGGATGATGAGTGGAAAAAATGGAGAGATAATATCTGTCATTCTCTGAGGATCATCCCTATGTAATGGGTTGGAATTCTTCCAATTCTGTAAGTCTGAAGTGGAGAACAGAGTATTAGCTCAATAATAGCCAGTGGACTGGCCTTCCTGATTTACTCTGCCTATGGGATATTGCCTCAGGGAAACCAACTTTCTCGCTCAGGATAGGGAGGATCCCTGGCCAAACTGGGTGTTCTGATGTATCTTTGAGAGGGAGACCTATCCTTTTTCATACAGGGGTGGCACTGTCACCTCTTTGGGCTCTACTTCAGGGATACCTTGTGGTGGGGATGATGATGGAGGGGGTCCTCCTGCTATGAACCTTGTGTCCCTTGATTTCAGGGCATTAATGAGGCCTATTTCCTCATTTTCTTTCTTTCTTTTTTTTTTTTTTTTGTACTATCAGGAAGAGGTTTCAAGGCCCCTTGACCCTCTACACCATTAAGTAGACCTCCATCTCTAGTGAAATACTTTTATGCAATGACATAAATGCCTTGACATGAGAGATTTCATCCCATTTATGGAAAATGTTGGCAATATCTTTCCATTTGCATAGTAGTACAATAATCTAGGGAACCACAAATGGGCCACCTTTCCCCACAATATAAGCCACACAATATTGCAGTAATAAACCAAAAAATCCTTGGAAATTGGATAATGGGTATACATACCTCAGGCCACTAAAATCTGACCCAGTGGGCTCCCTCCAGGAGCCAACAGACAACAGCCCCTATTGGCACAGACATACAGGCCGAAAGCTATGACCAACAGAATGCAGGCAAACAGGGAACATATAAGCAAAACCTAAACTTACAACCCCATTATTCCAACAAATGCTCACCAGCAAGTTTTTTCTGCCAACCATTCTCACACTCAGTGAACCCAAGCAATGGCCTCCCCCAAATTCTGCCAGTTCTCATCCAGACCCTGGTTCGCAGTCCTAAAATTCAGGTGATCCTGACTCCTTCCCAGAGTCTATTCCCTTCCCAAGCCTGTTTCTTTTCCACCTGCCAGACATGTTTAAGTGACCAATGCCTCTAGTGAGTATGCAGAGAAATTTCCAGGGATTGGGAAGCCCCATAGTCCTATTCCTTGTGGTGGTAGTGGGGGAGTACCTACCACAAACTGCCAGGGCCCCACATGAGGCACCACTGCTGTAACTGAACTAGAGGGGTCCCAATGCCCCCCAACAGAGTCTGGTGAAAAGGAAAATGGAATTTTTATTTACTTATAGATATATATAGATTTCTTGATGCTTGCCACCAGCCCTCACTGCCAAAGAAGCCAGCAGGCTGCTGGCAGGTGGCTGCCACAGAAGTTTCCAGCGGCTTTCCACACAATGGGGGAGTGCTGAGCTTGTCACATGGCCACACCACCTCCTAGGACCTGCCTTTTGGGACCTGTTGACCCAAATCTCCTCTCCTCCCATGCTGCTCCCTTTTACCAGTCTTGCCCCCAGTGCCTGTAGTGCCTGTAGTGCCTCACTCCTGGTGAGGCCCAAAGGACTCAGGGAGGGGTGCAGGGCCTGAACCTCCTGGGCTGCACTGGGGCTGCAGCCAACTGACTCGAGCTGATGTGGGGCACAGGCAAGCAACAACCACCACAGCTTTCCACCTGGGAAGTATCTAGAGGCTTGCCAGGCCCTCACTAGAGGCATGGGTCATGGGCAGATGGCAGCTGCCATGCGGCATGAAGCTTGCCAGCCAAGGTTTGAGGAGTGGGCTGCAGGCAGGTGGAAGTATCCATGGCTTCCCATTTGTAGGATGGATGTGAGGCTTGCTGTCCCAAGCTGGAGGTGTGGGCCATAGGCAGACAGCAGCTACCTTGGAACATGAGGCTTGCTAGCCCAAGTCAGAGGCCTGGGCCACAGGTAAGTGGAAGCCGTTGTGGCTTCCCATCATGGGGAGGGGCACCAGGCTTTCCAAACCCATGCTGGTGGCATGGACCACAGGTGCACTACAGCTACTGTGGCTCCCCACCTGGGGTAGGGCATGGGACTTGCTGTCTGAGTCTCCTTGAGTCCTCCAGGCCAGTCCTTCTAAGCTTTCAGGCCCTGGCCTCCTCCCTTCTCCTTTTACCTGAGCTAACTAAACTCCAAACCTCCCCTGGAGTACTCAGGGAGGTGCCCCAGGTATATTCCCAAGCCACCCAGTTCCCAAGGTCAAGGGCCCAGGAAGTCCAGCTCCCATAGGTCAGGAAGGAGCGAAGAATCCAAGAGAGCAGCATTTCTGCTTCCTCTCCTTTTAAAGGCTCCTTCAGAAACCCCTGGGCTAGAAGTAGATGGAAAGGTATGTCCCTCCCATCCAATCACCTTCCTAGTTTTGAGTGCCATCCTTGGGTACCTCTTTTTTCCTGACTCCTGTGCACATCATCCTGGTTGCTGGGAAATCACATGTATGTGTCATCTTTGGCACATCTCCAGCCCTCTCCATTTCTAGGGGGGAGTTCCCTACCATTATGCTGACATTCCAATTTGAGATGAGTAATCTCATTAGGTGACACCACCTGGTGATCAAGTGGCCATCTTCTCCCTGTGTTCCTTCATTTCATCTTCCCTCTGTGAGTGTCTGTCTCAGTCCAAATTTCACCTTTCTTATACTCTTTTGGATCTCAGGCCCATGTTAATGACCTCATTTTAACTTACTTCTCTAGAGACCCTAATCCAAATAAGGTCACATTCTGAAGTAATAGAGTTGAGGAATCCAGCATATCTTTTTTCTGAGAGACACAATTCAGCCCAGACACCTAGGGACAGAACCAAAACACCTAAGATAAGATCTTGTTCAAGGACCAGACCACGTGTTGGAAGGGAGACAGAAACCACCCTTGAAAGAGTCTGAGACACTATAAAGCAGATGCAGTGAGCCATGTGAGTCTGTCAGTGTCGCCCCCAGAGGCAGATTGGTCATGAGGACAGGGAGGAGTTTGGTGTGTGGGGGAGGGTAAATAAAAGAAGGAAGAAAGTTCAGGGAAGGGCACATCTTGAGATGATGACTCCCAGGGAGCAGGTAGGGCTGTCTTGCCAGGACCCTCTGAAGAAGGGGGTAAAATGTGTCTCAGAATTAATGCACAAATAAGTGGGAAAGCAGGGTATTAGCCACTGATTCTGGTCCCTATGGTTATGTCCAGTCTCCAGTCATGCTGGGAAGGCCTCAGGCAGAGGAGCAGCAAGAAATCCCCAGGAGATGGAGCAGAACTGAGCCGCTGCGGCTTCAACACCTCCCTCACTCCCAGTCTCCCTTCTCTGAAGCCAGATGGGTATGGTAATATCTCTGCTTCCCTTAGGTTCCAACTCTAGAAGTCTGTCTACATGCTGACTGCCACATGTGGTCTGTGCCCGGGGTGAGGTGTGTGTGATGTCTCTGTGAGGGGGTTTGTGTGTGACTGACTATATAAGTGTTTATATAATGTATGTGTGTGGAAATGTGGTATGTGAATATATGTGTGATGTGTGTGATGTGACTATGTGTGTCTTACATGGTATGTTCTTTTGTGTGGTGTAATTGTGGGTTAGTGTGGTGTGTGTGATGTCAATATGTGTGTATGCTGCTTTTGTGTTTGGCATGTGATACATTTTTGTGTAATGTCTCCCTTGTATTGATGTGTGTGCTGGGTTTGTGTGTGCCATGTATATCCTGTGCATGGTATGTGGTATGTGTGCTGTGTGTGCATGTTTGCTCTCCATGTAGGAGGAAGTTTGCTTGCAGATGAAGAGGCTGAAATTCTCTTGGTGGAGGCAAAGATCAAAGAGTGGAGCCTCTCCCCAGAGAAGTCAGGGGACAAAATTGCTGGAATTTTTGTTTTGGGTCAGAAGGCATAAGAAAGGGAGGATTTAAGGGGGAGAAAAAGAACCCTGTCTGGTGTGGCTTGGTTGGTTGGAGCATCATCCAGTAAACCTAAAGTTCATGGGTCCAATTCCCATTCAGGGCACATACCTAGGTTGCAGGTTCAATACCCTGTGGGGGTACATATGGGAGGCATCTAATCAGTGTTTCTCTCTCCCCACCCTTCCCTCCTTCTCTAAAATGAATAAATGTATCATCAAAAGAGGATTTAAAAAAACAAAAAGAAGAAGAAACTGAGACCTCTGGAAGGGCAAGTGAAAAGTAGAGAAGCAGCATCCAGTCTTGTGAGGCTAAAGGCAGGTCAGGAGAAGGATAATTTTATGAACTTCAGTCTGCCTTTGGGTCTGGCTGATGCCAGCATGGATTTGCCTGTCAGCAGTCAGGTCTCAGAATGTCTGGTCATGTCAAGCTGGGAGCAAAATGCTGACAGTGGAGGAGTGCTGGATTGGCATGAGGGGAATGGAGTTTGCTTCTCCTTGACCCTGTTAGATAGAACAAGGGTCTTACCCTCGGGGTTATTTTAAATGCTATGTCTTGCCAAATGTTAAAATGTAGCATGGTATTTTGCAGACCAGTTGTAAACAGAATGAGCTTGACAGGAATAAGTACAGCCAACTGCAAAGAAGAAATCAACATGTAATTGACCAAATAGTTTATATAAGCAATGACTAAGACTTCCTTTCCAGACACAGTGGTTTGAGTGTAATTCCCTCTCTCCTTTACTTGCTGCAAGTAAATAAAACTACCTTGCAATGATCACATCTAGTTCTTGAATAGAACACCCCAAACAATGATCACCTTGAGTTTGGTGACAACTCTAGGCTGCTGAGACGTCTGAGAACTTTGAAGTATTACAAAGAAGTATGACCCCAGATACTTATCTTATAAGATCATGAGTGACAAGTACTGAAGAAAACCTTTAATTTTAGCTGCATTGAGTTTTTCTCTCTTCAGATGCCTGATGCCTGCATACTCAGAGTGAGGGGCAAAATCACAGGAAAGATCACTCACGTCTCCCAGTTAGAAGTCCTTCTGAAGGCAGACTATGAGAGACTGAAGGTAACAACTGTATGGGGACAAAAATACACTTCCCAAATCCTCCTGCAATATTTTGTTCATATCTTTGGGAAGGCAAGGAACCTCAGGCAGACATTATGCAATCCTGTATTCCCAAAGGAGGAGGGTACCTCATCTCTGGGAGATGTACATCATACCCTGGGATGCTGAAGCTGCCAGAAACACCTGAAAACTGTTGTGTGTGGCTCTCAGCACACATCTCCAAGGATTTCACCAGCAGCATATCAGACATGAAGCCAATTGGCCAGCAGGTTGCTCACTTGGCCCTTCACAAGCATGTGGGACACCAGATTTTGCAGATAGTTCATGAGAAAGGGACATTTTTTCTGGATAGGTTTAAAGAAATAAAGCAGCAAACATAGTGAGCAAAGCCAAGACTTTCAAAAAATAAGGGACAAAAGAATGCATTAAAAAGAAAGCAGTTTTTAAATTTCTCTGCTATTAGTAGTCTCATTTTTTTTAACTTAGAAAATAGCATAGAAATTGAAATTACCTGAACAAAATGAATCTTATGAGCTGAGAAGGAAAAAAGAAACCCAAAAAACAAAAACCAGCCAGGATGGAGGTTTGTGACTGAGTGAGTGGTTTGTGGCTGAGCCTGTGTGTGCTACATTTCACTTTGTTTTTCTATCTCTCTCATCTGAACTACGTAGCCAAAAAAAGTCTTTTTAAGCCACAGAGAAAGATCATTTCTAAAAGGTGAGGTTTAACAAACAGTGGCCTGAAATGTGCATTTACCTTCTAAAAATCCATTCTTGGTTTTTCATACTAACCTCAGTCCCAGACCTTAGAACAGCTCGTTTTGACCAATATGAACAATTGTCACATCACCTGGTGATTGGAAATTATCTATAGAGAGATTTTTTTAAAAAGATCTGTGGTCAGCAATACTATTTAGCAAACACTGGACACTTTCACCCTCAAGGCTCAGGAAAAAATGGACCTTACTTGTTCTCATGCTAGAGCATTTAACTTCCTTCAGAACTCTTCCTCCCTCTGCTACTTTGACCAGGTAGGAGTTACTCCATCAGCCAGGATCCCAAAGTAAGCAGAGGTGCCACCCAACAAAACCTGTAATGAACATGTAATGTGCATAAAAAAACAACTTTCTTGCTTAAATTCACTAAGCATGAATTACTGTAGCACAACCGAGCTCATACCACTTTATATGATGTTTATGAGCTTCCCTATAGCAAATGTAAATATAGATGAATGAAAGACTAAATGATGGGGAAGTGGATGGATGGATGGAGCTGGTAGATATGGCTCTTGGTCTATAAATCTTAACCACGAATTTTGTAATTCCTCTAGAATACAACTTCCTATAGGATAGGGACTGTGAATGTTGTTAAAATGGTAGATCCATTAGAAGGCAAGAAAAGAACCATGTTTACTTCTGTATTAAGATATTTGGTGCTGCTCAATTTACAATAACCAAATGCTGGAAGCAACCTAAGTGTCCATCAGTAAATGGATGGATTGAAAAACTATGGTACATTTACACAATGGAATACTACACAGAAGAAAGAAAGAAGGAGCTCCTACCCTTTGCAACAGCATGGATGGAACTGGAGAGCATTATGCTAAATGAAATAAGTCAAGCATTGAAAGAAAATACCATATGCTCTCACCATTAACAGGAACCTAATCAACAAAACAAATAAGCAAGTGAAATATAACCAGAGATATTGAAATTAAGAACAGACTGACAGTAACCATAGGGGAAGTAGGAGGGGATAATGGGTGGGGAAAGGGTACATGGAAAAACTATAAAGGACACATGGACAAAACCAAGTGGGGGTGGAATCAAGGGAGGGAGGTGGGGATGCCTGGGGTTGCAGGGAGAGAAGGGGTGAAGATGGAGACAACTGTACTTGAACAAAAATTTTAAAAAATTAACATTGAAAAAAAACATTTTTGGTGTTGCTATGCACAATCTTTGCCCAATGAATACAGAAAAGGACTTTCAGACAGAAAGTTTTTCAGCCCGAAGCAAATCTGTGTAGCCAGGGATTCAGGTTATCCTAACTCCAAACATGTGTCAGTTATAACCCTTGGTGTTTCTACAGTCTCAATGAAAACACAAAACAAATGTGTTCTCTTCTCTGATAAAAGCAATGCATGAGTGCAATGTTGAGAGTGTTGATTTAGGATAGAAGAAAGTGGGAATACTTCCTATTTTCATTAAAGTGTGGTCTTAGAATCTTGGCAAAAATCACATAACTTCTCTGCACCTCATTTTCCTTAACCTTGGAATGGAAATGTCATTTGACCTACCTACATCAAGAAACTTCTGTGATAGTCTTCTCTACCACCCATATGAGTTTGAAGTTGCTTGAAGTCATTTTGCAAAGGGGGAACCGCCCCCCTCAGAAATAGGGGAGTGATAGGGAAGCACCAGGGGTGGTGCAGCACCAAGGGTGGCGGCTACAGAACCAGCATACATTTCTCTGACAACCAAAGTGACAATGCAGCCGTTTCTAGCATGCGGGGGGTTTGGGGGGAAGATTTTAAAAGAGGAACACCTGGAAATACTACATTTTGTGTTACTGGGGAGACCCAAGTCAGGGGCTCCCCTCCTTAGTTCTTGCCTCACTTACAAGAGGGTAATTCAAACAAGAGACAACACATGTAGTGGAAATGAAATAGCAAGTTTATTGTTACAGTCAGCAAAAAGGCTGCGGTTGGGCACTCAGATTCCAACTATTTGGGTTTAGGGATTATATACTTTAGCTAGCTCCTAGGCACCCCTCCTTCTTCCTCTTCTAGACCTTGGTATCAATATACAGTTAAAAAGGCTTTCTTTCTCAGCTAGTAAAGGTTTTCTGTCTTGGTGAAATTGCTACAGAGGCTTCCTTTCCCAGCACAAAGATGCCCTGTCACATCAGAGTCTCAAGGACTCCCCTTCTCCTTTGTTATCTTTGCTTATTATGTTTGGAATATTCAGCAATCTTATCACACCAGGCTCAGGACTGCTGAATTAATGGGTGAGATATGTCTCCCTCCCCTATCCTTCCTTGGTTTACTACATACCCTGCCTGACACTCCCAGCTCAAATGACACTATCCAAATGCTTTTGGGGTACTGAAGGTCAAAGTTCAGTTTTCTGTATCTCCTTCAGAGAGATTGATCTTCAGGCTGATTAAGGCCATAGAGCTGGTTTTGGGAGTGTCACTTGTTCCCTCTATAAACAGGAAAAGGTTAGGGCTTTGTATGGAATATGTCAGCAGACTGATCTATGGGGTTAAGAGGTATGCTCGAATATTTTGATTGTACAGCCATTTGCAGGTGAATTGTTGCTAACCTGGAAAATACAAAATGAACAAGTATATTAAAAATACAAAGTCTAAAAAGGACTAAGAGAAGTAGGGAAGTAAGTGGACCCAGGATAGGCAGTATCCAAGATTTTCAAAACTAGAAGCTGAACCAGGAATCCCACCCTGCTCAGCCTGGGCCTGGAGTTGCCTGGCCTTATCTGAAAATTCACAAATGTGATTTTGTACTTGGCCTGTTTGGTTGATCCAAAAAGCGCATTCTTCCTGGAGCATGAGGCAGATGCCTCCTTGGGCAGAAGAGAGTATATCTATTCCACTCTGGTTTTGAAGAATGATAGCTACTAAGGAATTAATTTGAACCTGGATGATAAAAAGGAAGCATATAAAGTTATATCATGTTCTAATGTAACATGAGGAGGATTCCCTTAGGATATTTGGAAGTGTGGAGAAGCACTGAAGTCACACCTGTGGGCATCACCAGGCAACTGAAATGACACATGCATGATGCAGCAAAGAGTTGCATAAGGAAGTGATTGAATGGGATAAACATACTCTTCCATCTACTTCTGCCACACAGAGCATTATGGGGGAAATCTTTGAAAGCAGAGTGTATACAAATACTTTGAACTTTTGCTGCCCCCAACCACTGAATGGTGAGTCCACAGCTGGGGGCTGAGGTTCCTGAGCTAGTGGGCCATGCCCTCCCCTGGGTGATCCAGGACCTGCCTGCCTAGAGCACAGCAGGTTCTGGTAAGAGGGTTGGGGGAGACTCAGGCCAGGAGACTCAGGGAACATGGTTGGACAGCAAACCCTGCACCCCTTCCCCAGGTGGGAAGCCATGGCAGCTGCTGCCCACGTGTGGCCCACACCAGTGCAGGCCCATTGTGTAGAGCCCCACTGAAGCTGAGGGGGCAGGTCACACGTGCCTGCTCTGGGCCTGACCAAGAGCACTGCAGGCACTAGTCTGATAAGGTGGCAGCGAGGGGTAAATAAGAAGTTCTATGAAGGTTGCAGAAGGTGTGTAGAATGTTGTAAAATATGTTAAAGATTTTGAAATCATAAAAGTTGAAGAGTAACTTCAGTTCTTGGTTGTAGTTATTTTCTGCTTATTTTCTGATCTTGAAGGAACTTTGCTGTTTTGAGTACATTAAGAATCCTCTGTCTCTACTAGTAGACTAGTGGGCAAGAGAATGCCTCTGCTATTGGGACCTAGGTTATATGGTGCCAATTAGAGGCTGGCTGAGGTGAGAGAGCATGTCCCTGCCATGAGATCAGTTGGTGAAAAGTCATGTCTCTGCTAGGAGACCAGTGGGTGCACTGGTAGGCAAGAAAATATCTCTACCATTGGGGCTTTGTGCCATTTGGGAACTGGGAAAGGTCATTTGTGTGACCAGTTAATGTGGCCAGTCTGTGGGACATAAGGTTGTAAGGCTAGTTTCAGTCTCCTCTTATCTTTTTTATAGAACTGTCTTTGCTTTAGGTTTTGTTTTGTATTGTTTCTGTGTTAAAAAGAAATTGAGGGGTGAGGGGAGGGAATTTCAGGGGAAAAGGGGAAGGGTTTGCAGGAACAAGTATAAAGGACACATGGACAATAACAAGGAGGGTGGAAATGGGAAGGAGATGGGGAGAGCTGGGGGGTGGGCTGGGATGGGGATAAAAGGCAGAAAACTGTACTTGAACAACAATTAAAATAAAATTTAAAAAAAAGAAAAAGAAATTGAGGTTTCATTAAATTAAGAAGTAAATTAGAGAAAGATATTAAGTGATGGAAATGAAATTTTGGTACATATTGGAAGGACAAGAACTTTTCTTTTTCTGTGTATTTGTCTTTCTACCTGATCCTTCTACAATTTGCCATCCTTTTCTTAAGTATATTTTATTGATTATGCTATTACAGTTGCCCAATTCCTTCTCTTTATACTTCTCTGACCAGTGCCCATTACCTCCAGCACTCCCCTACCTTAGTTTATGTCTATGGGTCACATATATAAATTATTTGACTTCCCCATTTCCTATACTGTTCTTAACATCCCCTTGTCTTTTTGTACCTAGAATTATTCTTCTTTTTCCCTGTACCTTTTTCCCCATTCTCCCCCTTCCCCTTCCACACTGATAGCCCTCCATGTGACCTCCATTTCTGTGATTCTGTTCCTGTTCTAGTTGTTTCTTTAGTTTTTGTTTTTGTTTTAGATTCAGTTGTTGATAGTTGTGAGTTTGTTGTCATTTTACTTCATAGTTTTGATCATTTTCTTTTTCTTGGATAAGTCCCTTTAATATTTCACATAATAAGGTCTTGGTAATGATGAACTTCTTTAGCTTTACCTTGTCTGGGAAGCACTTTATCTGCCTTTCCATTCTAAATAATAGTTTTGCTGGATAGAGTAATCTTGGTTGTAAGTCCTTGTCTTTCATGACCCTGAATACTGCCTGCCAGTCCCTTTTTGCCTGCAAAGTTTCTTTAGAGAAATCAGCTGATACTCTTATGGGAACTTCTTTGTAGATAAGTCTAGTCTTCTCTCTTGCTGCTTTCAAGATTCTCTCCTTCTCTTTAACCTTAGGTAATGTAATTATTGATGTGTTTTGGTGTGGTCCTACTTGGGTCCAATTTCTTTGGGACTCTTTAAGCTTCCTGGACTTGCATGTCTATTTCCTTTACCAGATTAGGGAAGTTCTCCTTCATGACTTTTTCAAATAGATTTTCAATGTCTTGTTCTTCCTCTTCTCCTTCTGGCACCTCTATGATTCAGATGTTGGAACATTTAAAGTTATCTGCGATGTTCCTAAGCCTCTCTTCATTTTTTTTGAATTCTTGTTTCTTCACTCTGTCCCAGTTGAATATTTGTTTCTTTCTTTTGTTCCAAATTGTTGATCTGAGTCCCAGTTTCTTTCTCTTCACTGTTGGTTCCCTGTATATTTTTCTTTTTTGTATTATTTTATTTTTTTATTTTTTTATTGTTGTTCAAGTACAGATGTCTCCATCCCCCCCCACTATTCCCTCCCACCCCAGCCATCCCCACTTCCCACCCTTTATCCTACCCCTCTTTGGTTTTGTCCACATGTCTCTTATACATGTTTCTGAAAACACTTCCCTCTTTTACCCCCATTATCCCTTCCCACCTCTCCTCTGGTTACTGTCAGTTTGTTCTTAATTTCAATGTATCTGGTTATATTTTGCTTGCTTGTTTGTTTTGTTGATTAGGTTCCTGTTAACGGTGAGATCACACGGTATTTATCTTTCACCACCTGGCTTAGTTCACTTAGCATAATGATCTCCAGTCCCTGTATATTTTTCTTCATTTCACTTTGTATAGACTTCACTTCTTCCTTTATTTTGTAGCTGTATGCAGTCATATCTGTGAGCCTCCTAATTACCAATGTTTTGAACTATGCATCTGATAAGTTGTCTGTCTCCTTGTTGTTTAGTTCTTTTCCTGGAGTTTTGTTCTGTTCTTTCATTTGGGCCATATTTCTTTGTTGCAGCACACCAGTCTGGAATGTTTCTTCTTTAACTTCTTGGTTATGAGACTCTCATACAGTTTGATTTTCTGGCAGTTCTGGTTGTTTTTGTTTTTAAATTGGTTGTTTCCTTCTTTTAGTTGTGCAAGGAGGCAAAGATATCTACCTATACCTCCATCATAGCTGGAACTCTATTGTGCATTTGCTGGTACAGTTATTCCATGTCACCAGCCCAGCAGGGTCTGGCTTGGGCTTCCTCTGAACAAGTCCTCACAGCCCTCCTCAGATGGTGAGATCTCAAATGCACTTATGACCTTGGTGTAGAACTCCTGGATGCTGGAGAAATCTCCACTCAGCCTCTAGCACAGCCATGTGTAGCTTCATGTGAAAAATCAGCCTGCATCAGGTAACTGGGGAAACTGGAAGGCTGCCACTCTCTGCATCCACTTACTTACATTCCACCAGCCAGTAGATTTCCTTGGACTGGGCTTTCCAGAACTTGGCATTCTTAATGAATGAGTAATGATGTAAAATTTCCTCTACATGAAGCCAATAAGGCCAGTTTCAAATTATGGTTTTAATAACCAAGACTTCGACTGGAATGCCATGTCTGAAAGAGGTAGGCCTAGGCTCTGGTTGGTACCAGAATGTCCTGAGAAACTGAGATTTTCTCTGGAAGCTAACAAAAGCCCACTGGAGAAACGGCATGGGACCTTGTTTGGTCAAGTGTTTCATGGAAGTCTTTCCAGATAAGGAACTAAGTGTGGGGGTGGCTCTGCCTGCAGAGGGAACCCCCCAGCTGCCAGGGATGAGAATAAGTCTACTAAGACATGATCTGCTTGGGGAGGAAAAGTGGCCAATCTCTCAAAGGAGAAGGGCCAGGAGCCTGTTCCTCAATGGGCTTTTATTGGGTTCATTTGCACAGGATTACACATAAAGCTCATTAACCATTGTCAGGCAATAAGGATCAAACAATAGATAACAAAGAACTCTGAGGGCCTATTTTGAGTCAGGGTCAGATAGCTAAAGAGCTGTAAAGCTTTGAGGAACAAACTCACTTCTTGCTTGGACCCTTATCATTTAGTTGAGAGCATTCTAAACAAAGCAGGTTTCACAGGATTTTACATATTCTTTCTTAGGCCTGATTGCCCGGGGAACCCGCCCTTTCCAGCACGGGGCTGCACCACCCTGTCATTGTTTCAGGCTTAGGTGGAGCAAGGAAAGTAAGGCTGTCATTGTTTCAGGCTTAGGTGGAACAAGGGAAGTAAGGCAGCCAAGAGTTTAGGAGACTTCTCCCAGACAGAATGAGGACTCAGGCTTTGTCAAAGCCAAGCAGTGAGGGTCCTTTGCCCCCTTTTGCTGTACCCCCCAAAGTCCTTCCTTAGGTGCCTCCCAAGTGATCGTGCCTGTCTTAGGTCATTTCCCCCTTGGGGAATCTTACCCGTCATTGGCTAACCAACCAAGCATTGGGGGCCAGTTATGGAAAGAGGAGCAGAAGCAGCACTCCTACCAGGGAGATAAGCCTTTGTCTCCTTGGTGGCTTAGGATCCAAGGTCACTCCTCAGCCTTAGCCTTGGCGGGGGTTACAGCTTCTGAAACCAGGCAGGGTAGTTCCCAACAACTAAGGTTGCTTTCCTGAAAGGTTACAAGAAGGTACCTTAAGACACAACTAGAACCTTGGAGGCTTGAGAAATAGAGTTACTGCAGGCAAAGAGAAATGGCAGGTGTGGGTCTTGGTTTCTGTGCCCTGAAAGTTTGACTAAGGGTCAATCTAAATGTTACTTGTATAAATTCAAGCAAAGCAGATTTAACAAGCTTATGTGATCAATTGTTGCTGTTGTTGTTTTTATGCAAATGATGAGACAAAAACAAAGTATGGCAGACTCATTGATGACAATGAGGGTGATATTAGGGAGAGGAATTGTGTTTCAAGAAAAATTACAATGCTCAGTCGTGGACACCTAACTCTAGTGCACCTAACTGTCTTTAAAGTTTTGTTTTCATTTAGAAGCTGAACTGGTTTACCTCAGTACTTTATAACATCACCAGAGGTGTTCAATTTACAGGCATTAAAAGGATTTGTCAAATTGTCTCTGCTTGATAGCATTTCAGCAAAGACCTTGTGTCCTGACATCTTCTCACAAGACAATCTTGCAGACTTAGAGATGATGTTGGCCTCACTTAAGAAGCCCATATATGTCTCCACTTCCTTAGACTCAATAGTTTGGCTAGACTTGATGGTTGAGTTAGTGAAATATAGGATGCCTATCAGCTTTGTTTTGAAACTAGTTTCCTTTACTGTGCTAATGCTTCAGACATAAAGGGTCCAAGGAGTATAAAAGGAGGGAATCTCAGGATATTCCCCTCATCCTAGTTTAAGTTAGGTACAGTGGGCAATCGGACCTCAGACAGGTTTGACACACCTTGCACACCTTCCTCTAAGGAAGCCACTCTTTCTGCATTGGGGGCACTGTTGAATTAGTACAAACTCTTGTCATTTAGTTGTTATGATTCAGATTGTGCCTTCTAACACTCTCTTCAAATTTGTCACCTCTAGAATACAACAAGGCTACCAATTTGTCCATCCATGCTATCATTTGGACATTGAGTATGTTCCAGGGACAACCAACTGACCTGGATCTTGCAAGATCCTTCTTCCTTTCATGAAGATTCCCCTCGACTCCAGACCCCTTTTGTTGGGAAACCTCTGGACCAAGGGATAGGTAGGACTTGATCGGCAGGAATTAGTTACAGAAGAATGAGACCTTCATCCATCTGGTCTTGTAAGATTACAAGTGTCCAGAGTGTTAAAGAGGGGAATTGTAATGGGGTGAACCCCCTGGATATAGGGGATGGGTGGGGAAACACCAGGTATGGTGCATGAACATCAGGTGCAGCATGGCTGCCAAATCAGCATACATTGCTGTGACAACTGAGTTGACAACACAGCTATCCTGGCATGCAGGTGATTCTGGGAGCAGCCTTTAAAAAGGGAGTGCATGGAAACACTGCACTCTTTGTGCTCTCCCCTTTCTGGGCCACTGGTGCCTGGAGTTCCTGGGCCTCAGGACTTGAGGACCCTGTGCTCTGGGAACATTCCTGGTGTCCCTCCTTGAGTGCTTCAGAAACTTCCTGGAGTGCAGCAGACACTAGGCCAGTAAGAGGGAAGTAGATGTGGCTCAGGCCAGTGGGTCTCAGGAGATGGGGCAGCCTGGTGACAAGCCCTACACCTCTCCCCCACATCAGCACTAACAACTGGAGCTGTGCTGTGTGGGTCCTGCTTGGTCAGACACACAGACACATGAGAGGGCAGTGGCCAGAGGAAGAGGACAATGTGCAGCAAGTAGAACAGACACACAGACACCAGAGGATGCCTGAAGCCAGACAGCAGCTGGAAATCAACTAAGCCACCTACATTTCTTAAAGGACAGTGCCTTTGGATGGAAGAAGAGGTTCCTCTGCACCCTTGAAATGAGCTAGCAGAGGGTGGCAGAGTGATTTTTCTTTGGGTGTCTTACAGGAAAAATGGGCTTTGAGGCAGAAACCTGCCATTATTTCAAACTGTATAGCAATTGAATAAAAGATTCTTTTTGCTTGTCACCAAACTTGTCTCCAGAGTTTTTGGCCTATTGACAGCAGGGAGAAGGACTCCACTAGTAGTTCAATTACAACCTAATGTAACCCCAAAGCACACCATAATGTTTAAGAATCTCTGCCTCATTGTGCTTGGTACCAGAAGATTCTTCATAACTAATTGCTATTGTTAGCACTACTGTTATTACTTAAATGATTAGTATCTTTACATATCACCCCCCCCCCCATTTACTGAGCTGGACTCATATCCAGAACCTACGGAAAGTGCCCCTTGTTGGTCAGGAGGACCTTTAGCAGATGGTCTGTGATTTCCAACAGAGATGCCTTGGGACTTACTGGTAGCTGAGATCCAGCTATTCCATTCCATCTAATAAGGGAGGAAATTCTCTGCTACTAGGGGAGTGGTTTCTGGTCTATTGGATTTCTGAAAATGTGCAAGCCTGACCACAGGCAAAATGTGCCCCAGTAACCCTCTACCAGTCCTCATACATCCACTCTGTTCTGTGACCCCTTCCCAAACCCTTCCATTTCAAAACATCCTACACCAAAAACATAACTTAATTTGAACTAGCCGGAAGAGTTCAGTCCAGACCCAGTGCCTGGGGTATATTTTGGGACAAGTGATTTCCTTCTTTATTAACTACTCAGAAAGTGTTGAATGACAGCTAAAGCTACCCCAAATCTACATATCTACTACATCACTGCAAGACTAGTCAAACCTGAATGTGGAAACATCAGAGAAGGGAGGTCCATCACTGTTTAAATAGCTGACAGTAAGGTAGGCTCTTCAGTTTTCAGTTTATATATACGAACATGGCTTGCTGATTTAATTACCTGTATTGTATATGTGTTTGTGTTTGTACAGTATGATGGTTTGACATCTTTTTGAAACCATTTTTAAAAACCAAAAATAATATTCTGGCTGACAAGAGGCTGTCTCTCCTGGGCTAGCCAATTGTTAGACATAGCAACGGGACCTGAAGGAGAATACCTTTAATATACTAATTATTCAACACAATGCCATAACTCCCTTGCTGGCCCATGTACCTCATTACCTCAGTAGGTAAGATTCCTCTGTCTGTCACTCCAGAGCCAGGCAAGTCGAGACTGCCTATGGCTCAGAGACCTCAGAAGTTATTCAAACTAGCCAATCCTATATTGATCATCTTGCCCTGCCTTACTTTTCCTTTAAAAGCCCAATAAAAGCATGGCTCTAGCTTTCTCCTCCCCTCTGTCTTTTGTGTCCTTCCCCAAACCCATCACTTCCCCCTGTGACCATGCATGATATGTGGTGATGCCTCTACAAAACCTGTGAGCATAATAAACATTGGGGTTTTTGTGTCTCTCCTCTGGCTCCACCTGTGGCCAAACTTGCCTGAGGATCACATAAAAGAACACAAAAATTTAATTTTTTAACCATTAAAATCAGTCACAAAGGGCACGACCAATGTTGCCTGGGAGATAAACAGGTCTCAGCAATGCTATGGGAAGATGAGTTTGTGCAGTCTTTCTGAAGGGCAAAATGGTGACAGTTCCCAAAAACCTTTAACATGTTCATACATTCTATCCCAGCTGTTTTAACTCTAGAATTTATTCTGAGAAACTAATGAGCTAAATGTAAATATGTATATCCCATAATTTTTATTCATTATTTTACTTAGAATTGTGAAAATTAGGAAACAACTACTATGGTCAACAGTGGCAGATAGATTACATAAACTTTAGACTCCTGACCAAGATGGAGGTGTAGATAGATACATTTTGCCTTCTCACACAACCAAAAGAAGGACAACAACTAATTTAAAGACAAAGAGCAACCAGAACTACTACAAAATCAAACTGCATAGAAGTCTGACAACCAAGGAGTTAAAGAAGAAACATTCATCACACTGGTAGGAGGCATAGACGGGAAACTGGGGTGGAGAGAATGCATGGCAAAGTGGCAGCTAGAGGACTAAGCAGGTGAGGCAGCATTTGGAGGCCCCACATTTCCATGCAGATAAACTGCGAGGAACAACTGGGGAGCAAGAAAGACCACACAACCCAGGGTTCCAGCATGGGAAAAGAAAGCCTCAAAACCTCTGACTGTAAAAACCTGTGGGGTTTATGCCAGAGGAAGAAACACCCAGCCTCATGGGAGAGTTCATTGGAGACACTCACAGGGTTCTAGAATGTACACAAACCCACCCATCAGGGTATCAGCATCACAGGAGCCCAATTTGCTTGCCGGTAGTGGGAGAAATGCTTTTCAGGAGTTCCCTGAAAGCCTGCTGAGAGCCAAGCAAGTGGCATTGATCCCTCTTTAACCCCTCCCTCACATAGAGTGCCAAAATGCAGGGAAGTGGGTTGCCTCACCCTAGCAAATACCTAAGGCTCTGCCCCTGACAATATGACAGGTGAGCTGAGACAAGGAAATATGGCCCAAATGAAAGAAAGACTGAAAACTGTAAAAATAGAACTTAGAGATAAAGGGAGAGACAACCTATCAGATGCAGAGTTCAAAACACTGGTAATCAGGATGCTTATAGATACGGTTGAGTATGTTTGCAAGATAAAGGGAATAGTGAAGGTTATGCAAAAAGAAGTGAAGAAAATATACAAGGAACCAACAGTGAAAGAAAGGAAATCAGGACTCAAATCAATGATTTGGAGAAGAAGAAAGAAGTAAACATTCAATCAGAACAGAATGAAGAAACAGGAATTCAAAACAATGAAGAGAGTCTTAGGAACCACTGGGACAACTTTAAACATTCCAACATCTGAATCATAGGGGTGCCAGAAAAGAACAAGAGCAACAAATTGAAAACTTATTTGGAAAAAATAATGAGAGGGAACTTCCCCAATCTGGCAAAAGAAATAGACTTCCAGGAAGTCCAGGAAGCCCAGAGAGTCCCAAAGAAGTTGGATACAAAGAAGCACACACCAAGGCACATCATAATTACATTACCCAAGATTAAAGATAAGGGAGAATCTTAAAAGCAGCAAGAGAAAAAGAGACAATTACCTACAAAGGAGTTCCCATAAGACAATAAGTTGATTTCTGGAGAACTTTGTGCTAAGTGAGATAAGCCAGGCAGTGAAAGGCAAATACCACATAATCTCACCTATAAATGGAACCCAATCAACAAAATGAACAAGCAAGCAAAATATAACCAGAAACATTAAATTAAAGAACAAACTGACAGTAACCAGAGGGTAAGGAGAAGGTAGATAATGGGGGGAATAAAAGGGAAGACCCATCAAGGAACATGTATAAGGGACACATGAACAAAGCCAAATAGGATAGTTTCAAGGGTGGGAGTTGGAGATGGATGGGGTGGGGGACAAAGTGGGGTGATTATGGGGACAACTGTACTTGAACAACAATAAAAAATAAAATTAAAAAGTAAGCTTTTAAAAAAATATATATATGGAAAACTATCAGCTGATTTCTCAAAAGAAAACTTGCAGGCAAGAAGCTGTTATAAAAAAGTATTCAAAATAATGAGAGGCAAGAACCTACATCCAAGATTACTTTATTCAGCAAAACTATCATTTAGAATAAAAGGGTGGATAAAGTGCTTCCCAGACAAGGTAAAGTTAAAGGAGTTCATCATCATCAAGCCATTATTATATGAAATGTTAAAGGGACTTATCTAAGAAAAGGAAGATGATCAAAAATAAGAACAGTAAAATGACAACAAACTTACAACTATCAACAACTGAACCTAAAAATAGCAATAGCAAAAACAAAATAAGCAAAAAACTAGAACAGGTACAGAATCACAGAAATGGAGAACACACGGAGGATTATCAGTGAGGCGGAGAAAGAGGTAGAACTGGGGAAAAGTTACAGGATATAAGAAGCATAAACGATAGGTACAAAATAGACAGGGGGAGGTTAAGAACAGTACAGGAAATGGAGAGAAGCCAAAGAACTTATGTGTACAGCCCATGGACATGAAGTAAAGGGGGGAATACTGTTGGGAGGGGGGTGTTCAGGGTGGAAGGGAATAAAGTAAAGAAAAAGGAATGGGACAACTCTAGTAGAATGACCAATAAAATATACTTTAAAATAAATAAATACATGAATAAACTTCAGTGCCATGTACAGCTCCATACTAGGCAGGCATTAAAATCTGCATTCGATACCATATTATCTCACCTTTAACTAGAATCTAATCAACAAAACAAACAAGGAAGCAAAATATAACCAAAGACATAGAAATTAAGAACAAACTGACAGTAACCAGAGGGGAGAGGAGAAGGGATAATGGAGGAAAAGGATGGAGGGCTTACAGAAATCACTATAAAGGACACATGTACAAAACCAGGGGGGGATGAAAACAGGGGAGGGAGGTGGGGATGGCTGAGGTGGTGGGGAGGGGTCTGGGGGAAGGCAGAAAATTGTACTTGAACAACAATAAAATTCAAAACTATTTAAATAATAAAATAAATTCTGCACTTGAGAAAACAATTTCTGCTATGGTTAAATATTCACTATAAAATAATATTTTTAAAGGCAGACTACAGTATATTCTGTATAAATCTAACTCAGCTTAATTTTTAAGTGGGTATGTGTACACATAGGAAATGCCTCAGTGGAATGAACATGAAGTTTCTCTGAGGGGGGGATTATGAGAGATTTTTATCCACTTCCTAGTAATCTTCTGTATTTTCAAATTTTGTACCATGAACATCTGTTCCTCTATAAATCACAAAAACATGCAGTTTTTTAACTATAGGAGAAAATCTGGAATTCAAGGAGAGTTTTGTCAGTTCTTTATATTTAATATGAAATTTAATAATAGAGTGAAACTAAAGTCTGTTGTTTTTTTGTTTGGATTTGTTGTGTTTTTTTCTGTTCCCCTATCAGTACTAACAGACCTCTTTCCCACAACCAATCTTTGAGGACAAGCCTTAGTTGATAATTCCAGAAAAGGCACAATCAAACATGATTAGTATCTTCACTGAGAAGATGTTAGGACAAGAGAAAAATGCCTCTAGTAGAACTGGTCAAGCAACCAGGTCTGCACTATCATTATGGCACTGTGGAGACTGCCATGAGGAAGGCAATGATAACAATTTCAGTGTACTCAAAATTATCATCAGTCAGAGGTTTCTTCTAAGCACCTTACATAATGAATTCCATTTAACAATTTGAACATCAGAGAAGCTCTTGCACAATCAGAAGGGTAGACAGAACCTGGGAGCTCTCAAAATATCACTTCAGACTACTATAAAGAGATAGCTAATAAAAGCAGCATGATTTACAATATCCAAGTGCTGGAAGCATCCTAAGTGCCTATCAGTAAATGGATGGATCAAAAACTGTGGTACATTTAAACAATGGAATACTATGCACCAGAAACAAAGAAGGAGCTCACAGCCTTCACGACAGCGTGGAAGGAACTGGAAAGCATTATGCTAAGTGAAATAAGCCAGGTGGTGAAAGAGAAATACCATATGATCTCACCTATAAGTGGGACCTAATCAACAAAACAAACAAGCAAGCAAAATATAACCAGAAACAATGAAATAAAGAACAAACTAACAGTTACCAGAGAGGAGGGGGAGAGGGATAATAGGGGAAGGACCATCAAGAAACATGTATAAAGAACACATGGACAAAACCAAAGGGGATAGGTTCAAGGGTGGGAGGTGGGGATGGCTGGGGTGGGGAGGGTGTGGTGGTCTGAAAATGGGGACAACTTTACTTGAACAGTAATAAAAAAATCATTTCATGCCACTCTTAAGTAACTGATGCAAGCATATTGGAAAAATTATATGTAATACAATGCAAGGCATTGTTTTTAGGATGGTGTTATACATAACAAGAACCAGTTTAAAATTCTTTGTCCAGATGAGTTTACTGACATCAGGGCCCTTACATGGTCTAATTTCCAGTAGTGGTGAGAAAAGAGAAACCACCAATTGGAAGAAAGCAACAGTGGAAAGATTCAGAATGTGAACTTTGAAGCCAGGCTGCCTGGTTTGAATTCCATTTTGCTTGCTTCTAACCTAACAGTGATTCACTTTTTAGTCCTTGCCTTTCTATTTGTAAGATGGAGCTAATAACAGTGGCTACACCATCCAGTTTAAATGTAGTAAAAATCAGAAGACGCAATATTGGCAAGATGGAAGACTAGGAACCTGTAAGCCCTTGTTTGCCCCTATAGAAACATTAAGTAAACATCTAGAGACAGGCAAAAATAATTTTATAGGAGATGAAAATCAAAGATCAACAACAAACAAGCAGACACTCAATCAAGAAAAAAGCCACATTTAAAATGGTGGAAAAGTTTGTGAAGTTTTGACTTATTATTGCCCCATACCCATCTCAGCATGGTGCAGAGTGGTTTAGACAATGTGGTGGTCCAGTCCACAATTCTCTTACATAAACTGAAGATAACAAAGTATCTATTAATTTGCAATGTTATAAGCAGTAGGGGCTGCCTGAAAAATTGGTCTCTACTTTATTTGGCTTAACTCAGGCTACAAAAAGCCATGGAGGACAGTGGGTGTGGGTCATAAAATATACATAGGGTCTACTGTCCTGCAGATACCTAGGGCAAGATATTACTGATAGAGAAATACATTAAAACAGGCCCCCAAGGAAAAACAAGGTTAAGACTTGCAGGAAAAATTAAGATATTTAAAACTAACCATGTAGAGCACACACCTGAACCCACCAGTCCAGCCACCGCAGCAATAGAGGAGGCGTGTGCCTTTGACCTTAGCCACAACGGCACCCCCATCCAATGGGGAGACTAGTGTTAAGAGGAAGGGGGTGATGCCCCCAAAGAGGAGAGCAGCAGGGCTCAGGGAGTCAGCAATCCCCAGAAAGACTTAATTCAGTGGAGGAGCCGAACTACGCAGATTCTGAGAGTCCCAGGCATCTAGGACAGCAAAGAACCAGAAGGTGGTATGTGAGTTGCCCCTAACTGGTGCACCACAAAGACAGCACAACTGGTGGACTGAAGGCATAGGCCAAGAGCAGAAAGGCACTGGGACAAGGCAGTGAACTGAGGAAATGGGCTGGAGGCTGCGCAACTGCGAAGAGGGCAGCTCAGCCCTGGCTCCCATCCCCGCAAACCACAGGAAGGGAGAAAAGCAAAAACAATCTCTCCTCAGACTTGCTGGAGCCAGGAAGACCAGCAGAATTGGCTTGGCTGGTTTAAGGCCTGCAGGAGGATTTTTTCCCCTTCTTCCTGTATTTCTTTTCTTTTTTTAAATTCCCACAAGTGAGACAATAAAACCTGGAGCTGTGAAAGGACCAGAATTGGACCCAAAGAGGGGTCACTCCAACAACTGAGACAGTGAGACAAATTTCACTTTGCTGTTCCAGAGAAATTGCAAGTTATTGTATAATTCTATTATTATTTTTCATTATATTATTATTATTACATCTTATATTCTATTACTATGTTTTTTTACTGCTCTTCTTTCTGTTTAGTATTATTCACTTTGTTTGTTAATTTGCATTGTTTGACTGGTTTTCCTTGTACTCTTGTCCATACTATTCAATTTTCTGTCTTTCACTTCACTTGTGTTCCAATAGCACACTACTCCAGGTCATGTACTTCCTATTCTTGTTATTCAGATCACATAGATTCTGTCATATGATTCTTGCTCCATTACTATGGTAAATAATTGTTGTTCCATACATTTGTAAATACTACACAGCATCCCTCATGGATCTTGGGTCACTTGACTGTTTCAGGAACTTTATTACTATGGTGGTTGACTCTATTCTCTTGCACACTACACCTATTTTCTATCCTTTACTCTCACTTTACCTCATAATCTGACCTCCCAAAAGCTCACTGCTTTCTAGATCTAACTCACAATCCTTGCCCCCCACAAAAAGACTCTTATCTTTCTTCCACCCTTTCTAAAAAGTGGTTGTTGAGTGAAATATCATGGTAAACACTGTACATATCCAAAGGTTCTCCTATCTCTTCTCTACTGATTGGTACTTTAAATACCGTAGACTTCACTCCTACTGTCTTAATCCATTTTGCCTTCCCCTTCCAACTGATCACAAAAAAGAGTAGGAGGGAGCTGTGAATACCAGTATACCTGCTGGAAGAGGAAACTCAACAACAAAGGAACCACTAACAGATAACAACAGAAGAAGGTGAAGGAGGGAGTGGAAGCCACACTAACCTCCACTCACGACCAATCTGTAAGAACAATTAAATGGTGGAGAAATTACCCAGAACAAATAACTGAACAATAGCGAGAGAGAAGCCTCGAAACTTTGTGCAGACAGAAGAACCAGGTTCAATACAACCTGTCCACACCTGCACAACAGAATACAAGGTGTGGTGGATGGAGTGACCCCAGACATAGAAAGACAAATACTATATCTCATTTATATGTGGAATCTTAAAAAGCCAAATGAATCAATGTTGATCAAAGGGCAAAACTTCCAGTTATAGGGTGAATAAGTTCTAGGGATTTAATGTACAGCATGGTAATTACAGTTAATAATATTGTATATATACTTGAAAGTTGCTAAGAGAGTAGATCTTGAATGTTCTTATCACAAAGAAAAGAAGTAATTATTTGATGAAATGATGATGGTAGCTAATGCTGCCTATGGTGGTCATCATTTTGGAATAAGGTGTAAAAACTAAAACAATGTTATATGTCAAATATATCTTGATAAAAGTTGGGGAAAAGGAAAGACAAATTTTAAGAAATAAAAGATTAAGACATGGACACACACAGAGGGAGAACCACATAAAGATAGAGAGAGAAAACAGCCATCTACAAGCCCAGAAGAGAGACCTCAGAAGAAATTGATGCTGCTGACACCCTGTTCTCAAACTTGCAGTAATAAATCTCTGCTATTTAAGTCATCCAGTCCATGGTACTTTGTTATGGCAGCCTGAGCAGACTAATATACCCCTCAAACTAATACCTTACCCTCTCAGCCTGAGTTTTTCTAATCTTTAAAATGGAATAACCATAAAACCCACCTCATAGAACTGTTGTGAAGATTTCTGTAAATTATGTATAAAGCCATACACAGAGGGAGGCAGTGATTACTTAAGACAATAAAAACAGGTTTTAACTCAGAATGTTGAAAAACTGTTTTCAGTTTAGAGTATCAACTTGACCTTCGAAGAAAAATCTCTGCAATTTGGGAGGTGCTGCCAGTTAGGAAACCTGTCAGTGCATAATGATAAGTTTGCAATAATTTTATAGTTCTTTAAATACAATATTATCTGATCTGATTTCGAAATTATAGGGTTTGTTTCTAAGCAACAAGCATAAGCTTTAAGAAACACTGACAAGAACAAAATCAGGGCTTTTGAAAGGGGATTTTTGCATATGTTAGTGGGAGTTGTCCTGAGTGAGGTAAAAGCTATAGCTGAGTGTAACCTCTCTATTACCACTGGGACCTTTCATCAGCAACACCTTCTGCTCTTCTCCAGGGAGGCAGTGGACCCCTGAGGCAGGCTCACAGACCCAGTGAACCATTTGCTTAATATCTGGGCCCCAAGAAGAAAGTCATCATATTGTCCCTACTTCTCTAAGCTCCTGGGGCCCCTGGTTACACTACCCTAAGCCAAATGTGGCCTCTTACCTCCCAGCCATTGCTCCTGTTCCCAAAGTACCAGGATTTCAAACACTACACTGTTATTTAGGCCCGGGAATACAGATTCCATAGTGCCACCTCAGGCTGGTTGACCTCTGGTTTGTCAGGGCTTATGGGTTAGACAGCCTTCCTCCTCCTGCCCTGTGGGCTCCCCCAGCATCAAGACCCATGGCCCCTCCCAAACTGAACTACCCTTGTGAAGCCCCACAACTGTTATGCACCAACGTCCCACTGAAGCATTTCCCCTTCCCACCCTGCACTTTAGGAACTCACCCCTCTTTCATGCCTTGGGGGTGCCCCAGCAAGCTCCCCTTCAGTCCTCACCCCCTTCTCAGGCACCCAAATCACTCTTTTCATTCTTTTTCCTCCATGGAAGCTCATTACATGTGAAGCCAACCAAACTCCAGTGAACTCACTACTGCTAAATTCAAAAATGGACTCCAACAGTATAAAAAATGAGATGAAATGAGGATGGGACACTTACCTTGGGTGTGATGGATGCTTCTCTTTTGCCACCTTACCATGTATACCTATGCATTTATTTGCCATCTTCAGAGAAGATCATGTCCTCAAGGGCTGACATAATACCCCAGTGTTGAGAGCCATCCTGCCTGGTTTCAGGGACTGTAGTCTTTTGTTCCATGGATAGAGCTGAGTGAAAAAGCTTTGGGGACATAAGCCACTAAGGAGACAGGATATTACTTCCTGGCAGGAGCCCAACCCCTGCATCCCTCAGCAGCCGCTGCCCCCTGGTTGGCCCTAGCAGATGACAGGTTAACCAATGACAGGTAAGATCCCTCAAAGGAGGAGGGACAACCTAAGACACGCACTGTCATGATATGCCATCAGGGAAGAACTTAGGGGTCTTCAGAGAAGGGGCAGAAAGAGCCTCACCCCTTGGTTTTGTAATAGCCTGAGTCCTCAGTCTTTCTGCAAAAGTCTCCTAGTGTCTTGGCTGCTTTGCTATCCCTGCCTGACTCAACTTGGTAACTATGCCAAAGACCTTGTACTGGATCAGAGGCCTCCCAGGGGCCAATCTGGCCAGAGAAAGAATATACATTGTTTCCTTTGAGGTTTTCTCTGCCCTGTTGCTATGAAACAGACACTTGAGCTAAAACCAACCCTGACCAGAGACAATCCCCATGTTTCTCCAACTATTATCTGTAAATGATGTCAATAGCATTTTGAGCACTGGTTGATGAGCTTTATGTGCATACTATGTATCTCTGGGCTGAACCCAATAAAAATGCAGGGAAGAAGGTATTCAGGACCTTTCTCCTTTGAGAGACTGGTCACCTTTCCTCCCCAAGCAAATCATACATTGGCCATTTTTATTTCTCATCTGTGATGACCAAGGGAGTTCTTTTGGCAGAGCCCCCCCAATAACCCCAGTTAAAGAATTTTATCTGAAAAAGTGAGATGCTTTCTTGGTTCCATTATTATCTCAGATTCATTCTTTCTCACTATCACCCAAGGCCTGAAGTTGGGAGAATTTCTCCATCAAAGACAATTTGTAGAAGTTAATCTATACTCCATTTTCAACAGTCTGGCACACATAGTTCAAGGGCACAATAAAACTTCACCAAGTGTGATTAACCTCATGGTGGTTCACAATGTCCCTGATGCCCACTCATACACATGCTGCCCATACTTAGCCTCGCTCTTTCCTCTCTTTTCATATTTTCTTTATTTTCCCTTTATCAAATATTTATGACATGGGGTTACTTTACTCAGTTCTGAGCTAAGCTTGTCTCCCACAAAGATGTAAGGGTTGCCCATCCTCTCCCCAGACATGCTCTAGAAAGGAGAACAAAATGGGTGCAGAACTCTAGCAGAAAGCTGAGACAAATAAGTGTCATCTAAAGCCTATTTCTTAAAATTCAAATCATGTGGATGGGAGGAGGCTTATTATAAGTGCAGATTCCTAGACCCTGCCCAAGCTGATTGAAAGGAAGTGTCAAAAATGGGTGTTGGAATCTACATTTTAAGCAAGCCCTTTATGTAATTTGTTTGACTACAGTTGCATACCACAGAGAGTTTGAGAACCAAACTGTAGACAGGTAGGAACATACATATGTGCAGTAGCTAATCTAGCAACTCATATAGAATGCATTAAATATGAGAGCAGTGCTGGACTCCCAGAGGAGATCAAAGAATCTTGCAATAAACTGAGTGTAAGCCTGTAGGGGGGTGGAGAGGGAATGGAGAAGAGTGAGGACAGAGATGAGAAGTATGAAAGAGAAGGGGCTGATACACCCACTTGAGTCAAGTCTCACAGAAGTACAGCCTGAGATGGGGATGTGAGTGCCCATGAGTGAAGGGAGGACTCAGAGAAAGAAAGGGAGGCAGGAAAGGACAGGATAGCAGTTAAGTAAGGTCTTCAGCTTCAGCCTGGCCTCACAGGAGCACTGGACATGAGTGCTGTCATAAGGTGATGGTCCTTGGAGACATGCTTGCCACATGTTGCCCTGTTGGTTGTTGCCAGTCAACACACATGGCAGCTGGGGAGTGGTGCAATGACTCATAAATAGACTGAGGCAGGGTATCAGCAGTGTCTACAGCATGCCTCTGGAACAACCAGGGCTTTCAAACTGCCAACAGGCCCAGTTAGCAGCCAAAACACACTCCCCAAGAGGGTGTTAGTGCTGGTTGAGCAAGGCACTATTGGTGTTAGGAGAAGATGCTGCTTCTTCTAGGATCTAATGGTTTTATTTACATGGTTTTTCTTTGGTGTTTTTTTGTTGGGGACCTCTTTGTGTGGTTTCAGAGACTGTAGCTCTGCACGAGCAAGGCCTTGCCTATAAGTCTCAACTGGAAAGCCAGGAATGCTGGTGGCAGGCACAACCCGATACTAACACCAAGGGTTCCCGTAGGAAATCAGGCCTGAAGCATACATTGTATCCTTTGAAGCTTGCTTTGCTTTGCTATAGCCCTGTTGGTATAAACCAGATGTTTAAGTTCAAAGCATAAGGAGTGAACTCCTTATCTTAGAAAATAAGCCTTAACAACCATCTGGTGCCAGCATGTCCAGCAGACCTTGACCTGAGGTAGATCTCTGTGTTTCTTCAATTGTCATCTATAGATAGTATCAGTTTTTTATAACTATAGCCTTTGGACATAGATTGATGAGCTATGTATGTTTGCTGTATATCCTTGCATCTACTGATCCCAATAAAAGCTGTTTTAGAGAAGTGCTCTGGGCATTCTCCACTAGAGGGAATCACCACCCCTTTTCCTGCCAGAACAACAATTTGTGTCCGTGACAACTTATTCTTATCCTCAGTGGCCAGGAAAGTTCCGCAGAACAGAGTTCCCCACATTTTTTTCCTAATTAAAATATACTGGAAAATAGTAAGAGACACATAGAGCACCCTGGAAAAGGTATGGAGGGAGAGATGACCAATAAAATGTTTTAGGTGCGATTGACTGGGATGATAAAGGTTTTGTTAGCAGAAATGGATAACACTCACACTATTTTCCTGTGTCCGAGATTCTCTCTAAAGCCATATCTTATCTGCTGAGGCCATTCCCCTGAGAACCCAATCCCTAAAGTATTAATTCACCCTTTCCAACCAAAAGCCCCATCAAAAGTCATCACAATGGAATTCTGACCAATACTTATCACTTCCTATTATAAATCTTCTAAAAAAGCTTCAAAACCTCTGGCTGTAAAAAGCTGTGGGGGTTGTGGTGACAGGAGAAACTCCCAGCCTCAGAGGAGAGTTTGTTGGAGAGACCCACAGGGTCCTAGAATGTACACAAACCCACCCACCTTGGAATCAGCACCAGAAGGCCTAATTTGCTTGTAGATGATTGGGGAAGTCACAGGAAGCCACCAAAAACCAAGAAAGTGGCATTGATCTATCTTGGACCCCTCCCCAACATACAGCACCACAATGCAGCAACATGGATTACCCTGCCCTGAAAAATACCTAAGGTTCTTCCCTTTACATCTTAATAGGTGTGCTGAGAAAGAAATATATGGCCCTAATGAAAGAATAGATCAAAGCTCCAAAAATAGAACTAAGCACTAAAGAAATAGCCAACTTTTCAGATGCAGAATTCAAGACACTCATAATCAGGATGCTCACAGAAATAGTTGAGTATGGTCACAAAATGGAGGAAAAAGTGGAGGCTATGCAAAGCGAAATAGTGAAATATACAGGGAACCAACCGTAAAGGGAAGGAAACCCAGACTCAACTCAACAATTTGGAGCAGAAGGAAGAAATAAACATACAATCAAAAGAATGAAGAAACAAGAATTGAAAAAAATGAGGAGAGGCTTAGGAACTTCCCAGACAACTTTAAACATTCCAACATCTGAATCATAGGGTGCCAGAAGGAGAAGAGGGAGAGCAAGAAGTTGAAAATTTACCTGAAAACATAATGAAGGAGAACTCCCCTAATCTGGTGAAGGGAATAGACTTTCAGGAAGACCAGGAAGCTCAGAGAGTCCCAAATAAGTTGGGCCCAAGGAAGCACACACCAAGGCACATCATAATTACATTACCCAAGGTAAAAGATAAGGAGACGATCTTAAAAGCAGCAAGAGAAAAGGAGACAGTAACCTACAAAGGAGTTCCCATAAGACTATCAGCTGATTTCCCAAAAGAAACCTTGCAAGCAAGAAGGGGTGGGAAAGAAGTATTCAGGGTCATGAAAGGCAAGGACCTAAATCCAAGATTACTCTATACAGTCAAGCTATTATTTGGAATAGAAGGGTAGATAGAGTGCTTCCCAGACAAGGTCAAGTTAAAGGAGTTCATCATCACCAAGCCGTTATTTTACGAAACGTTAAAGGGACTTATCTAAGGAAAAGAAGATGATCAAAAATATGAACAGTAAAATGACAACAAACTCACAACTATCAACAACCAAACACAGAAATAAAACCAAAAACAAACTAAGCAAACAACTAGAACAGGAACAGAATCACAGAAGTGGAGATCACATGGAGGGTTATCAGCAGGGAGGATGTGGGGGGAGAATAGGGGAAAAAGTACAGGGAATAAGAAACATAAATAGTAGGTACAAAATATACAGGTGGAGGTTAAGAACAGTATGGGAAATGGAGAAGCCAAAGAACTTATATATACAACCCATGGACATGAACTAAGGGGGGCAGTTCTGTTGGGATGTGGGTGGCAGAGTGAAGAGGGATTAGGGGAGAAAAAATGGGGCAACTTTAATAGCATAATCAATAAAATATATATTTTTTAAAAAGATGGACATCCCAGCTCAAGCAAAAAGAACAAATTGCATCCTTCCTCCGAACTTTTGGTTTTATTCAGGACCCCAGTGGATTGGATGATGCTGCCCACATTGGTGAGGTGGATCTCTGGTATCTCTTTATCCAGTTTACCAACTCAAGTGCTAATGGGAAATGCTCTCACAGACACACCCAGAAATATTGTTTTACCAGCAATCTAGACCCTTAGGCCACTCAGGTTGACAGGTAAAATTAACCATCACACCAGAGCATAGGCCTTTTGCCTATGGACCATTCCAAAGGTCCCTAAGGAACAACTGAAAGGGTAATGGACATGTGAGTCAATAAACAATGTTCTTGAAATTCTGGTATACTAGAGGATATGATTAACTCACATCATGCAAAAGCAACAAAGATAAAAACAATTAAAAACTCCAAGGAAAACAAAATCCTGCACCATAAAGACATGGTCCAAATAGGAAGCAAAATAAAGCAAGCATGATTTAAGGAGTGCAGGAAAAGAGAATAAACTGGACTTTGAATTTGGGAGCATTATTCCTGGAGTGGTACAGATGTAGTGAGAGTGAGCAAATCCTCACATGCTGTGTGATTCTACAGTGATCAACACTTACATAATAATGTAAACTCTGGTGGTCTGTATTTCAAATCTAGATTCAATCTAGACAAAAGATAAAAGCTATAGTCATTGTTATATAACAGATGATAAATGGAGTCAGTCTTGACACTGTAAATACAAAGATATTCCTGACTACATTAGTTAGAATTAGATTTTATGGCATTTAACAAATAAACTTCAAATGACAAAATAGAATTATATTTTTCAGTCACATAAAAGACATCTGGCCCTGGCTGGTGTAGCTCAGCAGATTGAGCATGAGCCTGCAAACCAAAGGGTTGCTGGTTTGGTTCCCAGTCAGGGCACATACCTGACATGTGGGCTGGGTCCCCAGTGGGGGGTGTGTAAGAGGTAACCACACATTGATGTTTCTCTCCCTCTCTTTCTCCTTCCCTTGCCCACTCTCAATAAATAAATAAATAAATAAATAAATAAATAAATAAATAAATTCTTTAAAAAATAGACATCTGTGTGTAAACCATTCAGAGCTCTCGTGGCAGCTTCATGAAATCACAATAGAGCTAAGTCCTTTTATGTACACTTCACCCTCCCTAGGACATATCCCACATCTGCCTGGTCCAAAAGGGCAGCCAAAGCACTAGCCATCACACCTGCATTTCAAGCAGTAGAATAAAGGCAAAATGATGGCCAAACTTTCTTACTTTTAGCAGGTGTCATACAGCACTGCAAATTACATGTCATCAACCAGAAAAGTAATATGCCACAGCTAAATGTGAGAGAAAAGAGGAAGCATGGTCTTTGGGCTGTGTGGCAATGTGTGACAGAAGTACAAAGCTGACAGTAACTTGCTGACTGTGTACAAAGAAGAGCTTAAGAAAATATGATTGAGAGAACTGTTATTCTTATCCAAGAGAGCAGAAAAAGGTGATATGCTCTATCATTGATAAAATAGGGAGTAAAAAGTAATTACTTATTTAAAGTTATAAAAGTAATCATTGGAACCAAACACAACGAAATTAACTCACTTACAAAATAGACTCTTTGTAACTGAGCTTTCTGATAATAAAGTCATTAGAAACTGTGTAAAGTTGATGAATCAGGCAATTGAATCACAAGTTCATTATTCAGAATTATAGAGATAACAGTCAAAGAAACAAAAAATAGAAACAGTAGCAAGTGTTTGTCCTAGAGACATGGATTAGGAGGTGGGGTGGGAGGGAAGGACAAGAGGCAGTAGCTTTACATTATAAACTGTTTAATAGTATTTGATAACCAGAACTTAGACTAAAACTTTATAATTAAAGACAGGTTTGTCTGCACTTACAGTGGAGGAAAGGAGTTACTAGAAACTACACTGAAGCACCTGGCCATTCACTGACAGCTGCCCTTCTTCACCCCTAGAAAGCCAGGCCGTCTAGACTCTGGAGGATGAGACTAGAAGGCTTGGGACCCTATCATCATCCTGAGCCGATCCTTACACTCATGCATCACTTTTGTCATTTTTTCCCCACCACCTTGAAATCATCCCTGGGCTGAAGTTCAAAATGCCAAATACTTGACCAAAGCACTAACAAAACAGCAATGTGAGATAATATATTAGAGATTCTCAGTAGGCCAAAAGTATAAGTGCTGCTGCTTCAGGAAAGCAAAGGAACATTTAATTTCTCAAGCACTTCTAAGACTTCCTCCTGAAAGAAAAAAACAAACAAACAAAAAAAGCCTTTCAGCACACCCACCTGTGAAAACACAAGAGCTATCATTGAACTGCAACATTTTCAAATTTTTGGTCTAGGAACTGAGCATTTGTGTTTCATGATGAGAAAAGCCTAACAATTAACACCCCACTGGCAAAAATGGACAGATCTTCTAAACAAAACATTAACAAAGATATTGTGGCATTGAAAAATGCCCTAGATGAAATGGACTTAACTGATATATATAGAGCCCTCCATCCCAAAGAAGCGAAATACACATTCCTTTCAAATACACATTTTCAAAGAAAGACCACATGATAGGACACAAAACAAGCCTCAACAAATTCAAGAAAATTGAAATCATATCAAGCTTATTCTTGGATCACAAGGGACTGAAACTAGAAACCAACCCCAAGGAAAAAAACCCAAAACACTCAAAATCATGGAGATAGAATAGCATGATATTAAACAATGAATGGGTCAAGATTGAAATTCAGGAAGAAATCAAAAAGTTTCTGGAAACAAACGCAAATGAACTCACAACAACCCAAAACTTATGGGACACAGCAAAGGCAGTCCTGAGAGGGAAGCTCATAGCAATACAGGCCTACCTAAAAAAGATAGAAACATTTCAAACAAACAACCTAACTCTACCTCTACAAGAACTCGAGGAACAACAATAAAGACAGCCCAGAGCAAGGAGAAGAAAGGAAATAACCAAGATCAGAAAAATTAAATGACATAGACACTAAAAGCACAATTCTAAGGATCAACGAATCCAGGAGCTGG
>CM052547.1:53092738-53110364 GCA_028533065.1 Trachops cirrhosus | reverse complement strand
CAAAGAGGTAAAAGACCTGTATTTAGGACACTACATAACACTGAAGAAAGAAATCAAGAAAGACACAAACAAATGGAAACATATACTGTGTTCATGGATTGGAAGAATTGACATCATTAAAATGTCCATATTACCCAAAGCAATTGACACATTCAATGCAATACCTATTAAAGTACCAATGGCATATTTCACAGACATAGAACAAACACTTCAAAAATTTACATGGAACCATAAACGACCCTGAATAGCTGCTGCAATTTTGAGAAAGAAGAGTAAAGTAGGAGGGATCACAATACTTGATACTAAATTATATTATAAGTCACTGTAATCAAAACAGCTTGGTACTGGTGTAAAAACAGGCACATTGACCAATGGAACAGAACAGAGAGCCCAGAAATAAACCCAAATCTCTATGGTCAATTAATATTTGACAAAGGGGGCAGCAACATAAAACGTAGTAAAAATCGCCTCTACAACAAATGGTGTTGGGAGAAGTGGACAGCTCCATGCAAACAAATGAAACTCAAGCACCAACTTACACAATACACAAAGATAAATTCAAGGTGGATAAAAGACTTAAATATAAACCATGACACAATTAAAGTCCAAGAGTAAAACATAGGCAGGAAAATCCCAGATATTTCACGCAGAAACTTTTTTACTGACATGTCCCCTAGAGCAAGGGACATAAAGGAAAGAATTAACAGATGGGATCTCATCAAAATAAAAAGCTTCTGCATGGCTAAAGAAAACAGTATTAAAATAAAAAGAGAACCAACTGTATGAGAAAACATATTTGCCAATGATACCTCAGACAAGGGTTTAATCTCCAAGATATATAAAGAACTTACAGGACCCCACTTTAAGAAGACAAGCAACCCAATTAAAAAATGGGCAAAGGACTTGAATAGACACCTCTCTAAAGAGGACATACAGAGGATCCAGAGACACATGAAAAGATGCTCAATATCACTAGCTATCAGAGAGATGCAAATTAAAACTACAATGAGATACTGCTTCAAACCACTAAGAATGGCCATCATAAACTAATCAACAAACAACAAGTGTTGGAGAGGTTGTGGAGAAAAAGGACCCTAGTACACTGTTGGTGGGATTGCAGATTGGTACAACCACTATGGAAAATAGTGGTATGGGACTATATCCTAAGAACCCTGAAACACCAATCCAAAAGAACCTATGCACCCCAATGTTCATAGCAGCACAATTTACAATAGCTAAGTGCTGGAAGCAACCTAGGTGGCCATCACTAAATGAATGGATCAAAAAACTGTGGTACATTTACACAACGGAATTCTATGCAGCAGAAAGAAAGACGGAGCTCCTACCCTTTGCAACAGCATGGATGGAGCTAGAAAGCATTATGCTAAGCAAAATAAGCCAGGCAGTGAAAAACAAATACCATATGTTCTCACCTTTAACAGGAACCTAAACAACAAAACAAAAAAGCAAAATATAGCCAAAGACGCTGAAATAGAGGGCAGGTTGACTGTGACCAGAGGGGAGAGGGGAGGGTATTTCATGGGAACTTCAGGGGAGAAGGGAAGGGTTTACAGGAACAAATATAAAGGACACATGGAAAAAAACTAGGGGGGGTTAGAAATGGGAGGGAGGAGGGGATGTATGGGTGGGTGGGCTAGAATGGGAGTAAAGGATAGAAAATATGAGTACTTGAATAATGATTAAAATTTAAAAAAATTAAAACATTAAAAAATAAAAGACAAACATAAAAAGAAGAAAGAAAGAAAAACCTAACCAGCCACAGCCAACAGCTGTTTTTCCAAAGTCTAGCCCACACTCATGTGGCAGTTGCTTTGAATAGCAACTCAGAATCTAAGACAAGGACAAGTCTGGACAGCTTCAAAAGTGAGAAAACTATGCTCCATAGTTAGGTCTGAACTAATTGCCAGGTAAGTGGAAAATAATGTTTGGTTTAATACTTTAAAATCACGAGAGGCATAAGAATTCCAGGTGTGGATTTGGGGGCTCCTTTTTATCAGCAAAAACTAGGATACTTCTACTTCAATGGCATTCCCAATCAGCCCTCACCCTTGAGCACCTCTGAGCCCTGGTCCTGGAGTTGAGGTCAGTCGTTCTCTAAGTGTGGTCCCTGGACCAGCAGCTCTAGCATGCCTTGCGAATTGGTTTGAAGTGCAAACCCTGGCCTCACCCCATCCTACTGTTGCAAAACTCTGCAACTAAGGCTCTGGCACTTGTGAGTTAAAAGCCTTCCAGAGGGTTATGATGCTCCCTCAAGTTTAGGAACTTCTGTTTATAATTTTTTTAGTATTATATGTATTTGGATTTATTAATGCCTGTCACTGAAACAGGCCTGATAACTGAGGTACTGACCCTGCAAGGGGACAGGAGAACCCCTCTAGAGATTCCCCAGGAGTTTCAACGTTGAGAGAAAGTCCTATCTTCTTGATCACTGCTTAGGCTGGGTTCCCCCACTAGCAGGCCCTGAGACAATCATTCAAGAGCAAGCAGGTGATCCTAAGACATACCTATTGGGGCATGAGGAAGAGCCAGCACAAGGTATGTCCACGGGCAGGTTGACAATGTGGGTGACAAGGGCCAGTCCTTGGGAAGCTCCAAATATGCCACCTGGAGCATGGAAGCTGAGATATTTATCCTCCATTCCCATGTGTCATTGTTGAAGGCAGCTCTTGGGTATTGACCCTAGCTGTCCTGACCTTCCCCCGCCCCGGCTGAGGCTGGATTCTGGGGCCAGAGGACCCTTATCCAGGAAGGAGAGTGGAAGGCACTCCACCATCTGCCCCACAGAGCTCCCTCAGAATGCCAGGGGAAAAACAATTATTGTAACTCACTTATGAGTTCCCAAGACTCCATGTTCCTTATTCAATTCCTCCCCATTAATTAAGGCCTCTCAAGTCCCATCTTCCCTGGACTCTTTAATGTCTCCAGATTGGGTGCTGCCTCTCCACTCACTGTGCAGCCGTGGAATCAATTAATCAGTCAAATATCTCTGTGACTCTGAGCCTGTCATACCCTGCCCTCAAGTGGGAGACAATTTTCCCAGAGATGATGAACACTGATGAGGCAGCGAGACATGGGTGCTATAAATGGGTACAAGTGTTCCAGAGCCATCCTAGAGGGTATGAAGTGGGACCTTGGGGTTTTGATTCACATTCCTAGGAAAGGCCTTTTTACAAGGCCATAGTTCCCTGAGTATCTTATGTTGATTGGCATCATCCTCTTGGTTTGAAGATCAGTTCATTGAGGGCAGGGGTCAAGAGACACCTTACTATTTCAAGTGTGGCCTGCTGGATCATCTGTGGCTTAAGGAGAGATACACATAGGTGTTAGTGCCTGGTACCTCTCACCCCACCCCACCCCCAGATCTACAGTGGACTCACATGGTTGGGTACCTAATGGTGATAACCCTGGCACCAGCCACCTCACAGGCCACACCCAACTTCACCAAGGAGTGGCCTGTAAAAGACACTTAGTGTACAGGCCATCCAAGGACACCTGTGTCTACCAGTTACAATTCTTGCCACTTTCAACACTACCTTGTCCACCCATGGGTCTGAAACCTCTTATTTCAGTGGGTTCCAACTGATTTTCAAATGTCTGCATGTTTTTTTCCAGACTTGTAAAATGAAAATCTCTTGGGCCCTCTTGTCAGCAGTCCAGAAGTACCAGGAAATGACACCCTTCCTGCTCTCTCAGTTGTTGTGTAAATGTTTCAGGTCCCCCTTCCCGAGCGTTTCAGCCCTCCAGGTGGGATCTTTATGTGCTGTTGCTCTATGCTTTTTGCAGCATTTTTAGGCTACCACTGCCCACAGTGGAAGCTGGTTGAGTAATCTACTAATATTCTATTCCAACATCAATTTCAATTGGTGGGCTTTTGCCCCACACCAAGCAATTCTCAGATACCAGCTGGGTGTACTGTAAATCCACTCATTTTTGACACTATCTATCTGGAGATAACATCAGATCCCAGAGGTTAAGAGATCTGTTCCACAAGACTGTCTCCACTTCAAATGACAATCACAAGTCCAGGTTATCACTTGTGCTTCTAACCTACTGGCTATAAATCAGGGTTCTCATGGTCCTCTCCTTTTATTTGATTAATTTGCTAGGACAGCTTAAAACTCAGAGAAACATTTTACTTACTAGATTAACAGTTTATTAGAAAAGATACAACTCAAGAACAGCCAGGTGAAAGAAACACATAGGGAAATGTAAGGGAAAGGGACGAAGAGTTTCCATGCTCTCTGCTAAGCACATCACTCTCCTCAAACGTTTCTGTGTTTCCCAACCCAGAAGCCCTCCAAACCCTGTGTTTTTGGGTTTTATGGAGGTTTCATTACTTAGGCATGATTACCTAAATCCTTGGCCTTTGGTGATTGAACTCAACCTCCAGTTCCTCTCCCTTCCCTGGGAGGTGCAGGGTTAGAACTCAAAGTTTTAGCATATACTTGTACCACAGGGTTGAGTTTCTAGACAATCTGCCTCCGAACTGAAGTGCTCTCAAAAGCCATCTCGTTAACATAACAAAAGATACATTTTTCTCTCTCATCCCTTAGGAAATTCTACTGTTTTAGGATTTCTATTTCAAGAAGGGTGATAAAGACCAAATCTGTATTTCTTATGATAAATCACAGTATGACATTCACTCTCCCTGTCTCAATTCCCCACTCCTAGACCAGTGCTCTTGCACTTACCAAATCAACAACTTGCATTGAATCTCTGCTCTAGATCCCCTTCTTGGAGAATACCAACTAAGTTTACCACACTAAATAATTCACACACATTAATTCATGAAACCTGCTTAAAAGCTGGTTTTGGCTGCAAATAAACAAATTGACACCCCCACTCCCACCCCCACCCCCATTAGAGGAAAGCCATAGAAATCTAAATTCAGGATTGATTCCAAAGAACTGACACATAGCCTTATTCAAATTCATAAGAGCTTTAATAGTAGAAACTTACAAAAATGGGCAAAGCAGTTCCTCCCAGTGCTGGCCAGTTGGGAAGAATCCACTGCCATCCCTCCTGCCCACAGGACAGGGACTCTTTTTTATGGGGGTTTAATAGTAAAATGATATGGCGGGTAGCCTGGTAGACAACTGGAAAGAACAATGCATTCCTAAGTTAACAGGTAACATCAAGCAATTACCACACTCTACAGATTCATTAACCTATTTCCTGGGGGCATGGCATTTATCTTTGGGCAGCATTTGGATTTTCTGAGTAGTCAGCCAAGCCTGAGGCTACAGAGAGTTAAAAGTCTAATATTTCCCAAATGCCTTTGCTGCTAGAGTGGCATCTCAGTGATTTACCCTATACCCTCTCAAGTACAGTCTTATAATTCAGAGATCAGGATGGAGCCAGCCTCAGGACTATGCTGAGTTCTTCAAGGTAGTATATCACCTTATAAGGCCTGGGGTGAAGGGGATGCTGTCTTCAGAGTTCCTTCAGTGGCAAGCAGCAAACCCATTTCATACAGAATCCATACAGTTCAAAGGGAGACATTATTAGCTGGAGGATGTGTCTCAGAAGTTATCTAGCATCATTTCTTCTGAACTCTGTCAAGAGCTGTCTCACATGGTCACATAGGCCCCACTGAGCCAACGGAGAGAACCTTACACTATCTCTTAATGGGGTGCAAGGCAAGGTTCTGGATGAGCATGTGGGACTAAAATATTTTTGTGGCCATTTTTGGAAAATATAATCTACCACAATAAGGAATGAGAAACCAATAGAGATCAAGAGTCATTCTCCATAGCTCATGAGTACATGTGTATGCATGTGTGTGTCTTACTCTAGCTCTCCCTCTACTTCTCTCAGCACAAGGCTTTTCTCCTCTAGTTCATTAGCTCCTCTCTGTGCTCATGGCTGTAGGAGGGTGCAGCCACGGGGCCCCCAAAAGGATTTGTAATGGGGTCCAGAACTCAAGGTGTCCAGGAAATATTAAAAAGATATATAGGATGTCTTCACCCTCCACCACAGGTGTGAGTTGGGGGAAGGGACACATGGAGCAGGGTCATTGGCAGCTGTTTTGCATAGCAACAACTTTATAGCTAACCTCTGGCATGGTCATTTAACATATCTATAACCTTTAACTGGTTGCACAGATATGTTAAATAGCTGTGGCCATGCTCTGAGCCAGGGGGATGGAAGGAACTTCCCTCCAAGATGAAACTGGGAGGCAACCCCCCCTAGATACAGCACCTGCGCCTGCATGAGAGCTTGGAGATGACTTGGAGTCCTGGCAAGTGTGGCCGATTGTGGGAGGAGCTGGACATGGGGCTGCAAAGGAAGATTGGCATGGGGATTTAAAACCCAGATGCATAGGAACCTAAACAACAAAACAAAGAAACAAGTAAAATATAACAAAAGACACTGAAATAGAGGACATGTAGTTAGTGACCAGAGGGGAGAGGGGAGGGAATTCCAGGGGAGAAGGGAAGGGTTTACAGGAACAAATATAGAGGACACGTGGACAAAACTAGGGGGGTTGGAAAGGGGAGGGAGGAGGGGAGGAATGGGTGGGTGGGCTGGAATGGGAATAAAGTATAGAAACTGTACTGAATAAACTAAAATAAAAAAATTAAAAAAAAAAAAAAACCTAGATACAGCAGCCATTGAGAAGGGAGCCATACAGCTGTATGAGAGAGAAGCACTCAGCTGCAGCCATGTAAGGAGAACCATGCACTTTTGGCAGAGCAGGGCCCCCCACAGCCTTGGTGAGGGAGAACCAAGTGGCTTTAGCCAGAGTGGGGACCCCTGCCCCTGCAGCCATGAGAAGAATCACCACGCGGCTTTACCTGGAGATCCCAGAGACACAGCTGATGGTGCTGGGAACTGAGGGAGGCCTACCAGCCAAGCACGGATTACTGGGAAGAACCGGGGGGCTGCCTGAGCCACAGACTTCTATTTCTTTTCATAAGATATGGTACCCCAGACCGGGTAAAGAGGGGAAGGAAGGACTGTGTGTGTTTGTGGGTGTTTTAAGGGACTTTGGGATTTTGATGAAGACATTAAGTCATTCCTCTTAAGTCTGTATAACTTGAGTAAATAACTCCTTTCCTTTTCACCAATCTCTAATATGGAGAGCTATAATTCTCTGGTGAAGGGAAAGGTGAACCTAGTACAGAGGGACCCCAGGAGAAGGGGGGATCAATTCAGTAGCATTGTGGGACCCTCTTCCCTGGTGGCCAATCAGGGAAAATCATGGGAGACCCCATGTGCAGTAGCTTTAAAGTAATACAACTACTTGTACATGCGCAGTAAAAGCCCACCAAAACTAGCCAGGAAGGATCCACCCTATAAGAATAGAGTCCCTCCAGCCCATGAGGTCAATCTCTGCTTGAAGTTGGCCTGCTCCCATATTCTCTGCTATAAACTCTGAGTGTTCGGTTCAATTCTTTGTCCCGATCACCTGTGCTCACCTGTGGAATGGCTACACATCACCTCTTAAGATTATGGGCCTCAGTTCTTCCTGCCTTCCCAGAATCTCCCCAAAAGTCAGGGTCTCAAGTGACTTCCCAGAAATGTAGTCCCAACTTACTCTTATGCAGCTGCAGCTCAGGTAATTTTTTTTTTAAGTAGGAAGGTAAAAACAACACACATTGGTTTTAGTGGTGATGCATTAGAAACACAGCTGCCCAGTCATCACTGCAGATTGCCTGGCTCTGATGTGGTCTCCGGCCCAAGGGGTCCATGTGTTGTGGATGCGACTAACAAATTCACACAGACTGCAGAAGTCCTATGGAGAAAAAGGGATGGCATGGCCACTCTCTGAGTGAGAGAGCACCCGACCCCTGCCTAGATAGGCTTTTACTGCTTTTCTGGGCATATTATATGGAGGATGGTCCTCATTTACTATGCACAGATTCGCTTTAGGTGGTTAGCTTTTACAGAAAACAAGGGAGAGGATGATGCTAATTATAACAAAGAAGGATATTTGCAAATGCAAAGGGAAAAGTGGTTGAACTGGTTATACTTGTCTTTGGGAGGTTTAGCACAGATTTTAGGAAGTTACTTTAAAGATATACAGTAAACATTTGCTGCCTCAATTCAGGGTGAGGGAGTTTTGGCAAAGGCAAGCCTCAAAGCAGCCTAGGTACAATGAAGGCCTGATTCCCCACAGAAGAACCAATCCATGGGCATGGGTCCTATGTGCTGACCTCACTCCCCATCAGTTTTCTGAATCAAAGGCTGGGCTACATTCCCCACAACACGCCAAACAGTTCTCTATATGGCTCCAAGTCATGCAGTCTCTTGTGGCAAATGTTCAACCCTGCACCAGAAAACTATGTTGAAAATGAGGAAAAGCTCAGTCCTGTGTTTACAGATTGAAAGGTCCAAAAATCACCTGTCTGCAGAGCTGCCAGAGGCTCAGTATAACCAGATGTGGCCTTCTTCCCTGAATGGATTCCATATAGCAAATGGAGTGACTGGCTCTGCTGCTGCTTAAGCCAGACTCATCTTTCAGAAAGTGCTCATGCAATTTGGTTACAAATCCTACCAATTTGTCAGTATGCTTGTCCCAAATTTAAAAGCTAGGCTTTGGAGGAATTATTGACAAATAAGGAATGTGCTGTCGATACAAAGTGTCAAAGCATATTAACATTTTCTGAATGCTTCTTTTGTAGTCTGTCCTACGCTAAACACCACATATTATTTCATTAGCTCTTCACACCAACACAAGGAAATAGATATTATTACTGTCCCCCATTCTACAAATGAGGCAGCTAAGCTTCAACGAAGTTAACTCACTTCCCACAATCACTGCTACAGAAGTTACCATATTTTGCCATGTATACTTTGCACACTTTTTGCCCAAATTTTTGAGGGAAAAATAAGGATGCACATTATATGTGGGTAGTACTGATTCCGTATCTATGTAAGTGTTTATAATTCTTTTATTTATACTTATGCATTAAAAATGTAACTTGAGAAAGCAATGACAATATCTGTATGCGAAACAATACCCTGGAACATGATAATCGGTTTTGTTTCTAAATATAATTAACATTTTTAAAAAATTGTATTGTTGTTCAATTACAGTTGTCTACATTTACCTCCCACCACTCCCCCCCACCCCAGCCAAACCCACCTCCCTACCTTGCTTCCACCACTCCCCTTGGTTTTATCCATGTGTCCTTTGTAGTTGTTCCTGAAAACCCTTCCCTCCATTACTCCCTCCCACCTCCCCTCTGGTTACTGTCAGATTGTTCTTAATTTCAATGTCTCTGGTTATATTTTGCTTGCTTTTTTCTTTTGTTGATTAGGTTCCAGTTAAATGTGAGATAATATGGTATTTGTCTTTTACCACTTGGCTTATTTCACTTAGCATAATGCTCTCCAGTTCCATCAATGCTGTCCCAAAGGGTAGGATAATTAAATTAAAAAATTAAAATGAAAGATTTTTTTTTCTGAAAGTTTGGGCCAAAAGTGGGTGTGCATCATATATGAGAGCATATTACACATGGCAAAATACAGTAATTACAAAAGTAATTTTACATTTATGCCCAATTAAAAGAGTATTTTAAAAAGAAATTTACTGGCTTAAAACTAGGAAGTCCAAACTTCAGGGTTGATTTCATTCCCAACACAGTCATCAAAAGTTTGATTTCTCCTTATCTCTCCTATCTGCCTCATTGTAAGGGGCTCCCCACTCAGGGAATATTATGGCTGCAGCAGCACCATTTACACATCACATGTCCAGAAGGAGAAACAGAAAAAGCATCTTTCCCCAAATCCCCTATAAAATTCTCTAGACTGGACAGTCCAAACTGGGCCTCCCATTACTCTACAATTGTGCTCAGTAATACAGTGCTTGTGTTTTGCTCTGTAGACCCAGGAGTGTCTCTAACCTCCCAAAATCAAAGACCATAGTGGAAATAAAAAACAGACTTGCTTCTGAGAGCACAGAAATGACTGTTAGAGGGGAATAATTACAACTACAATGTTGTGGAGCAGTTATTTCAACCCAGAACTGTCTATTCAAACAGTACTGAGTCCTTGCTATGGGTCAGGCACAATTTTAGATGATGGCAACACAAGCCTGAAAGGTTCCTGCTCTCCTGTCCTCCTGCTACTAGCTCTGCTGGTTCTCAGGGCTAAAGCCTTGTTTTTTTACTAGACCTTGGAGCTGGACAAATGTTCTCCTAACTAGTTTTAGCTTTGAAGCAGGTCTCTCAGCTTCCTCATCTGTAAAATCAGTAGTAATGTTATCTCTTCCAAAGTTATAAAAATGAAAGTGTGGACTCTAAGAAGAGATATGGCCATCTGCCAGGAATGGGTCCTCCTGGTTTATGGGCTCAAATTCATAACCATAATCTGGCAGCCATTGCTGGCAGAAGCGTCTCATGCACACTGCATCTTAGGGAACTACAACAGATCAGGGTGCCAAGACTTCTTGCCATCAGAGTCAACCTTTATAAAGACGTTTCTGAAATCATATTTTGGCCAATGGGCTGAGGCCTCCCTGACTTGTTCAGTCAAAACTGTGCAGTTACATCATCATTTGTGCATTTATGAAACAATCAGAAAATCTCCATAAAGACCAGTTAGGGTGCCTAATTCAAACCAATCAGGGCAGTACTATGTGAACCAATTGAACTGTGTAAATTTGGATTTCCCATTTGCATAGAAATAGACTAATCAGGAACCAGGGCAGACACTTTCTCTATAAAAAGTGTGCCTTCCCTTTGGGAGGGGGAAGGGAGCATACTTTCGGGTTTCTTCCACTGGCTGTGTTTCCTAAGTTTGCAAACTATTCACCTGAATAATGTCTCTTCTTTTACCTACCCCAGATTGTAGATTCCTGTTGGCTTTGGGCTGGCAGTAGAGATCATTTGCTAACAAAATAAAAAGGGCTTACATGGAAAACATCAGGAAACAAAGCAGTAGACATCCAACCTAGTGGTATGTAGAAAGTCAACTCTCATTCTCATTCCATTAATGCTGATTTGCTTTTTTTTTGTACATTACATCTGAATTTTATTTTCTCAGGATTTATAAAGGCATTTTAGTGTGAACACTATCCATAGGCGCTAGTTTACCCTCTCTACTCAGCCTATAATTTAATTTTTATAATCCCAATTTTTCACCTACTTGATTTAAGTGGCTGGGAGGGGTCACTCATAAGAGAGCTCACCCAGTCTCTAAAGATGTCCTGAAATCTGAGAGCAAGAATTCTCTTAGGAATGCAAGAAAATGTACGCCATTGGGTAGCTAACAAAGTATGAGCTGAATGCAACACACTCTAAGGATGCAAGTACACCAGTAAAACTCACACACCCAGATAGCTCCCACAGGTTTGCAAAGAATTAGTCAGTATTTCAGACCAGTGGACAGACCTAAGAATGTTGTGTCTACAAAACAAGCCTCAACGAATTCAAGAAAATTGAAATCATATCAAGCATTTTCGCTGGCCAGAAGGGACTGAAACTAGAAACCAACCTCAAGAAAAAAACCCCAAAACACTCAAACTCATGGAGATTGAATAGCATGCTATTAAACAATGAATGGGTCAAGAATGAAATTAGGGAAGAAATCAAAAAGTTTCTGGAAACAAATGAAAATGAACTCACAATGACCCAAAACTTATGGGACACAGAGAAAGCAGTCCTGAGAGGGAAGTTCATAGCAATACATACCTAACTAAAAAAAAGAAAAAGATTTCAAATAAACAACCTAACCCTACACCTACAAGAACTAGAGAAACAACAACAAAGACAGCCTAGAGTTAGTAGAAGAAAAGAAATAACCAAGAGTAGAACTGAACAACATAGGGACTAAAGGAACAATTCTAAGGATCAATAAATCCAGGAGCTGGTTCTTTGAAAAGATAAACAAAATTGACAAGCCTTTTAGCAGACTCATAAAGGAAAAAAGAGAGAAGTTCTCCCAAAACACAATCAGAAATGAAAGAGGAGAGATTACAACTGATACCACAGAAATACAAAGGATTATAAGCAATTACTATGAAGAACTGTATGCCAAGAAATTTGAAAACCTAGGTGAAATGGACAAATTTCTAGAAAAACATAATCTTCCAAAACTGAATGAAGAAGAAGCAGAAAGCCTGAACAGACCAATGAAATTGAACAGACTGAACAGACTGATGAAATTGAAGCAGTAATCAAAAAACTACCAGCACATGAAAGCGCTGGACCAGATGGTTTCACAGGAGAATTTTACAAAACATTTAAGGAAGAGCTAACCCCTATCTTTCACTGACTATTCCAAAAAATTCAAGAAGACAGAAGACTACCAAACACTTTCTATGAAGCCCGAGTCATCCTAATCCCAAAACCAGATAAAGACATAACAAAGAAAGAAAATTAAAGGCCAATATCGCTGATGAACATAGACACTAAAATCCTCAAAATATTGGCAAACCTCATCCAGCAATACATTAAAAAGAGCATACACCATGATCAAGTGGGATTCATCCCAGGGATACAAGGATGGTACAATATTCACAAATCAAAAAAATGTAATACATCACATAAACAAAAGGAAAGACAAAAATCACATGATCATATCAACAGATGCAGAAAAAGAATTTGATAACATACAGCACTCATTTATGATAAAAAAAAACTCAGCAAAGTCGGAATAGAGGGAACATTCCTCAACATAATAAAGGCCATACAGGAGGGACCCACAGCCAACCTTATAGTCAATGGGCAAAAACTAAAAGCTGTCTCCAAAAGATCAGGAACAAGACAAGGATGCCTACTTTCACCACTTCTATTCAACATAGTATTGGAAGTCCTAGCCACAGCATCTGAAAAAGAAATAAAAGAAATAAAGGAAAAAGAAATAAAAGGCATGCAAACTGGAAAGAAGGAAGCAAAACTGTCATTTTTGCTGTCATGCAAAAATGCTGTCATGCAGTTTACATAGAAAATCCTACAGACCCCACCAAAAAACTACTCAACCTAATAGTAAATTTGGCAAAACAGCAGGATACAAAGTCAATATTCAGAAAACAGAGGCATTTTTGTACACTAATAATGAAGTATCAGAAACAGAAAAAAAATCCCATTTTCTATAGCAATTTAAAAAAAAAGTACTTAGAAATAAACCTAACAAAGAAGGTAAAAGACCTGTACTCAGAAAAATACACAACACTGAAGAAAGAAATTAAGGAAGACACAAACAAATGGAAGCATGAAAGATATTCACGGATTAGAAGAAATAACATCAAAATGTCCATACTACCCAAAGCAATTTATAAATTCAATGCAATCCCTATTATGGTACCAATGACATATTTCACAGATATGGAACAAACATTTCAAATATTTATATGGAACCATAAACAATCCCAAATAGCTGCAGCAATTTTAAGAACGAAGAGCGAAGTAGGAGAGATCACAATACCTGATATAAAACCATATTACATGGCTACTGTAATCAAAACAGTCTGGTACTGGCATAAGAACAGACACATAGACCAATGGAACAGAATGGAGAGCCCAGAAATAAAGCCAAGCCTCTATGGTTAATTAATATTTAATAAAGGGAGTAGAAGCATAAAATGGAGTAAAAATAGCTTCTTCAACAAACGGTCTTGGGGGATCTGGACACCTACATGCAAAAAACGACTAGATTACCAACTTATACCACACACAAAAATAAATTCAAGGTGGATAAAATACTTAAATATAAGTTGCAACACCATAAAAGTCCTAGAGGGAAACATTGGCAAGAAAATCTCAGATATTCCTCACAGCAATATTTTCACCAATACGTCCCCTAGAGCAAGAGACCTAAAGGAAAGAATAAACAAATGGGACCTCATTAAAATAAAAAGCTTCTGCACAGCTAAAGAAAACAGCAATAAAATGTAAAGAGGACCAATTCTGTGGGAAAACATATTTGCCAATTATACCTTGGAAAAGGGTTTGATCTCCAAAATATATGAAGAATTCATATGAGTCCACTCCAGGAAGACAAACAACCCAATTAAAAAACAGGCAAGAGACCTGAACAGACAATTTTCCTGTTGAAAGGAGGTCATACAGAGGGCCCAACCATATATGAAAAGATGCTCAGCATCACTATCCATCAGAGAGATGCAAATTAAAACCACAATGAGCTACTACTTCACACTGGTGAGAGTGACCATCATAAACATATCAACAAACAAGTGTTGGAGAGGATATGGAGAAAAGGGAACCCCAGTGCACTGTTGGTGGGAATGTAGACTGGTACAGCCACTGTGCAAAACAGTATGGAATTTCATTAGAAAACTAAAAATGGAACTTCCTTTTGACCCAGCAATTCTACTGCTGGGATTATATCCTAAGAACACTGAAACACCGATCCATAAGAACCTGTGCACCCCAATGTTCATAGCAGCACAATTTACAATAGCCAAGTGCTGGAGGCAATCTGAGTGCCCATCAGTAAATGAATGGATCAAAAAACTATGGTATATTTGCATGATGGAATACTATACAGCAAAAAGAAAGAAAGCGCTTCTACCTTTCACAACAGCATGGATTAAACTGGACAGCATTATGGTAAGTGAAATAAGCCAGGTGGTGAAAGCAAATACTTTATGATCTCACATTTAAGTGGAACCTAATCAACAAAACAAGCAAGCAAAATAAAAACAGAGACATTGAAATTAAGAACAATCTTGCAGTAACCAGAGCGGAGGTGGGTGGAGATAATGGGTGGGAAGTGGGGAAAGGTTTTCAGGAATAACTATAAAAGACACATAGACAAAACCAAGCAGAGTAATGCAGGGGTGGGGAGGGGGGAGGGTGTCGGGATATAGACAGGTGTATTTGAACAATAAAATGTAGAAAATTTAAAAAACAACTAAAAAATAAAACAAAAGAATCTTGTGTCTTAAGAAACCAAAGTTTTAAATTTATGCTAGAAACTATAATTTCCTGAGTCCCATGCTAATTGGTTGCATTCTATTGAGCTTGTTTTTTAAACAAAATTTTCGTTAAAAAAACAGCCCAGGTTCCAGATAGCTGAAACAGTAGCTAGTTTCAAAGACAGAACAGAAAGTATCACATAGCTAGGAGGTTCTGAGTCAGAGCTTGAGCCGTTCTTCCGCTCTCAATTCGAACATAAGAAGGTTAAGTTTCCCTATTTGGCAATCGTCGGTTACTTCAAGCCCTACCCACACCCTTAACTCTTCTTGCACTTTCAGTTTAATTTCCTACTTAATATAAATTGGTTTTCCTCAATGCGTACTTGAGTATAATAGACACTTTGTGGGCTTCACTCACAGACTTGTGGAATTTCCCTGGTGCCCCCGCAGGACAGAATGACTCCCCACGTGTTATCTCCGATTGAAACCCCTAAGACCACTGTAGCTGCTGGCTTCCCAGAACTGCATCAAGTGGAGAAGCTTCACTGGTCTTAACTGGGATCACCCTAACTTCTGGAGAATAAGGGATATCGCAATAGTGCGCTCACATTCCCTATCCTTCCTTATTAACCGATCTCCTTGACTGCAGAGCTGACCCCGCCCCCTCAATTTCGGGCTCGGAAGAGGGAACTTGGAAGTTTTATCCAACCACAAATCCCACCTACCAAGTAGGCTGGCATCTGTGATCCGCTTAGACCAATGAAAACTCCAGTGCGGATTTGCAGTGGCATTCTGGGAAAGCGCCTTTCCAGGAAGTCCCCTTCTCCTTTGAGCCTCATCAAGGTGGAGCTAGCCTCCCAGACCGCCATCCCACTGGTTGGCACAGATGCCCTTCATGGGGCGGTGGGAGTGGGCGGTGTGGCACCACGGGAGCGGGAGGTGGGGCACCGCGGACTGCGCGATGTAACCCGTGGAGGTTAGTGTAAAGTCTCCAGGCTCAGAAGTCCTGCAACCCAGGCGGGGCCTCCCCGGGGAGAAGAGGGGCGAAGGGAAACTTTCTGTCTCCTCCTAAACGGCAGAAGAGCTCGGAGCATTGGCGGGCCGCCCTGTGACCTTCAGGGACGGGTGGTCGGAGGAGCTGTGGCTGCGTTCCTGTCGCTGGACCGGGGCCTCCTCTACCCACGCAGACCAAGTTCGCCAACCACGAGGACCCTGGCCTTCGCCCGCACAGGTAGGTGATCTCCTGTCGGACTCTCTGAGGGACTCACTAGCCATCTCCAGCGTGTGTCTCCCACGCACTCCTTCCATTGTCAGGATTAAGCTCGGTTTTGTCCCTTCTGCAGGTGGCAGCGCCGCAGTTCTGTATCAGGCTTTTGCCTGTGCGAAAGCAGGATAGTAAATTCGCTTGACGACGAAGTGGCAGTGCACAGGAGCAGGTTTCTGTGCAGAAGATGGCCAAAATAAGCATGCTTTACGTGTTTGGGTAAAAGCCACTCACCACAACAAATGAGGCCTGTTTCATATTCTTTGGTACAGTTCCAAAGAACTAAATGACAGGGACCTTGGAAAGCGGTTACCTTCATAGTCGCTTTTATTCCCCTTCTTTTTGGTCTTATTTTCTCTGACTTGATGGGGAGCTGGCCTTAAGCTCTGTACGTGAGTGAACCACAGCAAGTGGAAGTGGTCGTTTTATTAAGCATGCGGCAGGTTGTTAAAACTGTGTTTGGAAAGCATGCTTCGTTGGAACCGAAAATGTGAGCCGGGAACTGGGGTGGAGATGAGGGGTGTTTCTGAGATGGAATTGAGATAGTAGAGAGACTGAGGAATGTCAGGATGATGAATAATGTGGACCTTTGGTGATAAAGGATTCCTGCAACAGAAATGTGGGCCCTTGAAAGGAAATTTTCAAACTAGCGGTCCAGAAACTGTGCTATTATGAACTTGATTTCATAAGTACAGGAATTTAAAAAATAAGCAAGTAAAAGGACAGCATAATCTTGACAATATTTGCAAGATCCATACACATTCTTACAAATGATAGTGTCCTTACTGCCAAGATCCAAACCTAAGTTTTAATTTTCTTTTTAATATAATTATCATCATAATAATATCCTGTCATCCATTTGTGGTGACCATTTAATGAGGTAATGCATGTAAAACACTTAGCAAATAGCCAGCTCACAGTGTTTGTTGAGGCTTGACTTTAGGTTCCTGAAGGGAACAGAAAAACCAAAGTCTGCATCTGGCCCTGGAGCTGCTCATTCCTAGGACCATGCTCCCTCCCAGCTCCTTACAGTTCTTGACAGGAGGCAAAGGTCTCCATCTTTCTCAGCCCTTAAAAGTACCTGACTCCTTCCCAGTCCAGTGGGGAATTTTTTTATCTATTTCATTAGAAAAGGTAAGATCTGTTAAATGAAAAGTTTGTTCAATATTTAATTTTGTAAGTCTAAACATACCCACTATTTTAGTAATGTTGTCTTCTGTTGGATTTTCTTTTAGTGAAATATTTTAATCATGCAAAAACGAACAGAGAACTGTAATAGTTGTACCATACCCTGGTGGCTGGGGGGAGACAATAGTATTTCTTTATGCTTTTGTACTTTTTAGAGCAAATGTGGCATCTCAGCTACAGTTGAAATGCTTTTTTTTAAAAATATATTTTATTGATTATGCTATTACAGTTGTCCTATTATCCCCCCTTCATTCCCCTCCACCCTGAACACCCTCTCCCACCCACATTCCCCACCTTTACTTCAGTCCATGTGTCATAAGTTCTTT
>CM052547.1:53080160-53092238 GCA_028533065.1 Trachops cirrhosus | reverse complement strand
CATTTTTTCAGCTAGTTTGTGACCAAAATCAGCCAATTCTGTGAGTATCTTGATCACCAGTGCTTTGAACTGTGCATCTGATAGGTTGGCTATCTCTTGGTCGCTTAAAAGGATGACTTCTGGGGCTTTCCATTCTTCTTCTGTTTGAGCCATCTTTTTGCTGTTTTTTGTTTTGTTTTGTTTTGTTTTTTGGTCTTGTGGAGCTCCTGTAGTGAGGGGCGGGGCCTTAGGAGTTCACCTGGGCGGGGCACCCCAGTCGCAGGGTTGTGACATTGTATGTGGGGGCGGGGTCCAAGAAGGAACAATGGCGCCCACTCCGCCCTCTGCGGGACCCCAGACCCTTCCGACACTTTCCGCAAGCCGACCGGGCCTCTGGCACCAATTCCTGTGTGGGTGGGCCTGTGTACTGCGTGGGACCTTCCTTTTCAGTCAGTGACCGAAAGCTGTATTTCCCGGTGCTGGGACCCTGAGTTGGGCACAGTGCCTTGCTTCACAATGGCCACCTCGCTGGGTCTGCTGGTTGCCACCCCCTGGCCGGGGCCCACCAGCCACCGCTGCTTGTGCACCCAGGGTCTGCTAGGTCTGCCGGTCACCACCCCCTGGCTGGGGCCCACCAGCCGCTGCTGATTGTGCGCCCAGGGTCTGCCTGCTGCAGACTTGCGCGCCGCCCCCGGGGCTCAGCTCTCCACTCCGCGTCCCTCACCGGGCTGTACTCCGCCCCTCCTACCGGTCTGGATGAAAGTGTCTATTTTTAAATCCTTGGTTGTCCAACTTCCATAAACTTCAATTTTCTGTCAGTTCTGGTTGTTATTTTGTTTTTATATCTTTGTTGTCCCTATCTTGGTTGTGCGAGGAGGCACAGTGAGCCTACCTATGCCTCCATCTTGGCCGGAAGTCCAGTTGAAATGCTTTTATGCCACCCCTACTCTCCACTACCACCCCTCAGAATTTCTTTGATTCAAACTTGTCTTTCCATTGTGGCGTACATGACTTACCTGGTAAGTATTTGTGCTCACAGATGCTATGTGTTCTCCATTCTCGTTCCCAGTCAGCTGCCAGGTTTCTTATAGCTTATCTTGGGAATTATGGCCATCATTTTGGTTCTGTCCTTGTGGCATTTGTTCTTTTACCCTCTTAAGAAACCTGCCTTTTTAAAATTAAAAAAAAAAAAACCTTCCAGTATCCGTGGAGTGGACTCATGCATGATAGGCTATCACAGACTGTCACAAGCTGATGAGCATATGTCATCTGATTGGCCTTTATTAGGCTACTGTTCTCTTCAACAAGGTCCAATGTCTTTACCCAGGATAAATTTTCCTCACTTCTCTAGGGACTGGAACACCTGTTCCATACTTTTAGGAAAAAGTGGCCTTCCATGATCAAGTATGCTGCTTTATAAAATGAGATTTTTAACATTCATAGTAATAGCTACCATTTTCTGAGCATGTAGGTATCAGGCTTTTCTAACTAAGCACTTAGTATACAGTTGTATTTAATTCTCACATTACAACTATACCACAAGTGATAATAATCCCATTTTAAGATGAGAAAACTGAGGTTTAGTAAGATTAGGTGTCAGCAGCAATTTGAGCCTAGAGTCATTTCTCTATAGTATGTAATTGTTTTACCACAATAAAAAACTTGTCAGGATAGTATGAAGTTTGGTGTTAACATGGGTTCTTTTTGACCTTCCTGCCCCACAGCACCAGCTCCTTTAGGTGCAGGAAGCACCTGGAAGGAAGCCTCCTTCAGCAAAACCAGAGATGGCATCAGTGGACTTCAAGACCTACGTGGATCAGGCCTGCAGGGCTGCTGAGGAGTTTGTCAACGTCTACTACACCACCATGGATAAGCGGAGGCGTCTGCTGTCCCGCCTATACATGGGCACAGCCACCCTGGTGTGGAACGGAAACGCTGTTTCAGGGCAAGAGTCCTTGAGTGAGTTTTTTGAAATGTTGCCTTCCAGTGAGTTCCAGATCAATGTGGTTGACTGCCAGCCTGTACATGATGAAGCCACCCCAAGCCAGACCACAGTCCTCGTTGTGATCTGTGGAACAGTGAAGTTTGAAGGCAACAAACAACGGGACTTCAACCAGAACTTCCTCCTGACTGCCCAGGCTTCACCCAGTAATACGGTGTGGAAGATAGCAAGCGATTGCTTCCGGTTCCAGGACTGGGCCAGCTAGTAGAGCTGGAAAGGCCTCTGCTTCAGCCCCAGCTCTGGAGAAAAATGCAGACCTCAAAATGTGGGTACACAATTTCTTTTCTGTTGTTGTAAGATACACTACACAGGCTGAACTTTGCATTTGTTTTAGTCCAAGGAGCCTCTTTCTGAGTATATTTGTTTGTCATAGTTGCCTTTTCATAGTAGTAAAATCTATTTTTCTACTTGTCCAGTAGACACCCTGGTTCTGGAAATTCTGACAAATAAAACAATTACAAATGTTCATTGTCTCTTGCCTGTTGTGTTTGACCAGGTTTTAAGGAGAAGGTAAGTTAGTAGTAAGCTTTGTAAAAGACACTTGCAGAAGTGTGAGGTCCAAGGCCAAGCACCTGCACCAGACACAGGTGTATACCCAGGTATAGTGGAGCTGGGCTTCACGACCATTTCCACACTGTAATTCCTTGGGACATTTTGAAATTACCTTTGCTCAGGCCACACACCCCAGACCAACTATCCTGAATATCTGAGGGTAGGACTGGGCATTGGCATTTTTCAAAAGCACCCTAGGTGTCTTAATGTATAGTTTACTTTAGAATACATCAGAATCACCTAACGGAGGTGGCTGGGCCCTACCTTGAAACCTTAGCTGAGAGTTACATGAATGAGAACAGGTGAAATACTAAAGAGCTCATAACTGCTTGTAAATGAAGCAGCTATATTAACTAGTCTCTTATAAAGAGAATGTGAAGAACTGCTTTTATGAGGAAGAAGTACTGAGGTTGGGGTAGGGAAGGCACCAGAATTAAAAGCTAGTTTTATTGACACTGAAGATCAACTCTATTATATTTCTCCAATGTAAAAAAGGAATAGAAAACTAGAATGTTTCATCATCCTTTGACCAGTAGGTGAGATCTTGTGGCTACGTGACTTCCCAGTTAAATTTTCTTTGCTAGGTTTGGGGTAGGGTTGTGGGTTAGGATTTGGAAAAGGAAAATTGAGAAGGAAAAGAATACTGATGTGTACAGTGGCACAGATGAGACTTTCCTCCCAATACCCTCCCCCTCCTCTAGTTACTGAAACTCAGTGTTTAGTGAGACAAAGTACCTACCTAAAAGAGAACTTTCCAGCTGAGTTTATAGCTATGTTTGGCATGTGATCAAGTTCCAGCCAATAATGTAGAATTAGAAGGGCTGGGCTTGTAAGAGAATCTTGCTTCAAAAGACACTTCCTCTGTCTTGCTGCCTAGAAGGCAGCAATGATGGCTGACCACTGGTTTGTGTTGAGCTGGTGGGAGCCTAGGTCCCTGGTGATCATATGAAACCACCAAAAAGTCCTATCATTAAGCCATTACTGACTCAGGGCCTATGTCACATACTGTAGCAAAACCTATTCCCAAGTGAGAAAAAAGGTTTGCAATGGGCATACAGGGGATGTGCCTCAGTAAGGGAATTTGTCTGCCAAGGCACTGTGGGGAACCAAAGTAGGCACAGGTGTGTTCCTTCCACTCAAAGAGTTTGTAATCAGGAGGTAAGATATTGAAATGGTAAATTAAATTCAGTGTCAAAGACACATAAAGAGTGATTCAGCTAGTCACACAGATGTGTGCATAGTAAGATGATGCAAGCAATTCAGCTGGGATACTGGTAAAATACTGTACATGTGAGACATGAGAGTGAGGTTCCAAACCAAGATGTAGAATTATCTGAGACCCTGGAGCACTGTCCCTTATGAGGAATGTGGAATGTGGAGTGGGGTGGGAACATTAGTGCAGAGATTGATTTGGAGGGAGATACTGCTGGCCTTCAAATCTCGAAGTCCTCCTCTTTAAGGGAACAGGTGGAATTACACCTCATTAACACAGGCCTGGATAGAGGGCACAAGTCCATCAGGCTCTAAGAGAGCTTGACACGAATTCCCTGGGGTCTGAATCATTGGCCTGACAAGCTTCAAGACAACAGCTGTTGTCCCCATGGAGCAATAAATTTGGGAATTAAAAAATACAGGTGGCATATTTTGAAGGGCACTAGGGTAGACCTCTAGGGGCCCCCCAGTATCCATTCATCCCTCCTTCAGGAACAAGGGGTTTTTGGTTCAGAAAGTACTCAGAAGAATGACCAGCCTTCCTTCAGCCACCTAGGTAGGGTGGTCCTGTAACTGGAGCGAGTGAGACACTTGAGGAAGGTCTTAAAAGATTGGGGCAGCCAGTCTTTCTTCCCTCCCAACCTTCATATTGTTGTTTGGGAAGCAAGTGTGAGGACTGATGATCCAGCAGTTTTACAGGGCCCATGAGGCCCATTTTGTGGCCACATGAAAGGGATGGAGGAATGGAAAGCAGGTACTACCGGCCCTGTCAACCTATGGAGCTCCTCTAGCTTCTCTCGGGGAGCAAGATATACAATTCCATTTTATTGAAGCCACTGTTGTTCAAGGATATTTTTACATATAGCCAAACATAACCAGTGACAAACTGGAGAAGGGTATGTGCAACAAAGGAGAGGCCATATTTCCATAAAGGCACAAGAAAAGAATTAAAAAGGGAAAACAATACATATGGAAGGAAGGTAAGAAGGAAATGATGCATAAACTCAATTTACTGTAATAGAATTAGTTAAGGTCAGCAATGAACACTGGTGGTTCCCCCATATCCATCCCCCTCACCATTGCATAGCAGCCACCTAGGTGATAACAGGAGGTACCACATCCCCATCAGACTGACAACAGCAAGGAAACCCTCAACTTCCCAGTGCTTATCAGGGTGGGACCTCAGGGTGCCAGTGTCCATTGCCTCATAAGGAGGGGAGGCAGGGTGTTTTGGGGAGAGATTTCCTGGGAGAAAGCCTTTGCCCTGCTCCAAGGTCCGTATTCTGTCTCCCCACAGGGAAGAGTAGTGAGGTGCCATCTCCCTTGCCTCCAGCAGAGACAAAGGAGTTTGACAGAACCTGCTGAGTTAAGAAGAGGCCTGGAGTCTACATGACCCCACAGAACACAGGGCATAAAGTGCAGACACCCTATTACTGTCTGTTAAGGAGAGTATGTCTCTGGATGGTAGAGGCCACTGAGGCAAGGCTGGAAAGACCGTGTTCCTTGACTTCCCAAGAACATCAGGAGCCTTACCTGCTTGAAGTATAAGATGTATTTAAAACTACTCGAAAAAAAACTGCCTAATGTAAATATAGATGTAGTTTGGATATAGACATGAAGACATCTGGCCCTGCCACCCTCCGTTAGAGCCAAGGCCCTACTCCCTGCCTCTGTTCAGCCGCCATCCTGCTCGGGCTTTACAATTACTATTTACTTGTCATCTTCCAGCTCTGGGGAAGGTGAGTCAGATGATCACTGACTAGCATGAAGTGTATAAGGTGACCCTATTCCTAGAACATTCTGTCTTTTAACAGAAGTGTGAGCAGAAAGGATAAAGCTTTAGATCTTAATCTCCTGCTTTAGGCTGAAGATGAGCTATTTCACTTTCTACCTTGATTTGCAGATGTGTGAGAGAGAGAGAGAGAGAGAGAGAGAGAGAGAGAGAGAGAGAGAGAGAGAGAGAGAGAGAGAGAGAGAGAGAAAGTGAAAGTGTGTGTGTGTGTGAATTGCTGTGCATGCAGCTCAGCCAAGGAACTCAGCCCCTCCCATCCCAGCACATGAGTTCCTCCCCTGAAACACCCCTCCAACCACCCCCAATCCCAAACACACAAAGCTGGCAACATTTCTATTGCATTTTTATATTTCAGAATTTCAGAACTTAGGCCTTTTGTAGGGCAAGGAAAAAAGTAGATTAGTAAGGGGAACTAAACATAACATCAGCAGACAGGCTGCTAGTATGTAGTATGAACTGCAGCAGCCCCACCCTCCACAAAGAAAACGTAGCTTCCACATTAGAAACCACAGGGAGGGTGTCTGGCACCCACCACCTCCCTCAAGTGGCAGCAGCCCTGCACAACCTCATTTCTGTGTGGTTGGACCAGGTAGCATTTTCAAAATGAAGGTCTGGTGGGAGTTGCATTGTGGATGTCCCTCAAACTTTGCTGTCTCACAGGGCACAATAAGGACCCTCATCTTGTCTATTTCTGGGTGTTTCACAGGCTGGCAGTGAACTTGATGACATAGAATGAGTTGGAAGCGGTAAGCTGAAAACCTCACCCAGAACTGTCTGCCTGGAGATGGGACTTCCCACGTCAGCATGGCCTCCTCTACCTCCAGCAGGGACAGCTTGTCTCTCTGCTCATCCATGCTGGTACAATAAACATTGACAAGCTGGGTGGCAGCCTTGCACACTGGCTTGTGGCATTTCTTCAAATACAATGAAAATATCATAATCTTGGACTCTAGACAAGGTAGCCTAGGAAAAGCTTCCCTTTAGGGATGTTATAAGCTTCCTGAGGCAAGCCTGGAAGGAGCCTCAGATGGCATCTTCAAAGCCTGATCCTTATTTTCAGATGCACTCTAGAAACCTTCTAGAGCTGTGCTTCTCTGGACCATCACCTAGACATTTGCCAAGAATTCAGGTTCTCGGGCCACACCACCAACCAAACCAACCATCCATGAAAATTCTGATGCTCAATAGGATGGAGGATCACTGATTTAGTGGAGCATCCACTCTTTTTTTTCGATAGGGGACTGTGATTTGTCAGAGAAGAAATGGGCATTGCAGAGCCCTGGCTGGTGTGGCTCAGTGTGTTGAGTGCCCACATGCAAACCAAAAGGTCACCAGTTTGATTCCCAGTCAGGGCACATGCCTGGGTTGCAAGCAAGATCCCTAGTTGGGGGCATGTGAGAAGCAGCCAATTGACGTTTCTCTCACACATCAATGTCAATGCTTTTCTCTCCCTCTTTCTCCTTTTCCCTCTCTCTAAAAATAAATTTTAAAAAATCTTTTTAAAAAATGGGCATTGCAGAGACACCAACAGGGCCCAAATTTCAGCTGCTGCTCAGCTTCTGCAAGCTTCAGTTTCCTCATCTGTATAGCAGGGTAGTATTATACCTGACATAAGTGTGTGTGGTAGTTGTAGGACAGAACCTGCTACATGGATCATGGTCAACAAAGATGAGCAGGATCAGTGTGCACCTGCTGAGCTTGGAACTGACCACATTTAGAAGCTTCTTGATTTCTGGCATTTCCTGAATATTGAATCTGAGTGAAAATGGTCCACCAGCACCCCCTTAGTTTTTCTCACTGTCTGTTTCACACTCCACACCCCATTTCACTTCTACCAGAATGCTCCAAGTAACTCTGCTCTTCATCCCCTACCCTCCTCAGACCCAGCTCCTATCCCTCCCACCTCTGCCCAGTCAGGGCCTTACCACTTCTCCCTCAGACTACCCAAGATTTCCCTATTCTCCCTGCCCACCCTTCTAATCTGCCTCTGTGGTTTTAATCAAACTGAAACCAAATTCACAGTAAGAAACCAACAGACCTTGCTCTGCCATAGCCTCTTAGCTGCAGTTTTACCTGAGAGCTGACCTGTCTCAGAGACCTGGAAATAACCATAACCAGTAGAGAGTGAAGCAGAAAAAGTGAGCCTCTCCCTTCCCCTTCTCCACATCATAACGTTACTGTCAGTATTTAGCTAGGAATGGGAAGCAAAGAGAACTAGATATTGAGCTTAATAAAATGGGGAGCACAAGCCTATTTGCTTCCCCAGGAAACTACAGGTTTCCACACTCCAGGGGACCACAGCTTTGCTCCACCAAGGGCTTAACATTCTTTCCTTTCCCCCTCCAGTACTAGATTGTTGGGGGGCACAGGGAGAGGTACTTGACCAAAGAGGCCTGTCAGTCTAACTAGGGGGTATAAACCTGTCCAAAGCCCATGAAAGCTTTGGAAAGATGACTGGTTCTTTGGAAAAGGCACCGGGTCCATCCTGAACCCAAACTAATATAGTCCCAGGAAACAAGTCTATCTCAGACCTGAACTTGTGCTGTGGACACTCACATGTCCTCTCTCCATAGCCATATGGCCTTAGCAGTGATGTGGCTCATGGACGCATGGTCTCCATACACAGATTCCAAGACAGAGCCTGAATATTGCAGCACAGCAATGGACTACAGCTGGAAACATAGGCTAAGCTCAGAAGATGCTGTACTAGACACTGGCTTTTGTGTTGGCCTTGCTGAGGACAAGATTGGATTTTTTCCATGGCGAGATGGAAGAAGATGAGACATTGAGAAGTCAGGAGGGGAACCCACTTAATTTTACAACATCAATAAAGTTCAGTAAAGAGCCACATCCTTCTGTGCAGGTCTTAGGAAACTCTTTTCACACAGACACCACAGGAACTCATTTTCCACCGATAATAAAGTTGTGGATTTGGGCCAAAATAAAAATAAAAAAATAAAAAAAAACACATAGGGATTAACATCACTCCTCAGCACAATTATTTTTTTAAATAAACCTTAGAATTAGAATAATTTAAAATTTATAAAAAGTTCCAAAAATAAGAAAAATTGTAACCACTTCATCTAGATTTGCCTTACAATTAATTTTCTAAATCAAATTTATAAATTCATGTCCACTTTCATCTGTATTCACAGGCTGAAAATATAGATGCATCCATACCAATTGTTTCAAGGTTCCATTACTGGGATGAAGGCAATGGATGGGGAGGGGTGAAAAAACACTTAAACTTCAGTCTTTTACTCTCAACTTTGTGAAAACCTTTGCCTGAATGTCCTGTAATCTCAGGAATGATGGAGGTGGGGACAGAACTTGACCCCCAAACTGGATTCCTTTCCCATCCTTCCTGCCCCAATCCAGCTTAGGGTCCCCTCCCTGGCTCCAACCCTCACTGGGAAGGGCAGGGTTGTCTCCTAGGAAAGGCTGCAAAGCAAAAGGCCCTGGTAGGTGCAGCCTAGAGGCAGAGCACTGGATGGATGGGAGACAGGTAGGGAATCCTACAGGCGGGCATCCCTGCTGGGTAGTATCTTCCCTGAGGATCCTAGCTGCTCTATCTGGGTGTGTCCAGGAGGAGTGGGCCCAGTGCCCAGTGTCTGGGTGCCTCGTCATGGCCAGTGCTGATCGTCCTGTAGAACACTGCCTGCCTTCTGTACACCCACCCAGGTGGGAAGCAGGGACCCTTGGGCATGGGGTCTCATCCAGACCAAGAGTGGATGACAGGAGAGGGGCTGGTAGCCTGCCCTTCCTGCCACATGGTTCTCCAGCCTCTCCCAAAGCCCCTCCCAACTTCTGGAGTTGTTGCTCCAAGCTTACCTCCTCAGACTGGCCTCTCAGAGCCCTACTCAGAAAAAGCCTCTGGTTGCCCTGCCTCCAATTTTACAGGCATCATTTTTTTCTTTTCTTTTCTTCTCTTTATTTCTTAAGTCTCTTTTAAAATTGTTGTTCAAGTACAGTTATCTGCATTTTCCCCCTACCACTCCCCCCCAACCTTAGCAATCCCCAACTCTCACCCTTGATCCTACCCTCTCTAGCTTTGTCCATGTGTCCTTTAAACATGCTCCTTGACAATGCTTCCCCCTTTACCCCCATTATCCCCTTTCACCTTCCCTCTGGTTACTGTCAGTTTGTTCTTAATTTTAATGTCTCTTGTTATATTTTGCTTGCTTGTTTGGTTGGTTTATTAGGTTCCACTTATAGGTGAGATTGCATGGTATTTGTCTTTCACTGCCTGGCTTATTTCACTTAGCATAATGCTCTTCAGATCCGTTCAGGCTATAGCAAAGGGTAAAAGGTCCTTCTTTCTTTCTGCTGCATCATATTCCACTGTGTAAATGTACCACTGTTTTTTTTTATCCACTCATTTACTGATGGGCACGTAGGTTGCTTCCAGCACTTGGCTATTGTAAATTGTGTTGCTGTGAACATTGGTGTGCATCGGTCCTTATGGATTGGTGCTTCAGGGTTTTTAGGACATACTCCAAGCAATGGAACTACCAGATCAAAAGGCAACTTCCATTTTTAGTTTTCTAATGAAATTCCATACTGTTTTCCACAGTGACTGCACCACAGTCCACATTCCCACCAACAGTGCACTAGGGTTCCCTTTCTCCACCTCCTCTCCAACACTTGTTTGTTGAATTGTTTCTGATGGCCATTCTCACCAGTGTGAAGTGGCAACTCATTGTGGCTTTATTTTGCATCTCTCTGATGGTTAGTGATGCTGAGAATTTTTCCATATGACTCTGGGACCTCTGTATGTCCTCCTTGGAGAAGTGTCTCTTCAGATCCTTTGTCCATCCTTTAATTGGGATTTTTATCTTCCTGGAGTGAAATCATGAGTTCTTTATATATTTTGGAGATCAAACCCTTGTCCAAGGTGTCAATGGCAAATATGTTTGCCCATATAGTTTATTCTCTTTTCACTTCAATGCTGTTTTCTTTAGTCACGCACAAGCGTTTTAATTTGATGAGGTCATATTTGTTTATTCTTTCCTTTACATTCCTTGCTTTAGGGGACATACAAATGAAGATATTGCTGCATGGAATTTCTGAGATTTTCCTGCCAATGTTTTCTTCTAGGACTTTTATGGTGTCACAACTTATATTTAAATCTTTTATCCACCTTGAATTTATCTTTGTGTATTGTGTAAGTTGGTAATCAAGTTTCATTTTTTTTGCATGTAGCTGTCTACATCTCCCAACACCATTTGTTGAATAGGCTATTTTTACTCCATTTTATGCTTCTTCCCCCTTTGTCAAATATTAATTGACCATAGAGACTTGGGTTTCTTTCTGGGCTCTTTGTTCTGTTCCATTGGTTGATGTGTCTGTCCTTATGCCAGTACCAGGCTATTTTGATTACAGTTGCCTTGTAATACAATTTGATATCAGGTACTATTACTCCTCCTACTTTGTTCTTTTCTCTCAAAATTACTGCAGCTATTCAGGGTCATTTATGATTCCATATAAATTTCTCAAATGTTTGTTCTATATCTGTGAAATAAGTCATTGGTACTTTAATAGGGATTTCATTGAATCTATAGGTTGCTTTGGGTAGTATGGAAATTTTGATGATGTTAATTCTTCCAACACATGAGCATGGTATATGCCTCCATTCATTTGTGTGTTCCTTAATTCCTTTCTTCAGCGATGTGTAGTTTTCTGAGTACAGGTCTTTTATCTCCATGTTGAAGTTTATTCCGAGGTACTTTTATTTTATTGTTATATCAAATGGGATTTTTTCCTGCTTTCTTTTCTGATATTCCATTATTGGTTTGCAAAAATGCCTTCAATTTCAGAATATTGACTTTGAATTCCATTCCTTTGCCAAATTCACTTATTAGATCAAGTAGTTTTTTGGTGGAGTCTATATGACTTTCTATGTACACTATCATGTTACCTGCAAAAGATGACAGTTTGCTTTCTTCTTTCTAATTTGGATGCCTTTTATTTCTTCTTCTTGTCCAATTGCTGTAGCTAGGACTTCCAATACTAGGTTGAATAGAAGTGGTGAAAGCAAACATCCTTATCTTGTTCCTGATCTTAGTGGGAAAGCTTTTAGTTTTGCCCATTGAGTATGATGTTGGCTGTAGGTTTTTCTTTTGTGGCCTTTATTATGTTGAGGTATGATCCCTCTACTCCCACTTTGCTGAGTGTTTTTATCATAAACGGGTGCTGTACCTTGTCAAATGCTTTTTCCGCATCTATTGATATGATCATGTGATTTTTGTCTTTGCTTTTGTTTATGTGATATATTACATTTACTGATTTGCAAATATTGAACTATCCTTGCATCCCTGGGATGAATCCCACTTGGTCATGGTGTATGATCTTTTTAACGTATTGTTGGATGCAGTTTGCCAATATTTTGTTGAGGATTTTAATGTCTATGTTCATCAGCGATATTGGCCTGAAATTTTCTTTCTTTGTTGTGTCTTTATCTGGTTTGGGGGTTAGGATGATGCTGGCTTCATAAAAAGAGTTTGGGAGTCTTCCATCTTTTTGGATTTTTTTGAATAGTCTT
>CM052547.1:53019926-53080060 GCA_028533065.1 Trachops cirrhosus | reverse complement strand
TTGTTTATCTTTTCAAAGAACCAGCTCCTGGATTTATTGATACTTGGAATTGTACTTTTCATTTCTGTGTCATTTAATTCTGCTCTGATCTTGGTTATTTCCTTCCTTCTGCTTGCTATGAGCTTTTTGTTGTTGTCATTCTTCAAGTTCTTGTAGGTGTAGGTTTAGGCTTTTGTAAAAAAAGTCTTTCTATCTTTTTTAGGTAGGCCTGTATTGCTATGAATTTCCATCTCGGGACCGCCTTTGCTGTGTCCCATAAGTTTTAGACTGTTGTGAGTTTTCATTTTTTTCAGAAACTTTTTGATTTCTTCCTTTATCTCATTGTTGACCCATTCGTTGTCTAATAGCATCCTATCAGCCTCCATTAAGTCGAGTGCTTTTTACTTTTTTCATTGAGGTTGGTTTCTAGTTTTAGGACTTTGGGGTCTGAGAAGATGCTTGATATGATTTCAATTTTCCTGAAATAATGAGGCTTGTTTTGTGTCCTATCATGTGGTCTATCTTTGAAAATGTTCCATGTGCATTTGAAAAGAATATATATTTTGCTTCTTTGGCATGGTTATATATATTCAGTGAAGTGCATTTAATGTAGGGCATTGTCTAATGCCATAATATCCTTGTTGATATTTTGTTTGTAAGACCTATCCATTTTTGATAGTGGGGTGATAAAATCACCTAGCATAAATGTGTTGCTATCTATATATTTCTCGAAGTCCTCCAAGATTTTCCTTACGTATTTGGTTGCTCTGATGATTGGTACATATGTTTATAATGCTTATGTCTTCTTGATATTCTTCCTGAGTATTATGAAATGCCCTTCTGTGTCTCTTTTAATGGCATTTGTTTTAAAGTCTATTTTTGTCTGATATAACTATTGCTACCCTTGCTTTTTTTTCCTGTCAATTTGCTTGTAATATTTTTTCCAAACCTTCACTTTCAGTCTGTGTAGTTCTTTTTTCTGAGGTGGGGCTCTTGTAGGCAGCATATGTGTGGGTCGTGTTTTCTTATCCATTTAGCTACTCTGTGTCTTTTGATTAGAGCATTTAATTCATTTACTTTTAAGGTTACTATTGATAGGTACTTATTGTTACCATTTTATTTCCTTCATACTGGACTACCTCTCTCACTCTTTTTCCTTTCCTTAAAACAAATCCTTTTAACATCTCTTGCAGTGCTGGTTTGGTGGAGGTGTATTCTTTTGGTCTTATTTTCTCTGGGAAACTCATTATTTAGCCTTCCATTTTAATTGAGAGCCTTGCTGGGTAAAGTAGTCTTGGTTTCAGGCTGTTGCTTTTCATTACTTGGAATATTCCTTGCCATTCCCTCTGGGTTGCAGTGTTTCAATTGAGAAGTCAGCTACTAGACTTCTCAGTGCTCCCTTCTATGTTACTTCCTGTTTCTCTCTTGCTGCCTTCAAGAATCTCTCTGTGTCTTGGAATTTTTGCATTTTAATTATGATGTGTTTTGGAGTGTACCTCTTTAGATTCCTCTAGTTTGGGACTCTCTGTGTTTCCTGGATTTGTGTGACTATTTCTTTCCTCAAATTAGGGATGTTTTCCACCATTACATTTTCAAACAGGTTTTTCCCTTGCTCTTTTTCTCCTTCTTGTATCCCTATTATATGGATATTATTATATATCATATTGTCCTGCAGTTCCCTTAACACTTCTTCTTTCTTTTTGAGGCTTTTTTCCTTTTCTTGCTCTTTCTGAGAGTTTTTTCTACCTTGTCCTCCAGCTCGCTGTTTCAATCCTCTGTTTTATCTACCTTGCTCTTGATTCCTTCAATGTTCTTCATTTCAGAAATTGTATTCTTCATTTCCTCTTGTCTCTTGTTGATAGTCTCTATTTCCTTTTTCATGTTGATATAGTTTGCAGTAATTTCCTCATAGTTTCCCTGTAGTTTGTGGTAATTCACAGTGAGCTCTTTTAGCTGCCTTAAAACCATTGTTTTGAACTCAGTATCTGATAGTTGACTTGCCTCTATGTCATTTAGCATTTTGTCTGAAGATTCCTCCTGTCCTTTGGTTTGGGGTTTGTTTCTTTGTGTGACCATTTATAGGAGACCATTCTGCGTGGCATGGGCCCAGCTCCCAGTGGAAAGTGAGGTCCAATGCACAGGACCGACGCCCATGGATAGGTTCTCCCATGGGAAATCAGGCCTGCATTGTACCCAGGCTGCTTTCAGTCTTGCTTTTTGCTAAAACTCCCTCACCCTGAATTGAGATAGCAAGTGCTTACTGCAACTTCCTAAAGTCTGTGCTAAATCTCCCCAGTATGGAGTATAACCAGTTCAACCACTTTTCCCTTTGCATTTGCAAATATCCTTCTTCTGTGATGTGATTAGCAGCAGCATCTCCTTTGTTTTCTGTAAAAGGTAACCACCTAAAGCAAACCTGTGCATAGTAAATGAAGACCATCATGTAATGCACCCAGAAAAGCAATAAAGGCTTGTCAAGGCGAGAGCTGAGGCTTTTTCTCCTCTTGAGAAGCCATTCCATCCCTTTTCCTCCACAGGACTCAGTAGTCTGTGTGAATTTCTTATCCACAATATTGAGGACCCCACGAGCTGGGGTCTGCATGACCCACTATTTTTGAGACTCATCTTGTTTGCCTCTGCTTCTTAAATTGAACTGTTTTGACTCCCTGAGTTTGTGGTGTGATCTTCTATAGCAGGAAATCTGTGAGATTCAGTGGTGTAATCTCTTTGATGTCCTAAACTTGATGCTCTTGGGATGTCCTTTATGCCATTTATGTTGGCTCTCTGGAAGTAATTGAGTTTTGATTGTCGCTGGGTCATTCTTTGGTGTGTCCTTCCTTCAAGCTGGTGACTGAGGAGGGTCACTCCATCCATCACGTCTTGTATGCTATTGTGCAGGGTCTGCCAGAAGAAAACCACAAATCCTAGGTAACAAACCCACATCTGCAAAAATATTTCCTCCTTGCAATCTCAGTATCAACAGCAAATGAACCAGTATTAATAGGGTGTAAAGAGATTAAGACTATTATAAGAAAGGAGACAAATAAACTATAGTATAAAATCTAGTCACTCAATTTGCACAAACTTGCTGGAGAAGAAATGAATGTTAAAAACCTATGCAAGGAAGAAAAATATCACTAATCATGAGGAAGAACACAGTGGATTTCGTCTTGGTAGCCTCTGGTATTTACCAGTTTTTTCTTTCTGGATCTGCCTCTGGTGATGTCAGATGTTGACCCTCTCTGACCTTAGGCAGCCTGCTCTGAGACTGCTGGGGGTCTGCTGTGTGTGGCTGTTTCCTTCAGTTGTTAATCTAGTCATTCTGCACTCAGCAGTGAGGCTTAAGCCCCATAGGGCAGGGCAAAATCCTGCCTGGGGTTGGGGCTTTTGTTTCCCCTCAGGCTGCTGCTGCTCAGAGGGGAGTGGTCTGCTTGAACTGTGTGGTTGCTGTTGTAGGGGTGATGACTCAGCACTGGGATTCTGGCACCTACTCTCTCAGCTTTCTCCTCAAAGCTTCCGTTACAGTCTCTCTTCAGGTGTCTCTAGCCCACTCTGCCCCTGCTTTTGCTGGAGTCATGGGTAAATGGCTACAAATGAGCATTTGTGCATTGGCCCTTTAAATGGCTCTTTGCATCTCCAGCCATCCATCTCTGGCAGAGAGCAACCTACAGGCATCATTTTGTAAAACAAAAATCTTAATTTCTGAGTCTTAAAGTATTCTTAAGAGAAAGGGTCATTGGGTCATTGCTAACAAGAAAAAGGATCAGGTCCTGTGGCAAGAAGTCCAAACCACCAGTAGCAGCACCAGGGGTGAAAAGGTGACATAGATGTCCTCTGGTCCCCCATCCTGGAGTTGATGAGTTCTTTAATACATTCGGTTTCAGGTGAGAAAAATGTAACTTATTTTGAAAGATTCCACATTGGCTACAGAGAAGAGGGGGTGGGAAAAGGTGAAGCACAGTCTGTGAGACAGAAATATTTAGTACATTTGATTGGCTACAGGCAATAGTCTTGAAAGTTCATGCATATGAAGGATGCCATGGCTTCTCACGGTCAGTTAATTGACACCTGGAGGTTGATTCAAAGCTCCAACATATGTTCAGGAATATGAGCAGTCTTTTGCTAGCTGGCCCACAGCTCCTAACTGGTTAATTATTCCTGCCTCTTTCACTCTCTGGCCAGTGTAATTTAATTTAGAATACCGCAGAATTTTTTTTCTTGTAACTGTTTTAGCTTTTCTATACATACTGTCCTATTTATTATGCTGTGATCACTCAAGCCAGAATGTGACACTGAGGGCCAGACTTGTCTCATGTTTTGTTCATGTGACAGACACCTGATAGATCCTTTGGGAGTCATACATGCAGGAACCCTGCCCAATAGATGCCAGGGTCCCTGGGCTGTACCCACCATGTGTTCAGAGCCCAAACTGAGCACAGAGACCTTGGGCACAGGCTGCCAGACTCCACAAGTGCCTCACACCATACCAGCAGCTACTGGGTAGTGCCCACCCAAGTGTCTAGAAGTCAGTAAGGCTTAGCAAAATGGAAAACTTGAAAAAGGACTAATGCATACAGATCACAAAATAGAGAGGGCCTATTGATACTGAACAAGGTGCTCACCCAACCTCATTTTTAAATGCACATTATTGTTGGGAACTGCCCTGCCTGGTTTCAGAAGCTGTAACCCCCGCCAAGGCTGAGGCTGAGGGAGTGACCTTGGACCTTAAGCCACCAAGGAGACAAAAGCTTATCTCCCTGGTAGGAGCGCTGCTTCTGCTCCTGTTTCCATAACTTGCCCCAATGCTTGGTTGGTTAGCCAATGACGGGTAAGATTCCCCAAGGGGGAAATGACCTAAGACAGGCACAATCACGTGGGAGGTCCCCAAGGAAGGACTTTGGGGGGTACAGCAAAAGGGGACAAAGGACCCTTGCCCCTTGGCTTTGACAAAGCCTGAGTCCTCATTCTGTCTGGGAGAAGTCTCCTAATCTCTTGGCTGCCTTATATTCCTTGCTTCACCTAAGCCTGAAACAATGACAGGGTGGTGCAGCCCCGTGCTGGAAAGGGCGGGTTCCCCGGGCAATCGGGCCTAAGAAAGAATATGTAAAATCCTGTGAAACCTGCTTTGTTTAGAATGCTCTCAACTAAATGATAAGGGTCCAAGCAAGAAGTGAGTTTGTTCCTCAAAGCTTTACAGCTCTTTAGCTATCTGACCCTGACTCAAAATAGGCCCTCAGAGTTCTTTGTTATCTATTGTTTGATCCTTATTGCCTGACAATGGTTAATGAGCTTTATGTGTAATCCTGTGCAAATGAACCCAATAAAAGCCCATTGAGGAACAGGCTCCTGGCCCTTCTCCTTTGAGAGACTGGCCACTTTTCCTCCCCAAGCAGATCATGTCCTGGTAGACTTATTCTCATCCATGGTGGCTGGGGTGGGGGCCCCTCAGGTGGAGCCCCCTCCCCACATTATAAAGGAGGATTATAATGGATGTTGTGGCAATTTCCCAGGAATACCACCTTGTAGCATACTTTCAGGGGATTGAGCCTCTGGTCATTTTTGAGTAGACTTCCTATTGAGTCTCAGGCAAAGTTTACTGTCCTTGCAACAGTGGCATGTTCAGGAACCAGAGCCCAGCAAAAACAACCAAAGAACAGAAGGAAAAAGAAAAGCTTTGATCCAGTATAGGACTAAATCAATCCCAAAGCCCATGTACTCCACTTCCAGGTCTTTTAAGAGGCGATAAATCCCCTTTTACATGTAAGACAGTTTGATGGGCCTTTCTGCAACTTGCAAAGTTCTCCAACCAGTATGAATCACCACTTCTCATTTATCACAGTGATAATGGGCCAAAACACTTTGCTGTACCCCATGTTGGCCAGGGTCCATGAAAAGGCACACTCCTGCTCATTTTTTTTTTGTGGTGTTTAGTGGTACAAAGTCTTCTGAGGGCAAGTGACATTTAAAACTCATCCCCCTTATCTCTGTAGTTACATTCCTATGTGTATTTTGCAAATACAATTGCCCATAACACCCATGTTTATACAAGATAATTCAGTCTTTTTTATAACAGTGAAAGTACTCTAAGAATCCAACAATAAGAGATTAAACAGGTTACACTATTTCCACAAAATGCATTCTTATATATATAGCCTTGAAAAAACAAGAAGCAGACCTGTCTGTCATGATGTGAATATGAAACAATCTTTGAGATTCACTGAAAGTCAGGAAAGCAAAGTTCAAACTCTTTTAAAAATATGAACAATAGTTGCCACAGGCAGTAAGAACATCTCAAGAACTCTTCCAGGTATTCTGAGCTATTTTGACTATATTTACAGATGAAGAAATTGATTTGTGTTTTTAAAAAGGGCAGGGGTGAGATTCTATATAGTATAGGCTTGCTCTGTATGCATGGATATTCTGGAAAAATTGGCAAAAACTTAATGATGGCTGTCCTTGGGGACTGGATTCTGAGGGGTGAATGTGGGGACAAGGCATTTGTTATTGTATGCACTCCTAGACCAACAATTTTTAACTGGTGTGCTGCAAAATTTTTAAAACATGCAATACCTAGTCAGGGGCACTGACCTTTTTTCCCTTAGACTGTTAAAAAAAATGACAATAGCCAACACAACAATAGCTGTCAAGTGTGAATGCCCAGTCTTGAACCATAAATATATAGCTTATATAATAGAAGTGCACCTTATTGGTCACATTGTATAAGGTTGCATCTGACTGGTTAATCCTTGGTACCAGAAATCCTTATCTACAAGTATAAGCACCTCATATTTTAAAAGGTCACTTTGGGACATCAGAGGAACGGCAACATGAGAGATTCACCTTGGCCTCTTCCCTTGAAATTTCAACAAGTTGATCAGCTATGATGCAACAAATGATTCCCTGCTCAATATACAGGCACACCTGAGAACTGCACATTGAAGCATCTAAAGGTGGACAAACAGGAACAACCATGGGAGGTGAGAAGGGAGGAAAGCTCAGATGGCCATGGTGGTAACCCTTCAGCCCAGAGTCTGTGGTGTTCTTGGCAAGGAAGAGAGGAGGCTGGCTGTAGCTAGCACTTCCTTCAGCCAGGTGGAAGAGAGAGTCTCAGTGTACACTCCTGCAGGAGTGAGTGGTGTGAACTGCCTGAGTCAGCCAAGAGGCCTGGACAAGGACATAGCACAGGGGTTCTGCCACAACTAATGGCTATCAAGCGGTCAGTGTCCCAAACAAAGAAATGAAGCCACAGAGCACTGATGCCTTTTAGACTCCCCAAACTTGCCTCCTGTGGCCCTTGGTATCAGGTTTCAGAGCACATTTTCTCCAAATCTTAGAACTTTTATGTCAAAATCACTATTTCCCTCTGTGACTGATACCCAGTTGTGGTACATGGCAAGGGACCCTGGGGAGGTCTGAGGTGGCCATTACTGAGAGGGCAAAAGGAAACCTGCCTACGCTGTGGCTATATGAGCTCAACTGATGGAAGACCCAGAGATCAGCTTTGGGATTTCAGAGAGCTAAAAAACTTGTGATTCAGTGCCACCTGCTGGAAAATAGTAGAAAGACCTCTTCATAGGAATCTAGAGATATGCAAATTAATACAACAGATGCCTAGACAAAGAAGTCCATCTAACACCATGAATAACCAAGGCAACAAAGAAGCTCAAAAAGAAATTAAAAAATCTCCAGAAAACAAACTGGAACACATGGAACTGTGTGATATAAATGACAGAGAATTCAGAGCACAGACATAAGATAGTGGCAGAGTAGGAGAGTTTATTTCACACCACCTTCCAGAACCAAGCTGAAAATAAAAAAGAAGAGGGGAATACCCACCTAAAATAAACAACTGAGGACTATCTGAGGAGGAGATACTTAATCAAAGGCAGGTGGAAACCAACTCATGACTATCAAAAAGGGCAACGATGTGAAAGGGGCCAGCACCACTTTCAGTGGGCAGTTGACACCAATATCATGGGCAGGGGCCAAGGAGACCGAGGTGGCTGCACAATTGAGGGAGCTTCCCTCAGAGAGGAGTGTGGCCTGGACCTCAGACCAGGCTCCCAAACAAAGAGCATCAGCGTGGGGATCACCTGCCCACACAGCATCCAGCTGTCAAAGGCCATGGGGTTTTTGTTGCCTGCAGAGAAAGACAGAGTCTGCTAGAGACAACACCACCTTTTTTCTTCCTTCCTTGTGTTCTAATTGGCCAATGCACAGGTTTTGCATTACCAGTCACTTGCCTTTGGCTTGGGTGAAGGAAGGCCAGCACAGTCTGCAGCCACGTGAGGGGAGTCTGGAGTGGGAGGCTTGGGGGAGAATAATAATGGAGCAGCTGCTGAGTTCCTGGGGCTGGGATATAACACCATGCCACAGCAGCCATTTTTCTTGAAAAAAGCAAGCCTCTCCCAGAAGGAAAAACAATGACCCTACCCTGTAGGAAAACCTCTCACAGTCTCAGAAAGATCCCTAGCCCCATCCTCTGGAATCCTGCGTACCCCACCTGGCATCTATATTATTTTCTCCCAACCTGCATCTTATCCCCTGCTAAGGAGACAGCAACATAGGCAAAGTCAGCTGTGTCCGAGACTGGATTTAGGGCATGGCCATTCTATACACTTTCCTGGGAACCAGACTGGTACCTCCCCCTCACAGGAGAGCCTAGGAAAGCCATCACACCCAAAGTCTGGGCTCTGAAGGCCACACCTACTACCCTACTAGGGTCCTTGTCCTGCTGAGTTCAAGAAAAATAATCTGGGAAAGATTCAGATGTTTGAACACACCCACCCTTTTCCCTGAAGTCTGAACAGCACCTCCCTCAGGAGATTCAGGGATCTCATCCTCCTGATTCCACCAGAAGCTCTCTCAGAAACAGACATTTCAGCAGCTAGACTATAACAACAGGACTGACAGCAGAGGCAGGTGGAGGCAGTACCTGTGGTGATTTTGGTCATTAGTTGATTCACCTGTGGGCCTTGTGCTGCTAAAAAGCCAGCAGTGCAGAGCAATGAGGACCATCTCAGACTTAGCCAAGCAAAAGGAAAGAGCCACAGACTGTGGGTCACTTGTAGCTTTGAACAGGCTGCCTAGAGCTAGACTGAATATCATCTGACGATGGCTTACACCAGCATCAGAATACCAGAGGCATAGCCAGAAGGAGAAGAAAGCAGGCAAGCACTAAACTCTGATGAGATGAATTCTACCTCAATCTATTTCATTATTTGCATTATTTTTTCTCTCATATAGCTTTTTAATATTTTCTTTTTCTTCAAGTTTTTCCTATTTTCATTATTTTTAATTTCAAATCTCATATTCTAATCTTTCCTTTTCATACTCCATTTTGCCTTCTTCCTTCTCTTTTTTATTCTTGTTTTAAATTTTATTATTCCCCTTTCCTCATCTTGTTTATATTCCTTACTCTAATGATTTCTCCTCCCTCTATCCTCTCGAAATCATTTCTGTCCTTTAGTCATCTCATATTCTTTTTTCTTTCTTATAATATTCTTATTCTCTTTCCAACTTTATTAATCTGTGCTCATTTTTTACTGATATTGCTGTTTTTTGGGGGGGGGCATTATTGCTGGTGTGAGTTTTGTTTCTTGGGTTATTTTGTTTTGTTCTGGAAGCACCTGTACAACAATACAAGATGTAGTGGGGGTTGAGACTCTCAGTCAGCCAGCCAGAGGAGAGAACCCAATAACAAATGAGCCAACAACAATCAAAGTCCAAATACAACTGGAGAGCCCAGATAAACTGCATAAAGGGCATCCATACAGCACCCAGCTCAGAAGACCAAGAAGACTGCACCACTGAGTCCCATAGGACTCCAACCACAGAAGATCACTGATGAAAAATGGTCACAAGCATATAAATCTAATATGTAGAAACAAAAAAGAATCACCTAAAATGGGGAGACGAAGAAACAACTCCTAATCTAAAGGAAAAGAGGAACCCCCCAGACAAAGGACTAAATGAAAATGAGGCAAGAGATTTATCTGACATAGGGTTCAAAGTAATGGTTACATGGATGCTCAAGGAACTTAGAAGTATAAGGAACTTTATGGGAGAAATAAGGAACTCAGTGGTAACTACATAAGCATGAAAAAGGAAATAGATACTGTGAATAAGAACCAGGTAGAAATGAAAGATAAAATATCTTAAATGAAGAATATACCAGAATGAATTAAAAGCAGGCTAGATGAAGCAAAGGATTGAATCAGCAAGTTGGAATACAAGGTAGAAAAAAACACCCAGTCAGAGCAACAAAATGAAAACACTACTCAGGAAGAATGAGGATAGATTAAGGGAGCTTCAGGACAATATAAAACAACAATATTCACATCACAGGGATACCAGAAGAAGAAAGGGAGCAAGGGATAGAAAACCTGTTTGAAAAAATAATGACACAAAACTTCCCAAACATGGTGAAGGAAAAAGTCATGCAAGTTCATGAAACACAGAGAGTCCCAATCAAGATGAACCCAAAGAGGCCCACTCCAAGACATATCACAATTAAAATGGCAAAATAAAAAGACAGTAAGAATCTTAAAGGCAGCAAGGAAAAACAGCTAGTAACATACAAAGGAGTTCCAATGGGGCTGTTAGGTGATTTCTCAACAAAAACACTACAAGCCAGAAGGGACCGGCATGAAATATTCCAAGTAATGAAAAACAAGGACCTGCAACAAAGACTACTCTATAGAGCAAGGCTCTCATTTAAAATGGGAGGTGAAATAAAGAGATTCCCAGACCAGAAAAAGAAGAAAAAAGGCTAAAAGAGTACATGTCCACCAAACCAGCATTGCAAGAGATGCTGTGGGAATGCTTTAAGAGGAAGAAGAAATAAGAGAGAGGAATACAGGCAGAAAGGGAAAAAATGACAATGGATAAGTACTTATCAATAATAACATTAAATGTAAATGGATTAAATGCTCCAGTCATTGGGTAGCTGAATGGATAAGAAAACATGACCCATGTCTATCCCATCTATAAGAGACCCACCTCAGAACAAAAGATATACACAGGCTGACAGTGAAGGGCTGGAAAAAATATTCCATGAAAATGGGGTAGCAATACTTATATAAGACAAAATAGACTTCAAAACAAAGGCCATAACAAGAGAAAGAGAAGGTCACTACATAACACTTAAGGGAGCATCTAACCAGAGGATATAACCCTTGTACACATATTTGCACTCAATATAGGAACAACTAAATATATAAAGAAAACCTTGGAGGACTCTAAGACAGAGATTGACAGCAATACAGTCATCATAGGGGATTTTGACACACCACTGTCAACAATGGACAGATCTTCCAAACAAAAAACCATTAAGGATATTGTGGCATTAATAACATTCTAGATCAAATGGACTTACTTGAAGTTTACAGAACATGTTGCCCCAAAGAAGCAAAATGAACATTCTTCTCAAATGCACATGGATCATTTTCAAAGACAGAGCACATGGTAGGACAGAAAACAAGCCTTAACAAATTCAAGAAAATTAAAATCACATTGAGCATCTTCTCACATCACAATGGCTGGAAATTAGACCCAACTTCAAGAAAAAATAAATAAATACATGGAGGCCTAATAACATGTTGTTAAACAATGAATGGGTTAACAATAAGATCAAAGAAGAAGTCAAAGAGTATCTGAAAACAAATGAAAATGAACACAAAATAACTCAAAACCTATGGGACACAGTGAAAGCAGTCCTGAGAGGGAAATTCACAGCATTATAAACTTCCCTAGTGAAGGTAGAAAAATCTCAAATAAACAACCTAACTGTATATCTTTAAAAAACTGGAGGAACAACAAACAAAGCCCAGAGTGTGTAAAAGGCAGAGAATAATCAAAATCAGAGAAGAATTAAATAACATAGAGACCTAAATTTTTTTTTTCAAAAGATCAGTGAATCCAGGAGCTGGTTATTTGAAAAGATAAACAAATTTGACTAATGTTTAACCAGACTCATCAAGAAAAAAAGAGAGTAGACCCAAATAACTAAAATCAGAAAAGAAAGAGAAGAATAGCAACTGATACCACAGAGCACAAAGGACTGTAAGAAATTACTATGAACAACTATATGCCAAGAAATTGGACAATCAAGATAAAATGGATAAATTCTTAGAAACATACAATCTTCCAAAATAAAATTGGGAAGAATCAGAGATCTGAACAGTCAGATTACACCTAGTGAAATTGAATCAGTAATCAAAAAACTCCCAACAAAGAAAAGCCCTGGACCAGATGGCTTCACAGGAGAATTTTACCAAACATTCAAAGAAGAGATAACACGAATACTTTTCAAATTATCCCAAACAATATAAAAATAGGGAAGACTCACAAACTCTTTTTACAAGGCCAATATTATCCTAATTCCAAAAGCAGGTAGAGACACAACAAAGCAAGAAAATTATAGGCCAATATTTCTGATGACCATAGATACTAAAATCGTCAACAAAATATTAGCAAAACAGATAAAAAAATACACTAAAAAGATCATACATCATGATCAACTGTGATTTATTCCAGGGATGCAAGGATGTACAATATTTGCAAATCAATAAATGTACTGTATCACATAAACAAAGTAGACAAAAATCACATGATCATATCAGTATGTGCAGAAAAAGCATTTGATAAAATCTAGCACCCATTTATGATAAAAAAAACTCTCAGCAAAGTGGAATAGAGTTAGCATATGTCAACATAATAAAGGACATATATTAAAAACCTACTTCCAACATCATACTCAATGGGCAAAAAACAAAATCATTTCCCTTAAGATCAGGAACCAGACAAAGGTGTCTGCTTTCACCACTGTTATTCGACATAGTACTGGAAGTTCTAGCCACAGTGATCAGACAAGAAGAAAAAAAGGCATCCCAATTGGAGAGTAGGAAGTAAAACTATCATTATTTGTAGATGACATGATAGTGTAAATAGAAAACCTTATAGGCTCCACCAAAAACTAGTTACCTAATCAACAAATTTGGCAAAGTAGCAGGATACAAAGTAAATATTCAGAAATCGAGGGCATTTTTATGAACAAATAATGAACTATCAGAAATAGAAACCAAGAAAAAAATCCCATTTACTATAGCATCAAAAATAATAAAGTACCTAGGAATAAATTTAATCAACGTGGTAAAAGACCTGTACTTGAAAAACTATAGAACACTGAAGAAAAAAATTGAAGAAGATACAAGTGGAAGCACATACCATGTTCATGGATTAGAAGAATTAACCTCATTAAAATGTCCATACTACTCAAAGCAATCTATAGATTCAATGCAATTTCTATACAAGTATCAATGGCATATTTCACAAATCTCAAACAAATATTCCAAAAATTTTGTGGAATCAAAAAGATCCCAAATAACCTCAGCAATCTTGAGAAAGGAGAACCAAGTTTGAGGGATTACAATACTTGATATCAACTATTGTACAAGGCCACTGCAATTAAAACTATCTGATACTGGCATATAATAAACACACAGATATATGGGATAGAATAGAGAGCCAAGAAATAAACCCATTTCTCCATGGTCAATTAATATTTGATAAAGGGGGCATGAGCATACGATGGAGTAAATATAGTCTCTTTAATAAATGTTGAGAGAACTGGACTGGTACATGTAAAAAAAATTGAAACTAGACGACAACCAGCTTACACTATATACCAGAATAAAATCCAAATGGATAAAATACTTAAATATTAGTCATGATATCATAATAATCCTAGTAGGAAACATAGGTAGTAAAATTTCAGATATCTCACATAGCAATATTTTTGCCATTATATCTCCTAGGGCAAAGGAAATAAAGGAAAGAATAAACAATTCTTGATGATGGGACTACATCAAATTTAAAAGCATCTGCACAGCTGAATAAACATCAAAATGAAAAGGGAACTGACTGTATGGAAGAACATATTTGTCAAAGCTGGAATACTGTATGCTACCAAATTCAATAGCCTAGAAAGTATGGATAAGTTCCTAGAAATATATAACCTTCCTAATCTAAATAATGAAGAATTGGAAAATCTAAATAGACCAATCACAAGTAAGGAAAACTGAAGCAACCATCAAAACCCTTACAAAAAATAAAAGTCCAGGGCCAAGACAGCTTCAACAGTGAATTCTAACAAACATTCAAAGATTTAAAACCTATCCTCAAAGTCTTCCAAAAATCTGAAGAAGAGAAATATTTCTTAACATATTTTATGAAGCCAACATAGCCATAATACCAAAACTGGTCAAGAATAACACACAAAAAAGAGAAGTACAGGCCAATATCTCTGATGAATACAAATGCTAAAATCCTAAACAAAACAGCAGCAAATCGAATACAACAACACATAAAAAAAATCACAATTAAGTGGGGTTTATTGCAGGGGAACGAGGATGGTTCAACATATGCAAATCAATCAATATAATACACCACATTAACAAAAGAAAGGATAAAATCATATGATCTTATCAACAGATATAGAAAAAGTACTTGACAAGATACAACACCCATTTATGATTAAAACACTCAGTAAAATAGGAATAGAAGGAAAGTAGCTATCATACTTAATGGCGAAAAACTGAAAGCTCCTCTAAAATCAGGAGCAAGACAAGGATGCCCACTCTCACCACTCTTATTCAACATAGTTCTGGAAGTCCTAGCCAGAGTAATAAGGCAAGAGAAACAAACAAGAAGCATTTACATTGGGAAGGTTGAAGTTTTGTTACCTTTTGCAGACAACATGATTCTGTACATAGGAAAGCCCAAACACTCCACTAAAAATGATTAGAAACAATAAACAAGTGCAGTAAAGTTGCAGGATACAAAATCAAAATACAAAAATCCACTGCTTTCCCATATACTAACAACAAAACTTCACAAAAAGAAATGAAAAAAAAAATTCCTTGACCAGAGGGGAGAGGGGAGGAAATTTCAGGGGAGAAGGGAAGGGTCTACAGGAACAAATATAGAGGACACATGGACAAAACTAGGGGGGTTGGAAAGGGGAGGGAGGAGGGGAGGAATGGGTGGGTGGGCTGGAATGGGAATAAAGGATGGAAACTGTACTGAATAAACTAAAATTAAAAAAAAAATAAAATAAATAAAATAAAATGGAATTGCAACTGAAAGAATACCTAGGAATAAATTTAACAAAGAATGTGAAAGATTATATATACTGACAAATACAAAGCATTATTAAAAGAAATAGAAAAATATTCCATGTTCATGGGTTGGAAGAATGATTTAAAATGGCCATATTACCCAAAGCAATATAAAGATTTAATGTAATCCCCATCAAAATCCCAATGTCACTTTTTAAAGAAATAGAACAGAGAGATCCAAGATGGCAACAGAGTAGGTGGAAGCTACACTAACCTCCACCCAGGACCAAACTGGAATTACAACTAATTATAGAAAAATCATCCTGAATAACCGACTGAACACTAGCTGGAGAGAAGCCCTATAATGAGGAATTTATGGAAGAAACAGCACCACCACAGTGAGACTGGAAGCAAGATGGCTGGCTGGGCTCCCACAGGCAGCAGCTGAAGTTCTGGAGGATATATTTCAGCCTCTGGGCAGTTGCCCCTAATAAGTGTAAGGTCTAAATCCCAAGCTGGTCTCCCCAGCCTAAAGAAACAGAACTGGGAAAGGAACCCAAATAACATCTGGCTGTGAAATGCAGTGGGGTTTCTGTCTGCCAGGGAGAGATGACTAAGGATACAGAGAGACCCTTAAAAGGCCAATACACAAAAATTCATTTGTAGCCACTTACCCTGGGTACTGGCAGAAGGGAGGGCACAGTGGACTAGAGATGCATGGGGAGAGTCTGGGTTCGTAGCTCAAAGGAGTGAGCTGAAGGGTCAGCCACCAGGTTCACTGTGCTGAGTCATTCCTCATACTTTCTCAGACAAAGCACTTCCTTCCATGTGGCAACAGCCTGAAGGAAAGCAATAGCCCTACCTACCGGAATCACTTTCTCCACACCCTCTGTGGCTTAAGCCTGGCTGCTAAGGAGTACAGCTGGAGGCAATTTCAGAGACAAAGCCTAACAGAAAGCCTGCAGGTCAAAGTGGATCTCTGGGAGCTCTGACACGTTTGCTTACCTTCCACTGGACCCAGGGCTGGTAAAAGCAGGCCTTGGTGTGCAGCTAGGATTGGTCTTCACATACTCAGGCCCAGCAGAGGGAGCCACAAGCTTTGGATCGCTGATAGCTCCGAATGAGACAGATTGCCCATGGCCAGTCACAGGCAGCATCTGACGTAGGTTTGCACCAGAGTTTTTGCAGATCTACCTAATACATAGAAACAAATACAAAGAGGCAGCCAAAAATGGAAAGACAAACAGGCCCCAAATGACAGAACAAGAGAATTTTCCAGAAGAACTAAATGAAATGGAGGTAAGCAATTTATCAGATGTAGACTTTAGAATAATGATTATGAGAATACTCAATAGCACAAAAAAGACATAGAAACTATCAAAAGGATCAGTCATAAATAAACAATGCAATATCTACAACAATACAATGGAAAGAATAAACAGTAGGCTAGATGAAGCAAAAGATCCAGTCAGTGATTTGGAATTCAAGGTAGAAAAAAACACCCCAGCAGAATGGCAAAAAGAAAAAAAATTAAAAATGAGGAGAGTACAAAACATTTGCAACAACATGAAGCATACTAACATTCACAACATTCACTTCTGAGAATACCAGAAGGAAAGACAGTGAGCAAAGGATAGAGAACCTATTTGAAGAAATAATGACTAGAAATTCCCCTAACCTGGTGAATGAAAAAAATACACAATTCGAAGAAGTGTAAAGAGTCCTAAAGAGGCCCACACCAACACACATCATAATTAAAATGGCAAAGCTTAAAGACAAGGAGAGAATCATAAAAGCTGAAAGAGAAAAGCAGTTAGTTACCTACAAGGGATCTCACAGTAGACTGTCATCTGACTTCTCAACAGAAACATTTCAGACCAGAAGGGAGGGGCGTGAAATATTCAAGGTGATGGAAAGCAAGGACATACAAATAAAGCTACTTTACCCAGCAAGGCTATCATTGAAAATTGAAGGAGAATTAAGGAGCTTCCCAGACAAGAAAAAGCTAAAAGAGTTTGTGAACACCAACACAGTATTACAACAAATGTTAAAGGGGTTGCTTTAAGAAGAGCCCTGGCTGGTGTGGCTCAGTGGATTGAGCACTGGCCTGTGAACCAAAGGGTTACTGGTTTGATTCCCTGTCAAGGTACATGTCTGGGTTGTGGGCTGGGTCCCTAGTGGGGGCGCATGATAGGGGCAACCACACATTGATGTTTCTCTCGCTCTCTTTCTCCCTTTTCCACTCTAAAAATAAATAAAATCTTTTTTAAAAAAGAAGGGAAAGCATCAAAATAGTAAAAAATTAAATGGCAATAATTATGTATCTATCGATAATCACTTTAAATGCAAATGGCTTAAATGCTCCAATCTAAAGACAAAGGGTAGCTGAATGTGTAAGAAACAAGGCCCATATATGAGGTCTGTCCAGAAAATTCCCAGCCATTGTTAATATATAGAGAACTGTTGGCACAACATCAATGTAACCTGGCAGCCAAGGAGAGTGGATTGCAATGTGCATGCATGAACAATAATGACTTCACTGTACTAGTCAGTGGGGGTAATAGACACTGTTGAGTGAGCATGTGTACTGTGTGGCCTTTGCATTTAAAAAGACTGAGTGAATGAAGCAATGAATCTGCATCAAATTTTGGAAGAGTTCTCCATAGATACTATTTGGATGATTCAGAAGGCTGCAACTATGGGCAACTGGTGACTGGCAGTTTCATCACAAAAATGTGCCCACTCATGCATCATGTCTCATACAGATTTTTATGGTGGAACATCAAATCAATCAGGTGACTCAGCCCACTTAACATTCCAGATTTAGCACCCTGTGACTTCTGGCTTTTTCCAAAACTAAAATCACCTTTGAAAGGGAAGAGATATCAGATCATTGATGAGAGTCAGGAAAATACGACGGAGCAGCTGATGGCAGTTGAGAGAACTGTGTGAGGTCCCAAGGAGCCTACATTAAAGAGGACTGAGGTGTCACTGTTCTATGTACAATGTTTCACATATCTTCTTCAATAAATGTCTTTATTTTTCACGTTACATGGCTGGATACCTATTGGACAGACCTCATATATGTTGTCTCCAGGAGACCCACTTCAGAACAAAATATACACATAGACAAAAAGTAAAGGGATGAAAAAATATTTCATGAAAATGGAAAAGAAAGGAGGCTGGGGTAGCAATATTTATATCTGACAAAACAGAATTTAAACTAAGGCTATAGTTAGAGACAAAAAAAGACACTACATAATGCTAAAGGGAACAATCCAATGAGAGGATATAACTCTACCAAACATTTATGTACCCAACATAGGCGCACCTAAATATGTAAAGCAAATATTGAGGAACATAAAAGGAGAGATATATAGAAAAATAGTCATACTAGGGGGTTTTAACATCCCACTGATTCAATGGATAGATCCACCAGGCAAAAGATCAATAAGGAGACAGCAACCTTAAATGACACATTAGATCAAATGGATTTAATTGATATCTACAGAGCATTTCACCCCAAGCAGCAGAATATACTTTCTTTGCAAGTAAGTACACATGGAATATTTTCTAGGATAGACACATGTTAGGACACTAAACAAGTAGCAATAAATTTAAGAAGATGGAAATCACAAGAAGAAAACTAAAAACTACGCAAATACCTGGAAACTAAATAACATGTTATTAAGCAATGAATGGGTCAAAAATGACATCAAGGAAAAAATCAAAAGATCCCTTTAAAATAATGAAAATGAGAACACAACAACCCAAAATCTGTGGGACAAAGGGAAAACGGTCCAAAGAGGAAAATTCATACCACTACAGGCCAATCTCAAGAAATAAGAAAAAGCTCAAATGAATAATCTAACTTTACATTTAAAGGAACTTGAAAAAGAACAACAAACAAAGCCCAAAGTGAGTAGAAGGAAGGAAATAATTAAGATCAGAACAGAAATAAATTAAATAGAGTCTAAAAAAAAAAGCAATACAAAAGACCAATGAATCCAAGAGCTGGTTCTTTAAAAAGATAAATAAGACTGACAAACCTTTAACCAGACTCATCAAGAAAAAAGGAAACAAGAGACAGGACCCAAATAAATAAAATAGGAAATAAAAGAGGACAAATAACAACTAACAGCAAAGAAATACAAAGGATTTAAATACAAAGATACAAAGGATACAAAGGATGTTTAAATACAAAGGATAGAAATACAAAGGAAATAAAAATATTATGAATATGCCAACAAATTGGACAATCTGGACATCATGGATAAATTCCTAGAAACATACAACCTTCCAAAACAAAATCAGGGAAAATCAGAGAATCTGAATAGACAGGTTACACCTAGTGAAATTGAATCAGTAATCAAAAAATTCCAAACAAACAAAAGCCTTGGACCACATGACTTCAAGTATGAATTTTACCAAACATTCTGAGAAGAATTAACACCTCTCCTTCTCAAACTTTGTAAAAAAAATTCAAGAGGAGGGAAGAGTCCCAAGCTCATTATACAATGTCAGCATTATCCTGATTGCAAAATCAGATAAAGACATAACAAAAAAAGAAAATTATAGGCCAATATCCCTGATTAACATAGATGCTGAAATCCTCAACAAAATATTAGTAAATTAAATATAGCAGTACATCAAAAAGACAATACACCATGATCAAGTGGGATTTATTCTAGAAATGCAAGGTTGGTACAACATCCACAGATCAATAAATGATACACCACATAAACAAAATGAAAGATAAAAATCACATGATCATATGTACACATGCAGAAAAAAGTATTTGATAAAATGCAGCATCCATTTATGACACAAAGTCTCAGCAAAGTGGGAACAGAGGGAACATACCTCAAAATGATATAGGACATATATGACAAACCCATTGCCAACATCATACTCAACAGGCAAAAATGGCAAGTGTTCCCCTTAAGATTGGGAACAAGGCAGGGATGCCCACTTTCACCTCTCTTATGCAACATAGTACTGGAAATCCTAGCCATAGCAATCAGAAAAGAAGAAGAAATAAAATATATCCAAGTTGGAAATGAAGAAGTAAAACTGTATGTGCAGATGACATGATACTGTACCTAGAGAACCCTGAAGACTCCACCAAGAAACTACTAGAACTGATAAATGAATTCTGTAAATTAATGGGATATAAAATTAATATCCAGAAATCAGTTGTATTTTTAATTTTTTTAAAGACTTTTATTTATTTATTTTTAGAGAAAGAGGAAAGGAGGCAGAAAGAGAGGGAGAGAAACATCAATGTGTGGTTGCCTCTTGAGCACCCCCTACTGGGGACCTGACCTGTAACCTAAGCACATGCCCTGACTGGGAAGTGAACCAGCAACCCTTTGGTTCACAAGCCGGCGCCCAAGCCGGAGCCACACCAGCCAGGGCTCAGTTGCATTTTTATACACCAATAATGAACTACCAGAAAGGGAAATATTTTAAAAATCCCATTCACAATTGCTTTAAAAATAATAAAGTACCTAGGAATAAATCTAACCAAGGATATAAAGGAACTGTACTCAGAAAATTATAAGATATTGAAGATAGAAATTGAGGAAGATACAAATAAGTTAAGAATAAGTGGAAGCACCTACTGTATTCATAGACAGGAAAAATCAATATCATTAAAATGTCCATACTGCCCAAAGCAATCTATTTGATTCAATACAATTCCTATGAGATAACAATGACATATTTCATAGAACTAGAACTAATATTTCAAAATGTATATGGAACCACAAAAGGCCCCAGAGGGCAATAGTGATTTTGAGAAGGAAGAACAAAGTTGGAAGAATAATGCTACTTTGTGGCAGACTCTGGCCGGCAGAGTCCGCCTGTTGAAGAAGAGAATAAATGCACAGGAGACAGCAATCCTGTGGAGAAAAAGGGGACAGCAGGGCTACTCTATCAAGGGGAGAGTGCCTGTGAATGCCTCAGCCACTCTCTCAAGAGGAGAGTGCCCCGATCCTTGCCTAGACAAGCTTTTATTGTTTTCCTTGGGTCTTACATCAAAGAAAGATGTATTATCTATTACATAGAATATTATTGTCTATATTTTAGGTATAATCAAGGAAATGAAAACAACATTCAGAAGGGAATGGTGGCGAGCTGATTAGCTCTGCCCTTGGGAAAATTCACACAGGCTTTGGAAATTACCTTGAAGATAGACAATACACACTTGTTGTTTTAGACCAGGGTGATGGAGTTTTAGCAAGAGCAAGTCATAACAGTCTGTATGCATTTTCTAGGCCTGATTCCCATGGGAAAACTTCGTTTGAAGGTCTGGCTCCTGCCTACCACTTCGCTTCTGTAGATTTTCCATACAGAGCTGAGTCACATTTGCCAGACTGAAACAAACCGGTCCCCTACAATTCCCCCTTTGTTTTCTTTTTGTTAAGGCTGTTGTGGTGATGCATCCCACAAGACTTGCTACTTACTGATCTCTTTTGCAACCCTGGGCAAATAATTTGTAAATGCATTGTAATATACAAAGCATTATTAAAATCACATATGGTACTTAATGGTATTAAGTACACACCAGCGGCTCCAGTGACCCACAATCTTAGGGTGAGTCCATCAAACCAGTGTTTTGGTTTAACAAGCCGAGATTATCATTAAGTGTTTGAACAATCTCCTGCTTAGTTAAGTGTTGAATGTCCTGCAACTGTTGGTATAATCCCAGTTGCAATTTGTTAATTTGTCCCTTTAAATTAGTAGAAAAGGCTCCCCTTAGGTAATGTTGAGTATCAGTCCAGGAGTATTGGCTAGAGTTCTATTGTAGCGGGGTAACACACAGTTTGGAGAAACCAGGATCACAGGTCAGCTGCTGACGGGTCACAAGCATGTCCTGGCGTTCACTGATCCAGTTGAGGGCTGATTCGACTACAGAAAGCCAAGTCAGGATTTCTTGATCAATCTGGGCCTGTTAAAGCATTTCTAAATGGTTAAGAGAACATCAACAGTATAAGCAGTTTGAACTGACCCAATGAGGTCAGAGGTTGCCGTGGCTGCAGTAGCTGCGACAACTATATCAGAAACAATAAATGTAATTAAAGTGCCAACAAACCGTCGGATTCTTAAAGAGGCCAGTGCATTGTTAAGCACTGCTATGCCACTGGAATCTTCCCATTCTCTGGTTACATTAACTGGCACCCATACTTTAGTTTGTCTTCTAACTATATAAACCATAGTGAGGCTTAACCTAGTAATACTGAGATGAGTAAGACAGCTGGCATATATGGAGCCTGCAGGGACGGACAGAGAATAAATTTTTGCTGATTTATTATAAAAGACTTGAGCTGTCCCTGGAGTGGCCAAAAATAAGTAAGGGTGACAGGTACAAACTGTGACCCAATCCTGTTTTAGAGGGCCATCCTGGTAGAGACTTATAAAAAAATTTTTATACAGGAATTTTCTATCAATAAAAGGCAAGCCCATTTTCCAAGAATTGTAATACCAAGGGCTAGTGTGGTTGGGAGAAACAATTCTGATAATAGGCGCCCCGGTACCGGGCCCCTCCCACCACGTATTAATATATGGGATTTGAGGCAGAGCCGAAACTATTGTTGTGCCAAGCTTAGACAGTACTTTCCAATTAGCTCCCCAGTTCTCCACTACAAAAGGACTTTTGGGGAGAAAAACAATAGTGGTATTTTGTCCTCTGCACAAAGACCAAGAGACGGAGTCTTTATGGCTTTTGTCTAAAGTATAAGGGGGAATCGGAGGAGGATTTGAAGTATGGTAAACTCCCCTTTGGGTATGCAGACCAACTGCAGTTACCATAGAGAGCTGATAGTAATCACTGTACTGCTCCTTGCTTGCAGCATAGAATTTTTCTCTTATAGGTAAGCACAAAGTGTCAGTAAGAACAGAAAAACAAACTGGTAAGTGTTCAGCAACATAAATGGTATTTTTTGGCACTGACATCCAGTGCTTGTTTTCTTCTAATGGGCCATCAGGGGGCATCCATACTCCTCTAGTCCACTGAGTGTCGTTAGTGGTAAAGGGAGGTTCAACATTCCACCAGGTATGCAATTTAAATACCAGTGGGTCAATAATGTGAGCCCAATAAATACGAGAGGAATTACTTTCAGTAGTTAGGCCCTTCCCCCCTAGGCAGAGTATAACAGCAATTAAAAGCAAAGCTTTAGCTGAATTGGCTGACAACACTGCTAAGTAAGCAATAAACCTATTTTCTGGGGTGTCTTCCACCTTAGTATCAACAAGAATTTTCTCAGTGTAAGTATTAAGAGTCTTAATGTCCCCCCATGTGGGGGACATGTCTGAAGGGAGCATTATGAGGCACTGAGAGATTATTACTCTCTACTGGAGGCATCTGAGCCTTGGGCCCCCCATTATTGAGGTGGTCTGCATCCCCCTTTGTTGGCAAATCCAAACCTGTATGTGATGCCGTGGGTGTCTGTGTTCCTTCTGGTTGTTCAGTGTCAGCTAGGCCATCTGGTCTGTCAGCTGATCCGCTTTCATCTCCAGGTAGTAGAGCTCGATATCTGTTTTGTTCATGATAAGGCTTCACCTTTTTAGCTGGAGGCCAGACAGGACCTGTAGGGATGGAAACACATATATACCCACTTCCCCATGTTAAGAGGTCTGCAGGACCCTGCCAAGTACCATCTCCCAGCAGATCTCTACATAGAACCTGAAGATAAAATGACTTTGGTTCTTTCTTCTGAAAATGTTTCTCAATTGGAGTACAGAGTGACTCATCACAGCTTAGAAAATTATACGTAAACATAGCTAACATAATCAAATTTTGGGGGGTAAACTCTTGACTCCCCCTTTTTCATTTTTTTAAGAAGATTTTTAAAGGTATGATGTGCCTGTTCAACAATTGCCTGACCAGTTGGATTATAAGGTATTCCTGTTTTATGTTGGATATTCCAATGCTGAAGGAAGGGTTGAGTAGAATGGGCAAGATATCCTGGGCCATTATCAGTTTTAATTTGTTAAGGCCGTCCTAAATGACTAAAGGCTTCAAGCCAATGGACTTGTATATTTTTAGCAGATTCTCCTGTTAAAGCAGATGCATGTGGGGCACCAGAATAAGTATCAATAGAAATATTAATGTATTTAAATTTTCCAAAGGGAGAGTAATGAGGAACATCTGTTTGCCAAATCATTTGAGAACTTAGTCCTCGAGGGTTAACTCCCATGGATGGAGGTGTCCTAGTAAGGGTTTGACAGACAGGGCATTCTTTAATAATTTGCTTAGCTTGAGAATGGGGAATATCAAATTCTCTTTGAAGTGCCTGCCTATTCTGATGAAAAAACTGGTGAGAAGCTACTGCTTGCTGGAAAGTAGTGAGGATGCTAACTAAGGCATCTGCCTTATTGTTACAATCCACTAAGGGGCCAGGCAGGCCTGAGTGAGATTGAGTATGAGTAATGAATAGGGGGTATTCTCCCTTGTCAAGGAGACACTGTAAAGTCAGAAATACGTTAAGCAGATTTGAATCAATTGAAGTCTTAATTAATGCTTATCTAAATGTTGAATAGTTTAGACAGTATATCCAGAGTCACAAACTATAGTTAAAGCTTCTTTAGGCCATTGCCACAATTGCAGCGAAAAGTTCAGCCCTCTGAACAGAAGAATGTCCTGAGGATACAAAGTTTTTCCAGCTATTGCCTTTTTTCCAGATAATAGCAGCCTGTCCAGTTTTTCTGGACCCATCAAGAAATATAGTTTTTGCTCCTGTTATTGGTATTGGGCTGAATTTTTTCTGCTAGGCTTATATGAAGGAATGGAATGTTTTGAAGCAGTCTGTCTGAGGGTACATTAATTTCTAGTCCTCCCACAAAGTCAGCTATGGCACATTGAAATTCTAAAGACTGAGTTGTTAATTGCTGTAAATAAACCTGAGTTAAGGGAATGTGAATAAACTCAGGATCATATCCAAATAACTGCTGTGTTCGGTCATGTCCTTTTATTATGAGATGGCACAACGCAGTTATATAGGTGGTAATGGTGTGTCATGGCTAATAAGACAGAAAAAGCGACTCTATCATAGTTAAATGAGGTGTCAGTTGTCTTATAAGTCCCATTAGAGTACCTAAGGTTGGAAAGCAGAAAAATCGGACAGGAGATGCAGATTAACTCTGGTTAATTGTTGTTGTTGAATATGCTGATTTATTATAGTTAACTCTTATAAGGCCTCAGAAGACAATTCTCTAGGGGAATTGAGATCTGGGTCTCCTTTAAGGGTATTAAATAAATGAGTTAGGTGCTGAGTGGGTATTCCAAGGCTGGGTCGCACCCAATTAATTGCTCCTAAAAGTTGTTGGAGGCCATTAAAAGTTAAATCCTTGGGTGGACTAATTTGAAGGGTGAATTCTCCTATTAAAAAGGATATAACCTAAGTATTTCCAAGGCTCTGAATGCTGGATTTTCTCTGGAGCAATTATTAGTCCAGCAGAGGCTATGGAGTTCTTAAAAAAGGAAGTAGTTTTTGCTAGCATATCTTATGAGGGAACTGCAATTAAAACATAATCCATATGATGATAGATAATTGAATCAGGGAATTGATCCCTTAATGGCTGAATTGCTGTATGAACAAAATGCTGACAAATAGTTGGACTATTAAGCATTCCCTGAGGTAAAACTTTTCATTGAAATCGATGTAAAGGCTGAGAATTATTAATGACTGGGAGAGAAAATACAAACTGCTCTCGATCCTTTTCTGCTAAAGGAATTGTGAAAAAAAACAGTCTTTTAAATCAATGATTAAAAGCGGCCAATCTTTAGGAATACAGGCCGGATTAGGGGCCCCTGGCTGTAGGGGGCCCATAGGCTGGAGGGATTCATTAATTTTCCTTAGGTCATGAATAAGCCTCTATTTGCCAGATTTCTTTGGTATAACAAAAATAGGTATGTTCCATGGGCTGTTAGAGGGTTCAATATGACCTGTTTCTAGTTGTTGTTTGACTAAAAAATGGGTCTGTTTAAGTCACTCTCCTTTAAGTGGCCACTGATCAACCCATACTGGTGTGTTGGAGAGCCAAGTAAGCGGTAGGGGAGTTATTAAGAGCAGTGGCCACTAGGGAAAATTCAGCAGAGATTTGCATCCCCCACTGACTGAGGAGATCACACCCTCATATATTAAGGGGCATAAGCAAAACATATGGTCGAAGTCTCCCTATCTGTCCCTTTGGCCCATAACATCTAAGAGACCATACACTGAGTTGAGGTTGAGAAATTCCTCCAATGCCTGTAACAGCCCTTCCACTGTCTGTTAAAGGCCATTCAGGAAGACAAAACTGACTTGAGATAACAGAGATACTGGCTCCCGTATCTATGAGACCATGCAAGGTTTTATTCTTTATTTTCACTTACAAAATTGACTTATTTAGCTTAATGAATTCTGTCCAGAACACTGACTGATTGTCTGTACTGCTGAAGCCTCCCTCTCCCCTCACTGCATTCTGAGTCTTTGAGATTACATGGGGGAGGAGGAGCAGCTGGGCAATGCACATCTGAGCAGGAATAATATGATAGCCAGACGCTTTAAGCATGATTTTAATTTCTCCTTTATAATCTGAGTCAACTACTCCTGGCTGAACAAAGATGCCTTTGGTAGTAATGCTGGATCTTCCTAAAATTAGGCCTACTATTCCCAGGGGTAGAGGTCTCCAAACACCAGTGGGAGCTACAATTATTTAATCCTGTTCCTTTAAGATGAGCTCATTGGTGGTGTCGGAGTCCAGCCCTGTGCTTCCACGTGTGGCTGCACAAAGGTCAGAAACTGTGCATTCCTTTGAATTCCCTGATATTGGTTGTTGTTCTGAAAGCTCCAATTGGGGTTAGGGGCGCTGGAGTGGGCACACACCTGGAAATTTCCCTGAATCAGTTGGTTATTTTTGTTAAACTCAAGGTGACATTCCCTTGCCCAATGCCTGCCTCTGCCACAGCTCGGACAATCCTTCCGGGGAAGTTTGTAAATTACCTTTCCCCCTTTTTGGTGTGGACAAACAGTCCTTTCGCAGGTGACTGGGCTTTCCACAATTATAACATTTGGGATCTCCCTTAATTGCAGCAGCTAAGAGAGAGGCCTTATACTGCTGTGTGCCAACATCTTGGCAAGCCTTGATAAACTGATGTCCTTGGTGGTAGCTCACCAGGGGTCCGATAATGGCCCTGCAGCTCTTGTTAGCATTTTCATAAGCTAGCTGCCACAAAAGAGCTTTAGCTGCTCTGTCATTATCTATTTGCCTGTCAATAGCTTCTTGGAGGTGATCAATAAAGTCAATATATACCTCGGTTACCTGCCAAAGGCATGGTCTCATAACCCCAACAGGGTGTCTATCTGAATTTTTTTGCTTTCTTGGTGGTGACTGATCCTGTGGGGAGGAATGCTCCCAGAATTGAGATAAGGAGTTGAGATAAGAAGACAAGGCAGGTTCTCTGGTGGGGCTGTAGGTAGAACTCTCGTAGCCTGTTCTTCTGCTGCATCATATACAACTTCCTCATCTGAACTAGACTCTGTATACTCCTCTGTAACTAGCTCCTCTTTCTTAGTCCATATAGGCATGAGAGCAGTCTTGGCTAGTCCGCAAGTTAATATGTTCTGAACTCTAATAGGAAATCCACTATCCTGCAAAGTCTTTAATTTGTTGCATACTTTTTCCCAAAACCTAATATCTAAGGTTCCCTTATCAGGAAAACAGGGTAATATTCTTTTATAGTTTGTAAAAGCTGTATAAGATGTTGCTCTTTTACCTCACATCCCGCTTCTTGGAGGAGTTGCTGCAACACACGCAGGTAGACTTCTTGCTCTTTAGACAAATTAGAACCCATTCTTGTTAAAAGGTTTCCTTTTTACTCTTGATTTCTGCCCTTTCAGACTCCCCAGGCAGTACTAAACTCTAGCTAATTAACCATTGGGGAGTATAGTGTGTTGTCAAAAATGTACTGTTGGTGAAAACCGTCAGGGAGGGCTGCCTGGTATCCAGGGTACCCTAACCCCGCTTACGGGTTTCAGGTTTTTCCCACGAGTTTAAGACTGCAAGGGGGACCAAAGCGCCAGGTGACCAACCTTTATATTGTGCTCCCTGACCGGGCAAGAGTTAAATTACTGTGCTTGGAATTCCCTGTGAGGGCCTCAAGCCGGAAGGAGGAATGCCTCTTATCTTCTGGTGCTCAGCAAGAAGCTGAGACATTCATAAATAATCCTGTAACTAACACTGAGTTCTCAAAGCAATCTTCAGAGTCCGGTTGAAATGTAAACACTCATTTACTATCTGCCCTTCTGTTTACAGGTGGGCAGAGGGAAAAGGCAGAATCAAAAGAGCTGCAAAAATCAGCTTTTAAAGAAAGAATGTGCAGAGATGCATGTAAGAAAAAACGCTAATTGAAAGGAAAATTCATTGCTCTCTCTCTCAAGCCTAAAACCTGATTGGGGGTTGTGCCACGGGGATGGGCTTGTGAGTGTTTTTAGTTTGCCTCTCATTATTGCGTGGACTTTTGCTTGCAGTTGGCAGGAAACCTAGTGTTTTTTTTCATGGTCCATGTCCCAACTTATCCTCCCACGGGTGCCTTTGTTGCAGCGAGCACCCTTGTGGCTCTTAAATGCTTGACCCGTGCTCGAGGGGTGCAGCAATTGCCAGAGAGAGAGAGAGAGAGGGGGGGGGGGGGGAGGCAGGCTTCTGCTTACTAAAGAGAGTGCGGTCGCAAGAGAGGGCAACCTTGGAAAAATACCCCTTTTTTCCTGAAATACAACACACCCTATGACCTTACCAAAAAACACTCGGTGTCTTCGGCCCTTACCTAGGCTGTTGCGTGCGTTCCAACCATGTTGGTGTATTAGCCACAATGACGTCCTCTGGGTCCCTGTTCCTGGGCACCAGATGTGGCAGACTCCGGCCAGCAGAGTCCGCCTGTTGTGACGAAAAGAGAAAATAAATGCACAGGAGACAGCAATCCTGTGGAGAAAAAGGGGACAGCAGGGCTACTCTTTCAAGGGGAGAGTGCCTGTGAATGCCTTAGCCATTCTCTCAAGAGGAGAGTGCCCCGATCCTTGCCTAGACAAGCTTTTATTGTTTCTCTCGGGTCTTACATCAAAGAAAGATTTATCTACTACATAGAATATTATTGTCTATATTTTAGGTATAATCAAGGAAATGAAAATAACATGCAGAGGGGAATGGCAGCGAGCTGATTAGCCATTGGGAAAATTCACACAAGCTTTTGAAATTACCTTGAAGACAGACAATACACATTTGTTGTTTTAGAGCAGGGTGATGGAGTTTTAGCAAGAGCAAGCCATAACAGTCTATATGCATTTTCTAGGCCTGAATCCCACGGGAAAACTTGGTTTGAAGGTCTGGCTCCTGCCCACCACTTCACTTCTGTAAGTTTTTCATACAGAGCTGAGTCACATTTGCCAGACTAAAACAAACCAGTCCCCTACACTATTTAATATCACACTATACTATAAAGCCACAGTCAAAATGGCATGGCATAAAAACAGACACATAGATCAATGGAACAGAATAGAGAAGCTAGAAATAAACCCACACTTTTATAGTCAATTAATATTTGACAGAGGCAGCAAGCACATACAATGGGCTAAAATTTATTCAATAAATAGTGTTGAGAAAATTGAACAGACACATGCAGAAAAATGAAACTAGACCACCTTCTTACAAAACACACAAGAATAATTCAAGATGGATTAAAGTTAAATGTCAGCCCTGAAACCATAAAAACCCTAGAAGAAAACATAGTAAAAAATCTCGGACATTGCTTGTAGAAATATTTTTTTCTGATATATTTCCTCAGACAAGGGAGACAAAAGAGAAAATAAACAACTGGGAGTACATCAAACTAAAGAGTTTTCACACAGCAAAAGAAACTATTAACAAAATAAAAAGACAATCCACAGAATGGGCAAACATATTCACTGATACATCTGATAAGGGGTTAATATCCAAAATTTATAAAGAACTTGTAAACCTCACCACCAAAAAACTCCAAACAATCTAATAAAAAGTGACAAAGGACCCGAATAGACAACTCTCCATACAGGATATACAGATAGCCAATAGAGATATGAAAAGATGCTCAACATCACTAATCATCAGAGAAATGCAAATTAAAACCACAATGTGATAATACTTCACACTGTTCTGAATGGCTACCGTTGATACAAACAACAAGTGCTAGTGCGGATGTGGAGAAAGGGAAACCCTTTTTCACTGTTGGTGGGATTGCAGATAGATGTGGCCACTGTGGAAAGCAGTATAGAGATACCTCAAAAAATTAAAAATGGAGCTACCTTATGACCCAGAGATTCTACTTCCAGGTATGTAGCTGAGAAAACTTAAAACACTAATTTAAAAGAACATAAGCTGCCCTATGTTCATTGTAGCATTATTTACAATCACCAAGATATGGAAGCAGCACAAGTGTGCATCAGTAGATGAATGAATAAAAAAAGCTGTGTTACATTTACACAATGGAATGCTACTCAGCTATAAAAAAGAAGAAAGTTTTACCCTTTTTGACAGTATTGATGGACCTGGAGAACATTATGCTTAGTGGTATAAGATAGAGAAAAACGAATGAAAGAACGGATCAAAACTCCAGAAAAAGAACTAAGTGACAAAGAGATAGCCAACCTATCAGATGCAGAGTTCAAAACACTGGTAATCAGGATGCTGACAGAAATGGTTGAATATGGTCACAAAATAGAGGAAAAAGTGTAGGCTATGAAAACTGAAATAACAGAAAATGCACAGGGAACCAAGAGTGACAGGAAGGAAACCAAGATTCAAATTAACAGTTTGGACCAGAAGGAAGATATAAACATTAAACCAGAACAGAATGAAGAAACAAGAATTCAAAAAAAATGAGGAGAAGCTTAGGAACTGTTGGGAGAACTTTAAACGTTCCAACATCTGAATCATAGGGGTGCCAGAAGGAGAAGAGGAAGAGCAAGAAACAGAAAACTTATTTGGAAAAATAGTGAAGGAGAAATTTCCTAATCTGACAAAGGAAATAAGACTTCCAGTAAGTCCAGGAAGCCCAGAGTCCCAAAGAAGCTGGACCCAGCATAGCACACGCCAAGGCACATCAACATTACATTACCCAAGATTAAAGAGGAGAGAATCTTAAAAGCAGCAAGAGAAAAGGAGAAAGTTATCTATAAAGGAGTTCCCATAGACTATCAGCTGATCTCTCAAAAGAAACCTTGCAGGCAAGAAGGGGCTGGAAAGCAGTATTCAAAGTCATGAAAGGCAAGGACCTACATTCAAGATGACTCTATCCAGCAAAGCTATCATTTGGAATGGAAGGGCAGATAAAGTGCTTCCCAGATAAGGTCCAGTTAAAGAAGTTCATCATCACCGAGCTCTTATTATATGAAATGTTAAAAGGACTTATCTAAGAAAAAGAAGATGATCAAAAATATGAACAGTAAACTGACAAGAAACTCACAACTATCAACAACTGAACCTAAAAAAACAAAAACAAAAACAAACTAAACAAACGACTAGAACAGGAACAGAAACACAGACATGGAGATTACATGGAGGGCTATCAGCAGGTAGGTGGAGCGGGGAGAATGGGGGAAAAGGTACAGGGGATAAGAAGCATAAATAGTAGGTACAAAATAGACAGGGGGAGATTAAGAATAGTATAGGAAATAGGGAAGTCAAAGAACTTATATGTACGACCCATGGACATGAACTAAGGCGGGGGGGAATATTGGTGGTAGGGCAGTGCGGGGCAGAGGGGAATAAAGGGGGCAAAAATAGGACAAACTGTAATAGCATCATCAATAAAATATATTTAAAATTTTTTTAAAAAATAGTACACCTTCATAGAATTTTGTGATAAGTGACTAATACCAGTAACATGCTTAACATGGCGACTCACCCATTATAAGAACTAAACAAGTCTTATTATTATTTTCATTATAATTAGCCTTAGCCCAAGACTTAGGAACAGTTTGGGAGAAACTGCGGAAAGGATATGTGTAATTGGGATTCCCAGCTAGGTTAGCTATTTGGCTTTATCCAGAGGAAAAGCAAACTTCTTGTATCTTTGTGACAAGTCAATTTTGTAATTTGGAACAAGGCACCCACTGAAATTAAGGCTCCCACCCTCTCAAGGAAATTGAGAAATAGGGCACTATCTCCCCGCATGTTTACATTTCAAAGATATGGCTGGCCATAAAGCTGAGGCAAGGCCTATATAGTCTTCAAAAGGATTTATGTACATACATTTCAAATAGAAGATAAACTACAATCCTGTGCCACTTACTGACTAAACCAGAATACAGTCTGAGATATGCTAGTTAGGCGACTTCTGTCATTTTTTCGTAGTTCTTCAAACATCATAGAGTGAACTTACACACCTAGGCTATATGATATACCACCTTCCTATATATGTGGTCAGTCATTGACTGAACCATTGTTATTCAGCACATTATTGCATTTACAATAATCAATTCTCTAAAGTACATATTCAAAGAAAAGGAGAAGAAAAATGACTTCCCTTATTTTCAACAGGGAGTATTAAGCCTCTTAATGTTTGTCTTACACTCCCAAACATTAGACACAACCTGCAGATGAGACAAAGCTGAGTGTATTGCTGGCTGCAGTAAAGGAGAACATAGCCTCGCAAAGCTTTACTTAGCAGTGGCTAGATGCAGCATGCCAAAGTCACAATTAACAAAATTGGAAATTTGATTCCTGTCGAGTCTTGCAAAGCAAGGTTTTCGTTAGAATGGCATAAGAGTGGGTGGAAGCATCAAGGTCTTGAGCTGAAAGACTCAAAGACTGCTGGGGCATAAATTATTTTCCACTGAGAAGCTGATGGGTCTTTGGGGGAAGTTCCATAATGACCAAACCATGTGCTTGGCTGGGGACTCCCAGTACAATCATGCAATCCAGAGTAAGAGGATGCCCGCTGCCAAGTAGGCGCCCTCCCGAGCGTGGAGGCGCTTTGTCCGCTGCCCGCCAGCCCGAGGAGGCCCTCAGGGCACCTGCCCCTACCCGGTAGCTGGGAGCCAGTGGCTCTAGTTGTTGACCCACCTCTCGATGGAGAACTCGGGACTGAGCCGCGCGCAGCACGCAGCCTATAGAGCAAGCAGCTAGGATAAACCCAAAAGTGACCACACACCCCGCCACTCACGCACCCTACCGTAGCTGCCCTACCCGCCTGCGCCACCACGCCTCAGCCGCATTGGCGTCTCTGCTGCCTTCTGCGCAGGCTCACATCTTGACTCGCGGCCAGTGACGCAATCTTGCACCGCTAGCAGGACGTGAAATCCCAGAGTCTGTCGGCTCACCTAACTCGGACCGGACCGAAAGGCCTCCGCAATTGACACAGGCGCGCGTAAGTCTAGCCGCAGCCCCGCGAGGGGGCGGGGCCTAGCTGGGCCCTGCGGCGGCCAATCCGCGGCGCCCGCGCCCTCCCTGCTGCGGCCCCTCCCAGCAAGCCCGCCAACCCCGCGGGCCTGGTCCGGCGGAAGAGCGGCGGCCGCGTTGGCAGCGTTTGTTGGGAGGTGAGTGCTCGGCCCGAGGGCCCGCCCAGTCACTGCCTCTCGGCTCCTGCGGGCCCTTCCCGGAGAAGCGGCGGGCCTTTGGGGTGCTGGAGCTAGGGCTAGGAGAGAGGGCAGGCGCGGCCAAGAGGGAGGAACTGACCCGATCGCGCGGGCGCAGCGGACGCCCACGGTGCAGCAGGAACCGGGTCCGCCAGAAACTGGGGCCCGGTCCTTGGGAAACGTGCGGGTCGGAGGGGCCTAGAGGCAGTTGTGTGGGGACAGCAAGCTCCCTAAGGGGGGCCGGAGATGGGCGCTGTCAGGCTCGGGCCCGGTTAGGCTCAGGCCAGGCTGGAAAGCCGCAGCCTTCTAGTTTGGAGGGGAAGACCGCGGCTATCCGCTGACGGTAGGGCGATGCCCCTGGACAGGGTACCAATTACAATGGGAGATGCCGCTGTCGCCCAAGCCGAAATGTTCTGTTTTCGTGATCACTGCTTCTCTAACCCTATTCGTGCAAAATGGGAAATCGTGTGCAGAAACCTTAACTTTGACTTCTAAATCACTGTCAACCCCCCCCACCCCCCGTAAGCTCACACATCTCTGCTCCAGGGGCCAGGTCGGCAGAATTTTGGGGAAGCGGACGGTTGCTGGTGAGTATGAGCATCAGGCTTAGGAGACGAATATCCTGCCAATTCTCCCAACACGGGTTGGAATCAGTGACAGTCCCTGTGTTAGCGTTCCACCATCCCATTAACCTCTCATATTGACTTAACTTAGTTTTGGTCAGTCTTTTCTGTCTACTGTGGAGTCTTCTTCAGGTGATACTGCTCAGGTCTTGTAGGTGTCATTTTTACAGTTAAATCTCATAGTGCAGTCGTTTTTCATGTTGAGGGCCGGATGCTGGTGGCTGAAGGGAGCCAGTTGTAGCCTCAGGTGTCATTGATGGGACTGGAGAAGTGGGGAGAGGTGAGACTGGTTTTCAGGGAAGATGAAGAAAGTTCTGCTCTAGACACATGGGGTCTGAGATGACATTTAAGATCTGGCTGAAGGAGGTGAGAAGTAAGGTGGGCACTTTGGATGGATGGGTGGAAATTTAGGAACAAAGGCAAACTTGGAAGAGGAAGGAGATTGAAGAATAGAAGGCTGGGGGTGGACCTTCAGGAGAAAGTGTGTATCAGGGAGTCTGAAGTAACAGAACAAGCAAAGCAAAATAAATGACCCAAGATGTTGCGGGGTACCAAGGAAAGCAAGGAGAGGAGACCTCGGGGTGGGATGGGTGTGAAGTCTACAGTGCCCTCAGAGGGAGTAAAATCAGCTATTTGCATTTGGCAAGGCTGAGGTGAGGGGTGTACTGAGCAGTTTCAGTGTGAGTCCAGAGTCCCATCAGGCCCAGTACCAAGTCCCAGCCCAACCCCTTACCTTGATAGTTCCCTTGTCATCTGTGAAATAGGGATAACAGCACATAGGCCTGGTGCAAGGGAAGCCTATATCAACTAGCTAACAAGTTTTAGGTATGGCTGTAAGCATTTGAAATATTTGTACTCACTGAAGCCTCACAACAGCCTGCCAGCTTTCTACAAAGGAGCAAGCAAAGTAAGGTTCAGAAAATTTACTTATTCAAGGTAAAGCAGCTAGTAAAAGCTATGGAACTTGCATTACTTCAGTAGAATTAACAATAATTCAAATTCTGAGGTGTTTTGGGCTGTCGGAAGTGGTATGAGTTGTTGATTAAATTTCTATGAAGTTTCACCATGAAAGTAGTTGTTTTTTATAATTCATTTGTTTTTAAAGACAGACATGATCTCTAAGGTTTGGTCCCAGATCAGCCTTGTGTTTTGTTTGGTTTCCTGATCAAAGAACTAGAATTGTTGTTGCCATAAATTCTTTTACAATTTTAGGGCTGTGTTTAAGCAAATTTGAAAATGACCTAGCAAATTTACTACCTTAATGTATTTTATTAGTCATAGTTTTAATCATTTATGTGTATGGTTGGGTGAAATCTTAGTAATATGCTTATTTTTTTTCTTGCAAATTATCTTATGAAGGTGCATCACGACTTCACTTCAGAAAACTGCTAACTGAAGTGTGATTTCAGTCTTCACATGAGAAAAGTTAGGTTTAGGTTAAGTTTATATTCCCTAAAAAACAAATAATCTTCATAACTTTAATCCTTTTACTTCAGTAGTTGCTCATGCATGAAATAATTCTTGTTTTTGTTTTCAAAGCTATTTTTAGAAAGAAGAAACATGGAAAGTGGTGCAGTTCTGCTGGAATCCAAATCCTCACCAGTTAATCTCCTGCATGAAATGCATCAGCTTCGCCTTCTGGGTCACCTGTGTGATGTGACTGTCAGCGTGGAGTACCAGGGCGTCCGCAAAGAATTCATGGCCCATAAGGCAGTGCTGGCAGCCACCAGCAAATTTTTTAAGGAAATGTTCCTTAATGAGAAGACTGTGGATGGCAGTAGGACTAACGTTTACTTAAATGAAGTGCAAGTTGTTGACTTTGCTTCATTTCTTGAGTTTGTTTACACCGCAAAGGTACAGGTAGAAGAAGATCGGGTACAGCGAATGCTGGAAATGGCTGAAAAGCTAAAATGTTTAGACTTATCAGAAACTTGTTTTCAATTAAAAAAACAGATGTTAGAGTCGGTACTTTTGGAGTTGCAGAATTTCTCTGAGTCTCAGGAGGTGGAAGGGAGCAGTGGCTCCCAAGGCAGTGTTACTCCTGATACTGCGGCAAGGGTGGCTGCAGACAGTCCTCTTGCCAATGGCCTTATGGACTCCTCAGACTCCCTAGTGCAGAGAATCAGCAATGGCATGTTGCCAGATATGCCCCCAAGGAAGTCCAAGGAGAAACCAGACAAGAAGAAAGATGTAATTAAACCTTCCTACCCTAAAATCAGAAGAGCTAGTGGAAGGCTGGCTGGCAGAAAGGTATTTGTGGAAATTCCTAAAAAGAAATATACAAGAAGACTCCGAGAACAGCAGAAAAGTGCTGAGGATGATGTGGGGGACTACAGGTGGCCACAAGAACCCAGCCCAGACACTGTGGGTGCAGAGATGGAGCCAGTAACAAAAAATGAGGATTTCAGTGCTGAAGTGGAGGTGGGGGAGGTGCTGCAGAAGGCAAGGCATAGGGAGGAGGAGGAGGAGGGTGAGGAGGAGAAGAGGAAGAGCAACTTTAAGTGCACTATCTGTGAAAAGGCCTTTTTCTATGAGAAGAGCTTCCTGAAGCACATCAGGCACTACCACGGAGTTGCCACCGAGGTGGTTCACCGCTGTGATACCTGCAGCCAGACCTTCGCCAACCGCTGCAACCTGAAGAGCCACCAGCGTCACGTACACAGCAGTGAGCGCCACTTCCCATGTGAGTTTTGTGGGAAGAAATTTAAGAGGAAGAAGGATGTCAAGCGGCACGTGGTACAGGTCCATGAGGGGGGTGGTGAGCGGCACCACTGCCAGCAGTGTGGCAAGGGCCTGAGTTCTAAGACGGCCCTACGGCTCCATGAGCGGACACACACAGGCCACAAGCCCTACGGCTGCACGGAGTGTGAGGCCAAGTTCTCACAGCCCTCAGCATTGAAGACCCACATGAGGTATGTACACCTGGCTCCAGCCACTTGGTGTGGGCAATAGCAGAGACCTTCTCAAAATAATTTCTCCCAGAATGTGGCTTGTGTACTTACTGAAGTGTGTGTGTCAGAAATTGAGGTAGCTCTAGGATTTGAACTAGTGTGGCTACATTTCACTTCATAACTTGTACCCTCTAAAAATTGGGGATTCTTTATGGGTAAAGATGGTCTATGTTCTACACTACAGAAATCTCATAGTGTTCTGTAGGCCTCAGGCTGATGAGGATTTCCCAGCTCCTGTTGTGGTCACAGCATGGAAGCCTGGACACAGGACTGGGGCAGCAGATAGCTGAACATGCCAGGCCCCACAGGTCTTCTCTGGCATGCAACTGCAGGCCAGAGCTCTCCCAGCCCAGAGGAGCCTCTGGTATGTATTCTTTCCACCACACCTGAGGCTAATAACCTTTATTTTTATTTTCCTGATTTGATTTAGAACATGGGCTTGTGACCATCTGGGTCCCACAGTCCCATTAATGAGCAGAGTGAGATGACATTTTAGGGTTTTCGGACTCTTCTCTGGTCATGTTCATTCTTGGGCTTGGAAACTGTGCTATTGGTTAGTATAAACTCCAGAATTAGGACAGTGTTTTCTGTTTGTTAACTTTGGCACTGTAGGTGGGTGGTACTGTTTTTACATGTTTTCTTACAGTGCTTAGTATGTTTCAAATCCAGTTTTCCAGCCTGTTCTAGGTCTGCCCTCAAACTTGGACTAGACTTTGGGGTGGTAGCATGGTGTTCACTCATTTACTCTATATAACAAGTTTAAAAACTTGGCTTATTAGGAAGTGGTCTCTGCCTAAATGTACTGTACAAAATAAACCATAAGACAGGTGTGGGTGGACATTTAGTGTTTTACGGGAAAATGCATAGTTGTCCTTGTGCAGGTGCAGATTTGGGGATGAAGATTATGGGCTTCATTCCAGTCATTCTCATTAGGTCTCACAGAACAATCTTTGCAGGCTGGAGTGGAAATTGACTTGCAAGTGAGGTTTGAAATACATTCTAAGTTACCATCTGAATGTTGTACTTTCAGAATTCATACAGGGGAAAAACCTTTTGTCTGTGATGAATGTGGTGCAAGATTCACTCAGAACCACATGCTGATATATCATAAAAGGTGTCACACAGGTAAATACCCCTGCTGTTGTGATTGAATGTCTTTCCTAGTAGTAGAAGAAAACGGCAATTTATTAATTTAGAAGTTGGCATCTACCAAAGTAGACGCAGGTTAAAGCTATGATCTGTCTTTCCCATTTAAAAAGTGAGCAAAAACGAATAAATAAAATATGCTTGTGGTGATGGCCTTTTGCACACTAGGCAGTAGGAACTGGCATGTGCGTCTTATGTATCAAAAAGGTATGAAACAGTTTCTACTGCTTTAGCCCCAAATTCCATTTTCAGGCATCTGTCCTAAAGAAACTGTTCAGAATATGAGAAAAGCTGTATTTTCTGTCATCTTGCTATTTCTAATAACAAAGCATTAGGAACAACCTGCTTTACTCCACAGTGCTTCAGTAAACAGGAAAATCTACCCTCCTGGCTCATGCCATGGCCATTTAGGGTGAGGGCTCTAAACATTCTGAATAACACTTGTACTTGAATATTGACTTGAAAAGTGCACAGTAAAGCATACAACTAATCCCAACTATACTGAACACCTGCACAGAAGACTAGAAAATAATTATATGATGTATCAGGGTGGGAATTACCTTATTTCTATTTTCCAAAATTTTTGTGATATTTTATTATGTGAGGGACAGAATTTAAGTTGGCTTTATTCTGATTCAGCACCGTCACCCCACGGTTCAGAAAACCCTATTGTTCGGCACAGAAGTATACTGTACCTGTTGTATAGTGTAATTATCATGCTAATGCAGTTCCTTAATTGGTTTTATTTTTAATTTTTTTACTTCTAAACACTGTCATATGTTCCTCAAGTTCAATTGCAGATGAGGCAGAGATGAGACATTTAATGATGTGAATTACTAGACTGTAAAATGAGCAGAATTTGTGTGTAATGGATGCTTGGGGATAGAGGTGAAGTCAGGTCACAACTGAAAGATTAAATTAGAGTCAATCATTTGATGAAACTATTAATATATTCAGAATTTATTAAACCCAGTATTTGTGATGTTTGTAAAATTAGGAGTACACCTAATAAATGTCTGATTTGTGGAATTAAAGGATTCCAACTACACAATGTGAAGTGGTATTTAACCATTTTTTCCTTATCTTGTAATCCAACCCAAAGTGCTTGGGAGTTGCTACTCTAGAATAATTATGCATACATAGCCAATGTAAACTTCCTCTCCCTTTCAAGAAAGACTTTTATTTTTTATTCTGAAAAAAGATCTACACAAGTGCTTCTTTGAGAAAAATCTAACAATTTCTCCAAACAAGTTATACAATTACTTGTTTGAAATGGCTAAATTACCAAAATGTGAGCTGGCTAATGGAATCTTTCTTGGGATTTCCAAGGATATTTTATGCCAGTTTTTAGCAAGTAGCATGCATCTTACATGAACAGATGTTTTATGACAGTTTTAACTAGCAAATGTAACAGGCTGCCTATGCTGTTGGAGTTCATATGGGTTTTAGTGTTTGGATCCACTCTTACCTGTGTGTCCTACTGCCTGTATCATTTCTAACTTTTTGTTTCATCTTTTCATGTAGGTGAAAGACCTTTTATGTGTGAAACATGTGGCAAGAGTTTTGCTTCTAAGGAGTATTTAAAACATCACAATAGAATCCATACTGGATCCAAACCCTTTAAATGTGAAGTTTGTTTCAGGACTTTTGCCCAGCGGAATTCACTTTACCAGCATATTAAAGTCCACACAGGTATGGCTGGAATGGCACCAGAAAAGGGAGTTCAGTGTACCAAGAGAAATATCCCAAAGGTTTTTGACTGAACTAGAAAAATTGGAATTTAGCGTTAGGAAAAATCTTTCACCAAACTTTGCATGTCATATTATTATTTTTAAATGTTCCAGTTTCTAGTTTCTGGCTCTTCAGAAACTAAAAAGGTATGGAGGTGTGAACATTTTAACATTTTCAGATTAGAATTAGGGATAATCTATTACAAATTAGTGTATATGCACGTGTGCGCAAATTCAGTTATGGGATGTGGGAATTTTACATCCCTCACTATGGAACTAGGTGAAATTTTTATAGACGTAATATGAGCTACAAGTATGAATTTGGCCCTTTTTTGGTGTAGGGCATAAACTCTTGGTATTATAGGGATTCCTGCTCTTCAGAAGTTCGTGTTGAGCCAATTTGCTTTTATGAAAGACCTATATTAGTACCTGTTTTCACTAACTGAAAAAAATGTAACATGAATTTTTGGAAAGTGGGGAATGCTCTTCGCTTTATGCCATTATCGGCTTACAAAAGGTTGCATGGGAACACTACTTTTGGATCAGAGAAACATGGATAGAGGACTGATTTGTACCTGTCAGTTGACTCTCAACTGATCTTCTTTATGATGGAATGCTGATAATTTCCAGTGGTTTACAAACAGCATTATTTAGTTTTGTAGTCAGAATTAAATACACCAGGCTAACAAGATCAACTAGTTTTCTTCTCTTCCTGCCTCAGGAGAACGTCCCTATTGCTGTGACCAGTGTGGTAAGCAGTTCACCCAGCTCAATGCTCTCCAGCGCCACCATCGGATCCACACAGGAGAGAAACCATTTATGTGTAATGCATGTGGACGGACCTTTACTGACAAGTCCACTCTCCGGCGGCACACCTCAGTAAGCAACAGTATGGCTTAAGAATAACAAATTCCTGGTTCCTGGGTATGCGTAACCCTAGACAGTCAGAAATGCCTGTTATTCCATAAGGTGGTTATAGAAGACAAACAGATATTTTCTTCCTCAGGTTTTCTCTGCTGTGAGCACATTCACAGTGTGAATGAAGTGAAGACCAAGTCTTGAGGTCTATAGACACTTTCTAACAGCAGCAGTAGTGGTAGGTAGAAAGACACTTGGCAATTAGTAAAGAACGTTGGCTGAAGTAGAAATTTAGATCAAAGAGAGACTATTATTTTAAAGATGCGTTAAGCAAGTAGTTGTGGTCCTAGTCAGGTGGCTCAGTTGGTTGAAGCATTGTCCTGTGCACCAAAAGGTTGCAGGTTTGGTTCCTGGTCAAGGCACATATCTAGGTTGTGGGTTCATTCCCCAGTTGGGGTGTGTATTGGAGGCAACTGGTTGATGTTTCTGTCTCACACTGATAGTTGTCTATCTCTCTCTCCCCCTCCCCACCTTCCTCTCTAAAATCAGTAAAAAAATATCCTTGGATGAGGATTTAAAAAAAGGAAAACAATGGCTGTGAGTGGGAAGATTTATAGATATTTGTTCAAAGACACATTCAGTGACTTTTGTGTTTCATTTATAGGTACATGATAAGAATACGCCATGGAAGTCTTTCCTTGTTATTGTAGATGGCTCACCCAAGAATGATGAAGGGCATAAAACTGAACAGCCTGATGAAGAATATGCATCATCCAAACTTTCAGATAAATTACTGTCTTTTGCAGAAAATAACCACTTTCACAACCTGGCCACAGTCCAAGGCAGCGTATCTACTGTACATGAGAATAGTTCTGTAGACACAGCCTGCAAGTCAGATAATTCTGTGGTGTCACAGGATGCTCTGCTGGCCACCACCATCAGTGAGCTTAGTGAGCTGACTCCACAGACACATCTGATACCCACACAACTTCACTCTTTGACCAATATGGAGTAAGAGCTGGAAATTACCTGCCACGCAGGTCCCATCGTGCACCTTGTGTGATAGTGTGTGCAAGATGATGTCAGGAGCTAAGAAAGAGGCAAAGTGGGCAAGAATGGCTTCTGATTTTCCTAAATTTTGATAATTTGCACGTTTTTATCAAAACATTTTTAAAGCTTTCCCTTAAAAATCCTGATCTGCACGATCCCAGCTATACTTTATCAACACATAAGGCAATTAATATAACCTCACCTAATTCTGGTGTAGGCTGCGATATGCATTAATCATTCTAATGCTTGAATACCTTGATGTTTGTTAAGTTTAGACAACTATTTACCTTAATAATAGAGTACACAAGATATTTTTCTAATAAGCTGAAATAAAACTGGGGCCATATATTTGTTTCTTTCCTGTCGAATTGAAGCAAATCAGATTTGCTGAAGGGACCCTTGAATGGGACTGAAGAAATTAATTAATGAATTCATTTTCTTCCACACCCTCACACCCACACTAAAAAAGGAATGACACCTGCAAACAGGTTAGTATAACCCCTACTCACAGCACACACACAGCTAAGAAATTTGTCATAAAATAGCTTTTGAAATGAGATGTGGCTGTTCAGTTTCATTCCTAAAAACCTAATAAGGTAAAATCTGTCCTACCAAAGATTTTAGTAGCAATCTATCGTTTTGTTTTGTTTGTTTTTTTTGCAGAGGTATGAAAAATTTAAGCCACAAGGTTTACAACACTTGAAACAGTGTGTTTTTATTTTATTGACCAGTAGCAATGAGGTGATTATGGCAAACCTTAGAGCACAAAGTAATTAGTATTTCTGTCTTTTCTGACTTAATTTCTGTAACTTTCAGAAACCCAAACTTACATATTTGTTTCTTTAGGAGCATGTGAGAATACAGCAAAGAGACCAAAAGCCTTGGCACACATCATTGATGATGCCTTAAAAGTAGATTGTGGAGAACCGATAATTTGTCATAAATGCCCCTTTGGCTGTGTTATGCTGGAGTTAATGAGTTTGCAATGAAAGGATAATTCTGCTGTATTTACTAAGCTTGATTCTTGGTTCCAGTGGCTTTTGTATGTAGTTGTGACTCGTAAGTAACCCTAAACATATTAATTTAAAGACAGCCTTAAAAGGGAATTCTGTTGTTTGACAGTTTTTCTACATTTTAATTTATTAACTTACTGTGAAAACACTTTCATTTCTAAGAGAAAGAACTTATCCATAAGTTCCAGGATGAAGACATAGCTATACCATTCCAGAAACATTAATGAGGGAAAACTTTCTTCCTATGTGCTTATTTTGTTCTAGTTTATAACATGTTACATACTGAAGCCACTATAAGGTGTGTTTTAGGTGCTGATAACATGTTTCACACCAGCTCTTAAAGAACAGTGGTACTGAACTAGTTCAAATTCAATTATGACAGTATATCCTAATTGTGTTACAGAACAACAACAGTGACCGTTACATAGCCATTTAATTCTTGGTAAGAGAATGAACTTGCCCAACTGATGTACTGTTTCATGGAGTAAAGTCATCTTAATGAGAAGGAATTTAAATAATAGATTATTTTGTTACCTACCAGATGAATTTTTGTCTTAAGTTTTTCTTTAGAAATTCTATAAAAAGTCATTTAATGTGTTAATAAATGTTTGTAAAATAGTTTGGCAAGTTTTTTTCCCCATTATGAAAATTTAGGCTTTGTAGATTGAAACAAGTATAATTTCCTTAAGTTCATGGATAATGAAGTTTAAAATCAAGGCTGCAGTCCTGGAGTAATCTCTTTAGTTATAACTATGTGAACTGCATACCTATTCTTTAGAAGTAAAAGACCTGGTGACAAGTAACACTAACCTCTGCTTGTATAGAAGTAACCTGTGCAGCTGGTGTTGTGGAGTATGTAAGTGGACTGGTTTTTTCAATGTCGTGTTTAAGACTGCATCATAGAGACTTATTTCTCCAGTATATCTATTTCTTTGCTTCCTGGGAAGGTAAAGCTACCTCTGAGAATAGAAATCTATTAACCCTATGGAAGACTCATCATTGAGGGATTTGTGGGGCATCTTCCCCTATTTCTCTTAATTGAAGTACAGTCTCCCAGAGTGAAAGCAAGCTATCGTATCATTATGTCAGTCCTAAATCCATGACTGGGAAAGTGCCCTTGGTGCTGGCTGCTTCTCCTAGAGCCTCAGAATAGACAATTAAGGGAGTGATTTAGTGCCTTTCAACCATCATGTGAGAAATGGTCTCAGCCTGAACTCCAAAGATCTCTACTGATTGTAGTTTTACCAAAATTTTTGTTTTACAATTTGGGAAAAAATAGATCATGTGGTGGGAGAAGACCCATTAAAGGTAATTTTAACAAATGTGGTTTTGCTATAAAATCAGATGATAATCCAAACCAACAAATTTGACGATAAGTTACAATTTAATTATAACTTGTTAAATTTATACCTTGTCACACAGGGATATTTTTTGAGACCAAATTAGTGATCATCCCTTTAATTAAACTTGACATTGTGAAACTTGAAGTAACAATATTTTATTTCAGTAGGGGAGGGCACTTGTGCAAAGGACCATTTGCTCACATATACCTAAATGGGGGGCAGATATGACTGAGCAAGCTACAAACACAGGTCAGAGGCTACCTAGCATGTCACCCAGTCAAGCCCCCTTAGTTTTGTCAATCTGTACAGGACTCATACCAAGGCTGGCAAAACTAGGTTTTTTAACCACCATAGTGGCTTCTTTCTGTTAGGAAACTGATTCTGAGATAAACTAAACCTTGAATGATCAACAACTTCTCAGAATTCCTAGGTTGCGATGGTCTATTCTACCATTCTTTTTTTCAAAATTTGCTGTGAATTATCTTTAAGTTGTGAATATGCTCAATGACCTGAACATTGCTCTTAGGATGAGGTGACCCATACTACTACCCCACATGGCACCCTCTTCCTCCATAGTGGCCAGTGGGCTCAACCTTGCCCAGGGGCATGTGCTAACCCTGCAGTGACATCTGCAAGTTCAATAAATGCCAAAAGAGTTAAGTGACTTCAGGGTTCCCTCCCCCCTCCTTCTCCCCTCTCACCTAGAAGTTTTCTGTGAACCAATCCTCCCTCAACTTTGCAAGCCCAAAGGATGCAAGCAGCATTCCTTATCAGGGCAACAGATAGGGATGAGAATGTGAGGCTTACAAAGTCATTGTGCAAATTTAGCAGCCTATCAACAGACTATAACCAGGGCTTCTTTCATAAACCCTTAGTGTGCAAAATCATTACAGTTCCAAAAAGTAACAGATTTTACCATAGTCAAACTCAAGTTTCAAAGCATATTCAAAAAGCCTAGAGAATATTAATGCTTACTACCTTAAACCGAATAGGAGTAACTTCAAGAAAGGAAGCTACTCAATGATCTGTGTAAATTTAGGTAGAAAAGACCTGTCAAAATATTACTCATAATTTCCATTTTATTTACAGGTTCACATAAAACATACATACTCTTTTCTGCTAACGTAGGTTTATGGTTAGTTTTCATAATACAGTCCTCTACCTAAGAGTATGAGAGAGGAAAACACCACAGTGACCAACTCAGAACTTCACAGGCAGGAACCTGCTACCATACCATAGGTGGTGGGTCACAGACAGCAATGCTGTGCTGCCCAACCCTCCAAAGAAAGCCACAAAGGATTTCATTTGGATACTTTAAATACAAAGTATCAAAGGAAACAAATACACACTCTTTGATTATAATCACACCATCATAACAGTCACAACTGTGCAAAAATACTGTTTTCAAATCATTCCATAAAAAAGGAACTGACACAAGCTATAAAAACATTGCTATAAAAAGCAAAGCTTTCCTGTAAGAAATTTTAACTGACTTTGACCATGAACTAACCCCCAGATTTGCTAAAATACAAGAACTGTAACAAACAGTCATCATATTTTGTCCATGATCCTACATTCGACAATGGAACATTTCAAGGAAGGATGTTTGGATACTGTCAATGGAACTTTTTCCCTCTCGTTTTCCTTTCACTTTCTAGCAGGTCTATTCTAGTCATTACATTTATTTTTACTCTTTCCTGTGAAATATTAAAAAAAAATCTTTAACTCAGACACTAATTCCACTGTTCATTTCGAAACAGGCAAGTCTCTGACAAAATGTTGCCAATATTATTTTTAAAAACTGTACCTCTTTTTCACACGGGTTTATTAGGGGATCATAATAAAAGCTAAATGGATTTCCCATAAAAGAAAGCATTTGGTTTGTATTTTAAGTGGTCAGACCAGAAGGTTCTTTTAACAAGTGGAAACACTCTTTTTAGGCTAGTGATAAAAGAAGCATGCTGGCTGGCTAGGATTTAAATGCTCTCCAGGTGGCAGAGACTTATGGCCGGAGGACATGGGCTACAAAAGCACTGCCCATGTCTCACTTTCACAGAAGTGAATTTGGAAAAACTTTTTACAAAGTATGTTTGCATGGTTGTGAAACAGATTAGGTAAAGCAACAAAAATCCACTTTTCTCTCTATAATATTTTCGTAAGAGATTCCAACAGGAAATAAGAAAGTACCAAATGAACCTCATTCCAAATTGTACTATCAGTGATAACCAGTTCTAAGAGTCCCCGACTTCTGAAGGGAAAAAGAAATACTCATCAGATTCCAGGGCCTAACACCAGAGTGTCCATGTCTTCTGGTCCAGTCCCTCTGCTCTCCCCTGATACTATGAAACCACTAACTTTCCTCTCCATCAGTCCACCCTGTGCACATCACTCTACAACTACAGCCAGGAAATCCTCACAGCCACCTGAGAAAGAGCCTCCACAATATGGCCTCAGCTGGCCCTTTCAACCTTCCTTTTATTTTTTTTTAAATTATTTCTTTTTTAAAAGATTTTATTGATTTTCAGAGAAAAGGGAAGGGAAAAAGAGGGAGAGAACCATCAATGTGCAAGTAGATAACACTGACTGGTTGCTTCTCACACACCTCCAACCAGGGACCTGGCCTGAAACCCAGATGTGCCCTAACTGGGAATTGAACAGTGACCTTTCGGTTCGCAGGCTGGCACTCAATCCGCTGAGCACCAGCCAGGGCTCAGCTTTCTTTACTGCTACTTTTCTCCTTTATCCCAGACTAACCTATTCACCATTCCCAAACCTTCCTTCTCACTGTGCCCTTGGTCTGGGCACACCCATTCTACTTCTGGCCCTTAATCCCAGTTGAGGACCATCCAAAAATGAAAACATCAGCCCTGACTGGTGTGGTTCAGTTGGTTGGGCATCATCCCTGAAAGTGAAAGGTCCCCGGTTAGGGCACATGTCTGGGTAGGAGGTTCAGTCCCTGGATGGGGCACACATGAGAGGCAACCTACTGATGTTTCTCTCTTACATCAATGTTTCTCACCTTCTCTTCCCCTCTCTAAAAATAAATAAATAGAATATTTAAAAAAAAATGAAAACATTTAAATACCAGTTACTATCTAACATATGATGGGGAATTTCACCACTTGTCATTAATGAAAGCAGCACAATTTAGAAAGAAACATAGGCTATCTCTGGCAACAAATGCACATGAAACAAATAATTTAACCCTAAAAATATTCATAGAGGGGGTTCAAGAAACAGGGCCATGTCTAAAATATAATGTCAGCATGTAACATAATGGGATCAAGTTCACAAATCAATACAGCACATGTTAGTAATGTAAAACAAAAGAAAAGGACAGAGTTCAAAGTTCAAACACAAAAAGGAAAACAATTCCATCAGCCAAGAGGAAAGTCAAATCCCCTCAGAAGCTAGCTGGAGGCATATAATAAGCCTCTGTACCATGTTTACCCTACCTAACCCATCATGTTCAATAAATGACTAAAATTACTGAAATACTTTCTCAGTGAGGATGTACATGACTGTGGAGATAGGAAGGATGCCATCTCAATGGAAAAGAATATGAACATGAAAGAGCAGATTATGTGCCAGTTAAAACACCTTTATGTGAATATAAACAGGGACTTTTACCCCAAAAGTGGAAACTGTCTAGCTAGGAAAAGGAAAAGTTCTATTTCTCACAGATCTTATATATTTGTGTGTGTGCGCGCCTGTGTCTATAAATACAAAGCAGTTGAACCCACCTTGACATTCATTCACACAAAAGCAAGCAACACCAGGAAGTCCCCTTTTCTCACAGTGTAAGTGATTCAGGTAGACCCTGGCTGTTCTGAATTTTCACATGCATGTTGGCATAGGGAACAATATCAAAAGCAAAGAAATTAGTCATTAGCAGTATCAGAAGAATCACAAGATAACAACAAAAAATTTCTAATAAAGTCATAAACTTATTCCTAACAACCACCCTAAACTAAACACATACACTTAGAGAATATATCCAGATGCAAATTTACAGAGAATATGCAAAGCATCAATTAGCACATTTGGGTTGGGTACTCAAGTTCAAAAAAAGGACAGAAAAATATGTGGCAAAATTAAACATGGGTTCTGCAAACATCAAATATTAAGAAGAAAATTCTGAAGTAGTTCTCAGAAAACTCTAAGGACTTTGGCAGGCATGAAATAACCCAATATACCCACAGTATGCACAGGAGCTTCTTCCCCATCCATTTAACATTGACACAAACACAGCAAACTTGAAAACCGCACACACATTAAGCTGATGTGCAACAAAATTAAGCCATTAAATGGGCATCTCATAAAGATCACTTGGCCCTAAAAGGAAACTAAAGAGAGGTTAACTGCATGCCACAAAGACTTATAATTGTTTCACTTTAGGTCTCCGTCTCCTTCTCCATCCCCTTGGATGGACTTTTTGATACGAAGCAACATGGTAGTAAGCCACTGATCCAAGCGAGATATTGAGTCAAATTCTTTCACCTAGTTTAAGGTTAGAGGAATAGAAATTAGTACACTGAGATACAATCAAAACAAAACAGCTGTTTAAATATATATAGTGATAATCTACCAACTTTTTTTCATTTAAAATTATTCATTCCAGTTCCAAACTTTCTTCATTAAAATTTGCTTATTTTTTTCATTATCCTCTGCCTATTTTGATGGAGCTATTAAGTTTCTGTGCCTTTTATATGCTGTGTGCTAACTTGTGATAACAAAAATTCCTCACAGTCTTTATAATTGAAAGAAGAGCATTTAATGTGACAGAGGACATGAGACCATGTATAAGTTTTAGATGGGAACATGGAAAATTAACAGTGTCCCAATATTCACTGCATGAATGAAAGCAGAACTCCTTTAACTCATCACACTACTAAAAGAATGACATTTCAATAGGATGAAAACAGTTTTGTAGCAAAAGTTAAATGGGAGAACATTTCTTTCTGCTATTGCTCCAAAGCTATGATGAATACATTAATGGCGGATACAGAGAAACTTGATTCTAAGCATAAGATAGCAAAAGATAGGAAAATGGAAGATTGATGAATATAAAGAAAAAACTTCCATTTATTTTATGCCAGGAATATATTGCCATTACATTTTAAATTGCATTTAACTGATTTTACTTTACACTTATTTATGGAGCAGACTATTTTCAAAAGAAAACATTCTTAAAAGAGCAAATTGTAACACATATATTCTTTCTTGAATTTGTCTCACAGCTAAATTTACCATGGCTAATGAAGCTGTATAATTGTATAGGTTTGTGGAATATATAAAACATGACCTTTGGAAAACACAATTTCAGTATACTGGAATAATGTTAAAATAAATGTTCAGCATTTACACAAGAAAAAGAAGTTTCTATAACTTAAACTTCAAAGAATGTATTATATCACAAAGACATAACTTACTGCTTCAGTGTAAGCTTCACTGTTCTGTTCTTCATGAGCTTCTAGAAGTTTCTAATAACATAAATATGAAAAACTTAGTTCAGTATGCTAAAAAGTTCCATCTCTGAATAAAGGTATTTTAAATAGAGAAAAAGTCTTAGTATCACATTTACTGATATTGCCAAATACTTTACAAAATTGGAGAAATATTCAAGTACAAATACAGAATTACCCCAAGTCATGAATCCAGTAATTGTGTTAACATTTCTGAATTGCCTGCTTCAGACACAACGTTATGTCCCTGACTCTTAGTGGCATTTGAAATCTATTACACAAAAGCAGGAAAGACTCTTCAGCAGACTTCACAGAATTAGAACTTCACTTCATACACAGTTCTGACTGACAGCAAAGGCTTTTTTTCCCCAAAGTTCTAACATTACTTACTTTCAATAATTTACATTCTCTTGAATCAGTAAATGCTGGAAACATTTCCTCATATTTCTCAAGAGCAAGCTGAGAGAGAAAAACCATTTGTTAATATTTGACTCACTAGACCAGGAAACAAAGCTTTGAACAGTCTATTAAACTTCAGTGAAGACTCGTCTACATTCTATTTAAGTGTATAAGAAGTAGAGTGTTAAATTCAACATTAAAATTAACATAGGAATCCTATTTATTCTGATTTTCAATTTCAAGAATTAGATAATTAAGCCCTGGCTGGCGTAGCTCAGTGGATTGAGCGCGGGCTGCGAACCAAAGCATCGCAGGTTCGATTCCCAGTCAGGGCACATGCCTGGGTTGCAGGCCAGGTCCCCAGTGGGGACCACATGAGAGGCAACCACACATTGATGTTTCTCTCTCTCTCTCCTTCTCCCTCCCTTCCCCTCTCTAAAAATAAAGAAATAAAATCTTTAAAAAAAAAAAAAGAATTAGATAATTTACTGAAAACTCAGACTGATGTCTGTTGGCATTCATTAAATGAAATTCATTCTTAACATTGTTCTGTGTCCCCCCAAAAATCACTTAGACCATTGTTCGAGGGTAGAGGGAAGAATGCTTTTCCTTTTAGTGGTTTTAATCCTGCTGTTCCACCTCCAACTAAAAACAACAAGGTTACCCAACTCTCTGTCTCTTGTCTCTAGCTTTCACCTGGCTTTTCACCTTCTCACAATTCTCATTCCAATTACATTTCTAAGTTTAAAACAAAAGGAAGGTATTCTACTTTTATTGTCTCCCCCCTTAGGCGCATTAATTTCTTTAAGGCAAAACTACTCAAGGAAATGTGGCTACCAGGGAACTTTAAGAGAACAGCTTAGGCAGCTGTTACAAGATAACAGCTGAGGCACATACCGTATTATTATTACTATTTTTAAGGTACTCAGTTTAGTCTTGCAACTAATGAATATCACCCAAATGAAGTGATATCAAGAACAACACAGTACCGGAGTGAGACCTTCTCTCATGGGTAATGTGTATCAGTAAACTAGTACTGAAGGACTGACTCCTTACCTTGGCATTCAACTCATCAACTATGAAGTGACAGAGGGCTGCTTTAAAGAAGTAATCCTTTGCACTGTACTTCAACAGAGGATTATCCATGGTGTTTGCTCCAACCTAGGCAAAGAAAGCAGAGTCAAATTTAAAATGTTTGGCTGCTTCTTCTTCCTTTTTAAATTTAATTTATTGAGCTTCTTCTTTCTCTCTGCTGCATAGTATTCCATTGTATAAATGTACCACAGTTTTTTGATCCATTCATTTACTGATGGGCACTTAGGCTGCTTCCAGCACTTGGCTATTGTAAATTGTGCTATGAACATTGGGGTACATAAGTTCTTTTGAATTAGTGTTTCAGGATTCTCAGGGTATAATCCCAGCAGTGGAATCGCCAAGTTAAAAGGCAATTCCACTCTTGGTTTTTGAGGAAATGCTGTTTTCCATAGCAGCCACAACAGTCTGCATTCCCACCAACAGTGCACCAGGGTTCCCTTTCCCCATATGCTTGCCAGCATTTGTTGATTTGTTAATGATGGCCATCCTGAGCAGTGTGAAGTGGTATTTCATTGCAGGTTAAAAAGAAAAATTTAATTTACTGAGGTGACACTGATTAATAAAACCATACAGGCTTCAAGTGTACAACTCAATAAAACATCACCTGCATACTGCATCGTGAGCTAACCACCCAAAGTCAAGTTTCTTTCTATCCCCATTTATCCCCACTTTGCCCACTTCCACTTCTCCCCACCCTCCTTTCCCTCTGGCTATAAGGACACTGCTGACCATGTCTATAAGCTGCAGATAGATATTGTTTTTTAAACAGTTTGGTTTCTTATATTAGGCATACTGATTCTCATCCACTGCCTTAAGAAAATACTTCTGTATCTTATATAAGTTAGTTTAACTATGAAATAAATTCTTTTAATACAGTATCACAAACTAGAAAATTTTTATTAGAAGAAAAAATATTTAAGTGTTGACCTGTTAAAAATGAGTTAGAAGACTTCCACTTGCAGGAAGATGGAACAGACATACTTTGCTCTATCTTTCCTAAGTACAACTGAAAGCCCAGTTATTTTATATGAAGCAAATCTAAGACTGAAGGGTGAAGAGAAAAGAGCAGACTGATAGGGACCCTGAGATACAAGGGAAAACTTGACAGTGAGATCCCTGGGTTTTCTTTTTCTTTCATGTACCCTTGACTTTTTATAGAGAAAGCCAGCCACCTATAAAACCCATTGGACACAGGAAAAAAATAAAAGGGAATAGACAAAGAGTCTGCTGTCTCCAACCAAAAGGACTAGCAAAGAGGCAGCTTAGCAAGACAGCAAATGTTAATACTGCTCTACTACAGCCAAACACCACAAGAAAACTGTGGCTCTACCCCCACTCACATTATCAAAGGCCAAGGAGGAAACCAAGATGTCCATCTTATCAAGTCTGCGAAGAGGAGCTCAACATTCCTGCCAAGGTGGCTTCAGAGAAAGCCAAAAGGGAAACTAATCCTCCATCCCTGCCAGCTAGTAATGAGCCCACCCTCCACCCCTGTTGCTGAGGTAGTGAAGACCACATGAGGAACCTGGTTCTACCACCATCCAGCAGGAGAAGAAAGCAGGAGAAGCCATATTATTATCAAAAAAGTTGACTTCAGAGCAAAGAAAACTACCAGAGAATAACATTATACAGGGTGGGCAAAAGTAGGTTTACAGTTGTGAGTACAGAAAACACAGAATTTATTCTTGTATTACTTATTAATTGTGTTATTTTCCATATGAACAACTGTAACAAACCCACTTTGCCCCACCCTGTATAATGGTAAAAGGGTCAACTCACCAAGAAGACATAGCAATTTTAAATATGTATGTCGGAAGCAAGAGAGTCACAAAATATGTGAAGCAAGGACTGATAGAAATGAAAGGAGAGATAAACACAACCATAATTATAGTTGGAGACTTCCACATTCCAAGCTCATCAATGGATAGATCTAGAAACAAAACTGACAAGTATATAGAACTCAACAACATCAACAAAGATAATATAATCAACATTCATAGAACATGTCACACAGGAGAGCAGTACAGAACATATTCCAAGAAAGACCCATATTCTGGGATATAAACCAACTGCAACAAATAGAATGTGTTCTCCAGAAGCAATGGGTCAAACCAGAAGTCGGCAACAGAAAGATAACAGGAAAATCTCCAAACACCTGTAAATTAAACAAAACACTTCTAAATAACCCATGAAAATCAATAAATCCAATGAAATGAATTAAAAAAATAGAACAATATAACAGTGAGACATAGCCAAAAGTGGTAAGAGGGAAACTGATAGAACTAAAATTGCACGCACACAAAGAAGAAAATCAGTAAGCCAAGTTCCCACTTTAACTTGCTACCAAAAAAAGCAAGATAAATCCCAAAACCTGGGAGGACAGAAATAATAAAGTTAACTGTGACAACCAATGAACTCGAAAACAGAAAAAATACAATAGAGAAAATAACTGAATTCCACCAAGTGTTTAAAGAATGAACACTAATCTTTTACAAACTCTTCCAAAAAAATAGACGAAATGGGAATAGTTCCTAACTCACATGAGGTATTTACCTTACTACCAAAATCAAACACATCAAAAGAAAACAAAATTAAAGATCAATGTCCCTTTATGAATATGAATGCAAAATCCTCAACAAAATACTAGCAAACTAATTCCAGCAACTTAGGAAAAGAATTACATAACTATAAAGTTAAGGATTTTTGTCTACAGTGAAGTCTGGCCTTTGCCCATGACTCCTGATAGGTAATTGTTTAAGCCCTTGTAATGTCCTGCCTGGTAAGAGTGTTTTTCTTTACTTGGGGGCCTTAGGCACTGTGATTCAACACACCCTGTGGAGGAACTAGAGGGACTGAAGAATATAGTCAGCCACATGGATGGGATGGTCAACCACATCTACATGACTGAGCCATAGTCTAATAAAAACTTTAGACTCTACATTCAGGTGAGCTTCCCTTGTTGACGACACTCTTCCACATATTTTCACATATTGTTAAACAAAGTAAGTGCTATATTTTCACATATTGTTAAACAAAGTAAGTGCCATTTGTACAACTCTACCGGGGAGGACAATAGGAAGTTCCACACTTGGAACCCTCCTGGATCCTGCCCTATGACACATCTTACTTTAGCTGATTTCCATCTGTATACTTTTTATAATAAACCATAACTGTAACAGCTTTCATTGAGTTCTATGAGTCCTAGGGAATTACCAAACCTGCAGGTGTTCTTGGAGACCCCTAAACTTTGCAATGACCAGTTATGATTTGTCCCAGAAATGTAAAGTTGGTTCAACATATGAAAATCAATGAAATATAGCATCTTAATAGAATTAAAAAAACAAAAGCTTTATAATCCTCTCAACAGATACAGAAAAAGCACTTGACAAAATGCAATACCTTTTGATGATAAAAAAACTAGGAAGAAAAGGGAACTTCCTCAAACTAATAAAGGGCATCTATTAAAAAACCCATGGCTAACATCATACTTAATAGTGAAAGACTGAAAGCTTTCCTCCTAAGATGGGAACAAGAAAGGGATGCCTGCCCTTGCTACTTCTATTTAACATTATACTGGAAGTTATAGCCAGGACAAGTGACAAAAAAATGAAGTAAAGGGCATTCAGATGGAGAAAAAGTAGTAAAACTATTGCTATTGGAAGATGACATTATTTTGTATATTAAAAAATCCTAACGAATCCACAAAGCAAGCACTGGAGCTAATAAACAAGTCCAGCAATGTTTCAGTGTATGAACCTAGCAATTAACAATCTGAAAAGGAAACAAACTCCATTTATAATAGCATCAAAAGAATAACATACTTAGAGGCATATTCAGCCAAAGAAATGTAAGACTTGCACACTGAAAACTATAAAATATTGAACAAAATTAAAGATATAGTAAGTGGAAAGTCATCTTATGTTCACAGATTATAAAACAATGTTAAGATGACAATACTTTCCAAATTGGTCTACAGATTCAATGCAATCCCTGTTAAATCACAGCTGGTTTCTTAGCAGATAATGACAATTGATTCTAAAATTCATATGGAAAGGCAAAAACCCCAAATAGCCAAAGCAATCTTTAAAAAGAAATTAGAAGACTCACATGTCCTGATTTCAAAATTTACTACAAAGCTACAGTAATCAAACAGTGTGACAATGGCATGAAGATGAACATACAGATCAACATATTAGGACAGAGAGCCCAGAAATAAACTTTTGCATATTGGTCAAATAATTTTCAACAGGGTACCAAGACCATTCGATAGCAAAAGGAAAGTGTATTCAACAAATAGTGGTGAGAGCACTGAAAGTCTACAGGCAAAAAACAATGCAGTTGAATCCTCAACTAACATCATATGTAAAACATTAAATCAATATGAATCAAAATTCTAAACCTAAGAACTAAAACCATAAAACTTGTAGAACAAAATACAGAGGAAAAGCTTAATAACTTGGACTTGGTAACTTCTTAGATACATGAAAATCATAGGCAAGAAAAGAAAAAATAGAAAAATTGGCCTCAATACAAATTTAAACCTTTGTGCATCAAAAGATACTAATAACAGAGTAAAAGGGCAACTGACAGAATGGGAGACAACATTTGCAAATCACTTATCTGATAAGGGATTAATATCCAGAATATATAAATAACTTCTAAAACTCAATACCAAAAAAAGAAATGTGCATATGAATGTCCAATAAGCACATGAAAAGATACTCAACATTACTAATCATTAGGGAAATGAAAATCAAAAACATGAGATAGTGCTTCACACTCATTAGGGTGGTTATTATTAAACAAACAAACAAACATAAAACAAGAAGTATTAGTGAGACTGTGGAGAAATGGAAACCCCTGTACATTGCTGGTAGGATGGTGAAATGGTATGGCAACTGTGGAAAACAATCTGGCAGTTCCTCAAAAAGTTAAAAATGAACTTATCATATGATCCAGCAATATCCCAATCCCAGGTACATAGCTAAGAGAACTGCAAACATACCCCCAACAAAAACTTGGACACAAGTGTTCACAGCAGCTAGGATTCATAACAGCACCAAAGTGAAAACAACCCAAATTTCCATCAAATAATAAATGGATAAACTGGAATATTACTCAGCTATGAAAATGAATGAAGTGTCAATACATGTTACAACATAAATGAACCTTGAAAAAAAAAGCTAAGTGAAAGAAGCCAGCCAGAAAAGGCCATACAATATATGATTCCATATATGTTAAAGGCCTAGAATAGGCAAATACATTTAGAAAGACAACAGATTGTGGTTTCCAAGGACTGGGAGGAGGAGACAATGAGGTTTCTTTTTACGATGATAATGTTTTGGAATTAGGTAACTGTAATGATTATATCTTTGTGAATATACTAAACACCACAGACATGGTACTTATTAAAAGGATGAATTATATAATATATGAATTGTATCTCAATAAAAAAAGAAAGTTAAATTAAAAGTTTTAATTAAAAAAAAGATTCAGAGTAAATTCTACCAGAAGTTGAAGAGACAGCAGTAACCTCACCTGCTCATAGATTTCAATGGCTTTCTGGTATTGCTCAAGCTGGGCAGCATATGCTGCCACCTTCAGCAGACACTTGTTAGCTGAACTGAAATCAAGAACCAGAGTAGAGTAAGTAACAAATTGATAGAGAAATAAAAAGATATCCCAGTGCACCTTCATTTGGTACAGTACAATACGTTCATAGAGTATAGTGAAGATCTGTCTTTTCTTTTGGTCCCATTTCCCTCCCTTTATTCCCTTCCACCCTGTGCACCTCCTCCCACCTGCACTCCCCCGCTTGAGTTCATGTCCACAGGCCCTACATATAAGTTCTTTGACTTCTATATTTCCTATACTATTCTTAACCTACCCCTGTCTATCTTCTATCTAACCATTTATGCTACTTATTTCTCTGTACCTTTTCCCCCTCTATCCCCACCCACTCCCCCGCTGATAACCCTCCACGTGATCTCCATTTCTGTGATTCTGTTCTGATCCTGTGATTCTAGTTGTTTGCTTAGTTTTTGTTTTAGGTCCAGTTGTTAATAACTGTGAATTTCTTGTCATTTTACTATATTTGTTTTTTATCTTCTTTTTCTTAGATAAGTCCCTTTAACATTTCATATAATAAGGGCTTGTGATGATGAACTCCTTTAACTTGACCTTATCTGGGAAGCATTTTATCTGCCCTTCCATTCTAAATGGTAGCTTTATTGCATAGAATAATCTTGGATGTAGGTCCTTGCCTTTCGTGACTTTGAATACTTCCTTCTAGCCCCTTCTTGCCCGCAAGGTTTCTTTTGAGAGATTAGCTGATATTCTTATGGGAACTCCTTTGTACGTAACTGTCTCCTTTTCTCTTGTTGCTTTTAAGATTCTTTCCTTCTCTTTACTCTTGAGTAGTATAATTATGATGTGCCTTGGTGTGTCCAACTTCTTTGGGACTCTCTGAGCTTCCCAGACTTCTTGGAAGTCTATTTCCTTTGTCTATTTCCTGGGTGAGTGAATTTGTGTACGTTCTAGGACCCCTTGGTGGTCTCTCCAATGAACTCTCCTATGAGGCTGGGAGTTTCTCCTGCTGCCTCAGGCCGCACAGGTGTTTTCGATCAGAGGTTTGAAGTTTATTTCCTCGTGCTAGAACTCTGGGTTGCACAGTCTGTCTCAGACCCCAGTTGTTCCTCCCGGTTTATCTGTATTCAAATGTGGGACTGCCCAGTCTGTAATCTGCCACCTCACCGGATCTGCCAGCCACTACCTTGACTGCCAGCTGCCCCCTTGCCGTAAGTCCTTTCCACCCGGCTGCCCATCTCTGCCCCATCTACTGGTCTGGATGAATGTTTCTTCTTTAATTCCTTGGTTGTCAGACTTCCATACAGTTTGGTTTTCTGTCAGTTCAGGTTGTTTTTTGTTTTTAAATTTGTTGTTGTCCTTTTGGTTGTGTGAGGAGACACAGTGTGACTACCTACACCTCCATCCTGGCTGGGAAGACCTGTCTCTTATCACACTTGACAAAAACCCATACTTACCTATTGGATTCTTCTCCTTTGTAATAATCAGCTGATTGTTCATAATGTGCAATAGCCTGAAAAGACACACATATATTATTCAAACTTGTTTAAACTTGTTTAAACAGTTGCATTTAAAAATTACACTTACATAGGTATTTTTCTTATAAATAAACTTATCTCAACAGTAAACCCGTCATAATTTAGCCTACTTTATTTAGGAAACAGAAAAATACATGCAGCTCTGGAAGCCTGGTGGCAGAATGCTTGCTGTCCATCAAAATCTCTTCTCCTCTTCCCCAGTGGCAAACACAGCTACACCATTTTCCCAGCCTATACTCGTTAGGGTAGCTATGAGACCTATTCTTTCCAATGGAATATAAACAGACATGCTGTAAACTACTTCCAGACTTGGTCCATACATCAGACCTTGCATCCTGTGCTAGGTCTTTTCCTTTTCTCATGAGCTAGAATGTCAATGGCCAGTCTAGAGTAACAATGGAAGCCAAAAGCTAGATGGCAGAACTTTCCTTCTCAGATCCTAAATAATTACAAAGGGTAGAATGCACCCCAAACCCTTTGTTCCCACCACTGCCAAACCCAGAACAGCTACACTGGATTATTAATTTTGAGATATGTAGAGTCCTATTAGATTTAGATTTATGACTTGCTAAAGCAGCAGACTATCTTCACTAATAACATAAGTGTCATCTAAAATAAAGGTGTTGTTTGAAATCTAAAATGTGTGGTGCTGAATAAACAGTGATGTGGAGAGGAAACAGAGGTTGCAGGCTTGAAAGCTAGAAGCTATTGTTCTGTTGTGGCATAAGATTTAGTAAAATCAAGCATGTGACAATGAAGAAGGCAAAACACATGCCTATTGGAGCTGGAAACTCTGTGGAAATAAAATCTATGGAAAAAGCCAAATGACAGTGTGTACTACTATTTCCAGCAAGGTTTTATAAGAAAAAATAATGCAAGCAATTAGCTGTTTGGTAGGCAATTATGAAAGGAAACATACAAAGTGCAGAGATAGGGCCTTATTAGATTGGAAAGGCCAATGCCCCTCATAGCAAGAGGTAAGTTTGAACAATGTTTTAAATGATGGTTCTGGAAAACTTTTCTGTAACAGGCCAGATAATAAATATTTTAGACTTTGTAAACTATACATTCTGTTTTTACTATTTATCTCTCCTGTGGTAGCACAACTGTAGCCACGAATGATACATAAATGAACAAGTGTTCCTATATGCAAATAAACCTTATTCATGGACAACAAAATTTCGGTTTAATTTTTATGTCATGAATACTTTTCCCCTCAATGATTAAAAAATGTGAAAACTATTCTTAGCTTTCAGACATACAAAAACAGATGGTTGGTTTGTAGATTATTTTTTAAGGTTTTCCCAGTAAACCTAAAAGAAACCTATGTGGACTTCCGGCCAAGATGGAGGCATAGGTAGACATGCTGTGCCTCCTCACACAACCAAGATAGGGACAACAACAATATAGAAACAGAATAACAACCAGAACTGACAGAGAATTGAAGTGTATGGAAGTCAGACACCCAAGGATTTGAAAGTGGGCACATTCATCGAGACCGATATCTTCGAGTGAGGATTTAAAAACTGACTCAAGACTCCCCGGGACCCGTGAGGCCCAGGCCCCGGAGGTAGGAGAAGTGAGCGCCCCTCGGGACCCAGAGACTGCGCACCCGTGGACCCGGAAAAGCCCAGGCACTCCCCGGGACC
>CM052547.1:52985533-53009452 GCA_028533065.1 Trachops cirrhosus | reverse complement strand
TTACCTACAAAGGAGTTCTTATCAGACTATCAGCTGATTTCTCAAAAGAGACCTTGCAGGCAAGAAGGGGCTAGAAAGAAGTATTCCAACTCATGAAAGGCAAGGACCTACATCCAAGATTGCTCTATCCAGCAAAGCTTTCATTTAGAATGGAAGGGCAGATAAAGTGCATTTCAGATAAGGTCAAGTTAAAGCAGTTCATCATCACCAAGCCCTTATTTTATGAAATGTTAAAGTGAGTTAGCTAAGGAAAAGAAGATAAAAAACATCTATAGTAAAATGACAGCAAACTCACAATTATTAACAACCACACCTAAAACAAAAGCAAACTAAGCAAACAACTAGAACAGGAACAGAACCACAGAAATGAAGATCATATGGAGGGTTAGCAACAGGGGAGTGGGAAGAGGAGAGAGGGGGAAAAAGTACAGAGAATAAGTAACATAGATGGTAGGTAGAAAATAGATAGACGGGGAGGGCAAGAATAGCATGGGAAATATAGAAGCTAAAGAACTTATACATATGACACATGGACATGAACTAAAGGGGGGGAATGTGTGTGGGAGAGGGTGTGCAGGGTGGAGGGGAATGAAGGGGGAAATGGGACAACTGTAATAGCATAATCAATAAAATATATTTTAAAAAAAAAGAAAGACTTGAGAGAAGCAGACACATGGCCAAGTTGGTGTTCACCTACCTTCTTCCCAAGGGTCAAGGCCTGAAGATAAGGATGTGCAAATGCTCACAGTACTTAAGTTTCTTTCGCAGGGTCACAGAGGCCTCCCCAAAAGAGAGATTCTCCTGATATGAATCACATGAGCGGAAATAGCAAGTAAATCTGAACTAGTCCTCATATTTTAGATACTGACCCTAGGAAAACAGCCCATTTACTCCTTAGCCACCAAGTCCCTAAAACTTCCACATGAAGCCATGTATGATTTATCACTCTATTCCACTCAACACCACTGGAAGAGAAAAGGATCCCTGGAGTCAACTACCTGCTTTAAACCAAGTTTATTAGGAAGTGAATCCATTGCTTACCTTCTCAATGTCTACAAGTTCAGTCTCATAAATCTCAGCAATGGTAATGTGGTGTTTAGCTGCGATTGTAAACCTTCCCTGGGGGGATGACAAAAAACATAGTCACCTTATGTTTTGCCTATTTTAATGACAACCCACTTAGAAGCAAGAAAAAAAAAGAATACAACTCTAAACCATTTCAAGGAGTCCACCCCACAGCCACTCAAGCAAGGCAATGTCTTACCATGTCTGTGTAAATGTCGATGGCTGCATTTAAGCAGTTGATAGCCTCTGAAGCGTAGGCATTTAAGAAAAACAATGAAAAATCCATTCAGTCAAACAGAGTTCAGGTGAGCCTATCTTTCTGGCTGCTACTAGAATACTAAGGGGGTTCCATTTGGGGGGCGGGTTGGTTAGTGAGAAGCAAACACTAATCAAACACAAATCCAGACCTCCTCGCCATGGTCTCTACACAGCAGCTGCAGTGCAACTTAGGGAACTGGAGCTAGAGTGGTATTAGATCAGTTACTCTTAATCTAAGAGTGAGGACTCCACCCAAGGGAGACACATTGCATTATAAAGAAAACAAATATGGGTTGTCAACAACAATGATCATCTACATCAGCTATAACATAAATGTAAATGAATTCTTCAGTGAGATCATGTATATATATATTCATTTTGGAAGATAATACTTTACAGGAAAGATGACTTAATAGGCTACTGTTCATGCAGCCAAATTAAAAAGACTTTGAAATCCTTGTGCAGATAGCTCTTAAGTGAAGTCAACATTTTGTACAATGTTAAAGATGCTAAATTTTGGTGTGCTAACATATACACAAAAGGAAGAAAAATCTAATAAATGACAGTGTTAATAAAGTATATCGATCTCCTTTTTTTAATCTTTTAACTGAAAACTTTATTGGTGACCTGAAAATGTGTACAAGTTAAAACATGAATACTTCATATGGTTTACTTACAGCATTTAAATTTTCAAAGAACATTACACTGTAAGAAATGACTCAATTCTTTTTTCTTTTCACTGTAAGTAAAGGCTAACATGGCTACAGCAAAAATGCAGGTATGAATTATGACGAGAACCAACACATATTTGGAAATCAGGCCACATAAGCTTGGCTGATGCATTTGGCCATTTCACTGGCTTTCAAAAATAAAGATTTGTAAATACTTTCCACCCTGCATTCATGTACATACATCATCTACATACATCATCTATGTTCTTGTATAAAATTGATGCCCACAGGGTTGGTATTTAGGGATGCACTGAAATGGCTTCTGAGGTAAGGTAAGCATTTCATGGGATGAAGTAACCAGGTTCAAAATAAAAAAGCTGGAAGTTTGCATTTTAAAACTGAGCACACCTTTCCAGATAAAATGGATTAAACTACTGTCCAGAGATTTTCATGGAAATTTTCATTGTATCTACAGAATTTAAAGTGTCTACAAGAGCTGCAGGCCCTTAATTAACACACTTGACATTTTGCTTCTTAAAGATTTAACATTCTCGACAAAAAAACTTCAAAACAAAACCAGTTTTCTCTAGGAAGCACTTCCAGCCTCAAGAATATGCATGATTTTAGAGTGTGTGAAGCCCACTCTTCTCTTAATAGTCTTCATAGAAGCATCTTAGGGACTCAGGAGTTCGGGGCATCACAATGCTCAGGGCCTGAGTGAAATGTCTTCTTCTAATGCACTTGGCTTTCATGTCTTCTTCCAACACCAGCAAGGCAGCCTATCTGCAGATGGCTATGACCTCTGTTCCTGAGGATGTGTCCGTTTGGAGGATGAGTTCATTCAGATCAATGTCCTGACTGACTGGCATAGAGTGAAACTGCAGGTTAAAGATTTCCCTCCTTGTGGTTGCATCTGGTAAAGGCACATTGGATGATTCTATTGATTCTTCTAGGTCACATCAATGCCTTGTCTATCCTATCTGGGTGGTTAGTAGCAGCCAAAACTGGAATGTCCTTTAACTGCTCGATGCCATCCATTTCCATGAGGAGCTTAGCCAGAACACAGTCAGCCACATTCTCAGCACCTGAAGAGCTGCCCATTTCAACCGCTAAGGTGTCCAGTTCGAAGAAAACAATGGAAGGACCACCATTCTTGCTTTGTGGAAGACCTCTCTAACAGCTCTTTCAGATTTACCAACATACTTATTCATTAATTCAGGCCCCTTTATGGCTAGGAAATTCAGTCCACTTTCATTGGCCAAAGCTTTGGCGATCATCATTTTAGAGCATCCAGGTGGCCTGTACAGAACTTCCTTAGGTGGCTGAACATGCATTTGGGTGAAAGACTCCAAGTGCTTCAAGGGCCATTCCATAGCCTGTTTCAGTTTCAGTTTGGTATTTTCCAGTCCTCCTATATCTGACCAGAATACATTTGGAACATCAACTGCAACCTCCCTCATGGCACTGGGCCTGACTTCATTCATCGCCTGCAAGAAATCATTCAGAGGGATCTGCACCAACCCAACCACCTTGCTGTTAGGGAGGTTAGGCCGTTTCTTCAGGAATCTCTGCAAGGCACAGAGACCTGATTCATTATAAAGGCTTTCAGGTCTGCTCCAATGTATCCATGAGCACTGTTTGCCATCTGCAGCAGCTCAGCTTCAATGAGGACATGGGGCACCTTTAGAAGTAGTTTCCAAAGGAGCAAGTCCTGAGCATTAGGAACTCCAATCTCAATCTCTTTATTGAATCACCCAGGTCAGCGGTGTGCAGCACCCAAAGCACGCGGGCGATTTGTGGCCCCGATGACTAACACCTGTCCTTCACTTCCTTCTGAATCAATACTATCCATCAGTGTTAGGAGAGAAGCTACAACTCCTTTTACCACTTCATTCTGAGTCCCTTCTCTTTTGGGGCCCTGGCAATCATGGTATTCCCATGATTGGGGGGTGGAGGAGGCATAGAGTAGCACTCCTCTAGGCAGAGGGATTCTATAACTCTTGAAAAATTCAACCTGCTTGAGAGGAAGTTCAATTATTTCTCCAATTGTTTTCAGCTGACCATTTAAGCCTCCTATCATGTCATAAGTTACTTGGTTCTCTTGCTCCTTTGAATTTGTATGAATTTTTAAAAAATTGACTCTGGTTGTTGTAGAAATGGAATAAAACATATCAGTGTTGCACTGTGCTCCCAGACTGGCTGACTTTGGCACGCTCTCTTCATTGGCAAGGCCCTTGTTTCCTTCTCCTGCAGATGCAAAGCGACATTCAAGGGCTGTGACTACCTCGAGCTTGATGAGCCCAAGCCCACTGATGCCACCAGGACTCTATGTGACATCCAACAAAATGTCACCAGTTTTATTTTTCTTTCTGTCATCTACTGGTTTGCAGGGAATACTGCCTGACGATGGGACCCGGGGCTCAGCCAGATCCAGCTAGCTTAGGTGTAAGGGCAGATCCAGCACCAGCCTGTTCAGAGGCTGCTCCCTGGGTGTCAGTGTCAGAGTCGCTCTGCAGCTGTTGCAGTACCATGCTATCTGCCCCTTTCACCTGCAGCACTTGCTACTTGTACACTCATCCAGAGAATGTAATGTACAGGATGTTGCCTGGTAAAACAATCTTGTCATCTAGTTTTCTCAGAAAACAATCAACCAGTTGTTCTTCAATGATATCCACATTTTTGTCACTGAGTGTCACTTCCATCTCCTCAGCCTGCCACATGGCACCCAGCAGAGACTGGAAGTGGATGGATGTCATTGCCACCTCAGACACCCACATTCTTCTGGGCTATTTCACTCAGGCCAACCTTGCCTCCAGGAAACCCAGACACAGGCCAGGCTGTGTAGATCTCCTATTTTCCATGTAAACTGGTAAGCAGCACTGGTCGACCTATACATGTATTTGCAGGCTTCATAATGCTGAGTCCAAGTTGAACAAGGGAATTCTGGAACTTTTCAGGAATTTCTTCATCCTTTTCTAAGAAGCTGATCACCACCAGAGTCCTGGTCACCACTGCGAAGCCAGCTTCAGCACAAGTCCCCGAGGCCCCCACAGGGGAGTGAGCCACAGTGGGCGAGGGGGAACTGCTGTTGGAGCTCTAGTTGAGCCATTTTCAGTTCTTCATGGACGACATGATCAGAAGGCAGCCTGGAAGTTGAAGCCTTAATCTTCTAAAGCAGTGAGACAACACACCATCACAAAATGGTGGTGTTTTTAATTCTGGCATTTGTTTGACAGTCCCACATTTATTGCTTCTGGAAAAGAGGCAGCAAAGTAAAAAGGCCTGACTAAAGAATAGAAAGCTGATTAACAAAAAAATAGCCCTGGCTGGTGTGGCTCAGTGGATTGACAGCTGTCCTCCAAACCAAAGGGTGGCCAGTTCTATTCACAATCAGAGCACATGCCTGGGTTGCATGCCAGGTACCCAGTAGGGGGCACACAAAAGACAACCACACACTGATGTTTCTCTTCCTCTCTTTCTTCTTTCCCTTCCCCTAATCTTTAAAAACAAACACATTACCTCTTTAAAGCACAAAAACAAAAAGCAATTTCCTCCTAAACTATGTCAGAAATTTCGAGTCACTGTCACACCTTTAAAAATACAAAAAAAGAAAGAAAAAAATAAGCTACCTATAATCCCACTTAAACTCACTCTTAGTATTTGATGTGCTTTGCCTTCTAGTGTTTTCTAGATGCATTTCTGTGTGCACAGACTTTATTATAAATTTGAGATCTCAATTCTCATGTGGTTCTTTAGTTACCATGTGAACATTTCCAGGTTACTAAAGATTCTCTGAAAGAAGGGATTGTAATGACTGTAACATATTCTACAATACCGATGCATTAAAAACTATTCTCATCTTTTGCTCATTTAAGCTTTGTTCAGTTTTTCTCTTTTAGACATAAGTTGTGATCAATCTCTATGTAAAAGCCCTTGAAAATATCTTATGATATAGTCATAAAATTTGGAATTTCTATGTTAAAATGGACTGCTAAAACTGAAATTGAGAACAGGCTGACAGTGACCAGAGGGAAGAGGGGAGGGAATTTTAGGGGGAAAGGGAAAGGGTTTGTATGAACAAGTATAAAGGACACATGGACAAAAACAAGGGGGGTATGGAAACAGGAGGGAGGTGGGGAGGGCTGGGGTGGGCTGGGATGGGGGTAAAAGGCAGAAAACTGTACTTGAACAACAATTAAAGTAAAATAAAAAAAAAGAAGAAGAAGAAAGAGAACTCCATAGCTATGAGTGCATGTGTGGAAATTCATGCTTTTAATCGCTAAGTGTGCACTCCTCTAACTAAAAGAGAAGTAATATTTACAAAATTTTACCACTTTAAGTACCCAACTTCATTCTTTCCTTAAAACAAATACTCTGAAAAACAGTTTAAAAAGTTAGATAACTATTATGTGAGTAAGCTGATTTTAACCATCGGATATTACAATCTCCCATTAATTGGATCTTACAACTTACTAGGTATTTAGGAGTGAGGGACTATGGGAGTTTCATTTAATAAGCAATATACATACATTCATAAAATTAGGATATAAGAAACCTTAGATAAAATTAAAGCTTATTTCCAAAAAATTCTCCAAAATGTCACATAAAGTTTAAGAAAATGATGTTAAGCAGATAAACAGGATAAATTTAACATATCTTGTCATTAAACCTCCAAATGATTAAAGAAAAATTTCTAAAGTTACCAAAATCTCTATACTATAAAGTACAACAATTTATTTTTACCAAGGCTCAAAAAGCCCAGCAGTATAACCTGTGAAAAGGTTGCCAACATCAGCCCTACTGCCCTAGACCAGTGATTTTCAACCTTTTTCATCTCATGGCACACATAAACTTATTACCAAAATTCTGTGGTACGCTAAAAAAATATAATTTTGCCAAGCTGACCAAAAAAAAAAAAGTTATCATTTGATTCATGCACAATAGATGGCTACTGTACTGGCTGCTGTTATTTGTTTCATTAACATTCTAAGAGAAAAGTGGTTAGTGCCCCTGACTAAATAGTCAGTTATTGTATGTTTTAAAAATTCCTTTAGCCACAGCACAATGGTTAAAAATCGCTGTCTAGACAGAGGTGTGTCTTACCTTGAGGATCTGCCTTTTTGTAAGCATTCCCAGCATCCACAAAGCTGGTAGCAGAATCATGTTTGCTCTGAAGCTGCATATGGAGCTTGGCTGCCTGACAAAACGCATTTCCTGCAGCTGAGGAAGATAAATTACTACAATTAAACAGAGAGGCACAAGTATCCCCACAGAACGGCCCATGTCCTAAGTACTAGACCTACTCCTAGAAAGTTCCATTCCACTGAAAAGAAGCACTCCAGTCAGAAGCACATGAAAATGTGATCTAGTGCATCTTAGGTGTATATAAAAATAACCAGAATCAGTCAAACAGTGATAAAAGCTTCTCTCAGCCACAGAGGACCTCCCAAGTGGCCCCTAAGAAATAAGCCTCCATTCAACAGCAACAGCCTAATCCTAGGCTGTTCAATTCTGTTCTACAAAGTATACTGAACAATGACTGGCAGATTTAAGCTACTAATGTTTAAACAAAGGTGAAATACTGACATCATTTATTTGATCATCTTTCTATCTTACAGTGTCCACTGGACTTAGTTGTGATTGAAGAAAACTGCTAATGAAGGCTTCATGGACAAAAGTTTCTCAAAGACTGATAATTATGCCTAGAATTATGAAATTCAGTTTTTTCTTAAGTTTATGACACAATATGACTGCAATTTATGAGGTTTAATCTGTCTGTATTCCACTTAGTCTGAAAACTCACACTACTTCCCTGCAGAATTATAGATGGATTTGGTTATGGGGTGCTGCCCATGTCTTTTTTGGGACATAGCACAATGTAAAAGATTTGTGCACTAAAATTTGTTCAGAAAAGGTTCTGGATCCAGGACTATGAATTCTGGAGTGGCAAAAAAAAATGAAGGAAGGAATCCCCTAACAGAGAAGTCACACGAATAAGGAACAAATGCTTAAACGCAAGAAAGGGCTGAAACTAAGCCAAAGAGAAGCCCATGCTTACCCATGGGAGGAGGAATGAAAGTGCAGGGGCAGTGAAAATCAAGACTGATGACACTGACAGGCCAGTTCAAGGAAGTTAAATGTTAACATGAGAAACCTGGGCAAAGACGAATCTACTTCAACATGAAGTTCTCAGTTCAGAGAGAGCACAGTACCATGCAAGTGCCTCAGAAAAATGAGCACCATAGACTGGGAAGCACATAGGCCTATGGAGACACAGCTCAGTAAGATCTGGAATAGGGAAGTCAGTACCAACAGGAAAGGAGGGAAAGGAATTTGCTCCAATGGAAAAAGCAAAATTAAGAATATTACAGAACCTTTTGGTCTTAAAAAAACATATTTCAAAAATATACAGAATATAGTGTCAGATGCCTAAGTACCCACTGCTGGTATTAAATGTTTACTTTAAATTCCTTTTTAAGAGATAAAACATTCATTCCATTAAAGCTTTGCCTGCTGTCCACTGTCCCTACCCCCTTTACCAGAGGTAACCACATAATTCCCACTTGAGTTTCTGGACTTTCACTTGAGGGAAAAAAGGTAATACAAACTCCCCAGCCAGCCTGCCCAGGTTTAACTCTTGTTCTGTACAAGACAAAAAGAATGCCCAGGCAGTTTTGAAAATATTTAACCACCAGCATGAACAGAGAACTCCTGCCCACCTGGCTTTAACCCTTTCATTGATGAATCATGAGGCTGGGGTTCCCAGAGGAGGGGCCAATACCACTTCATGGGTAGTGGGCAGGCACCTGAAGTACTTGGGGCAGCAGCTAACGTGTAAATGGCAGTTCAGGAATACATCAGCTGAATGGAAGCTTTGATGGGTTCCTCCTTGGAAAAGTACAGTGATAACTTGGTTCTCCCAAGTAAAGTGCTTACAACAGACTGGCTCCAGTTACACATCATTATTATTATTACAGGCAAATCTACCCTACATCTACCAATAGCAGTGGTTTGGCATGTTTAAATGTTATCATTTCCTTTAAAACTTACATCTTTTCTCTTCCACCAATAATTTCATTTCTGCAGTTTATCTATGTTGACCAATTATGGTCCAGCCTTTCCCCACTAAGCAGAACACCACAACATCCAGGCTCTTTAGGGCAATTCCCCAGACAACATTAAGTGCTTTGAGTTTATAGTTTCATGCTCCCACCTCCCAAAACTAGTTGCTGGCTTACTTTTCACAGAATACTCATTCCAATCACTGCTAACAAATACCAGCTTGATTTCTCCAAACTTAGAACTGTCTTTAAAGAAGCATATAGTAAAATCATACAACTTCTCAAGTTAAATTTCTTCACCTATAAAATTGGTCTAATACCTGCCAGGATTCTCTCTCAAAAGCTAAGTATCAAACAAATTAGCTTAATCTTTATAAAAGAACTTTAAAACTATAGAGGTGCAGTGGTGTTAGGATAACCACTACTGCAACACAGAAATAATTCCATAGAATCTAATATTTATTCATTTACTACACAAATATCCTCAGCATCTACTGTGTTGCAGACACCAGTCCAGGCCCTGAAGGTATAGCAGAGATGAAACACAGAAACATCCTGGCCTTTTATGGTTTACATTCTAGTGAGGGGACAGTACATAATAAAAACGCACACAATATAAATTAGTAAACATTGTTCACTTATTTTTGCTAGATGGTGATAAGGGAATTGGAGAAAAGGGAAGGGGATTTCCAGGAAAAAGAAGATTGCTATCTTTAAAAGGGGTATCCAGGGAAGACCTGAGAAGACAACATTTGAAAGGGATAAAGGAAACAGAATCAGGCACGTTCTATTTTGGGGAAGAGAGTGCATGAAAGGCTCTGAGAAGGGAGCTAGGTGAATGAGGGGAGTGGGTAAACAAGGTCAGAGACAGAGATCAAGGTTCAGGTAGATCCTGAAGGCTACTGTTAAGGACCTAGCTCTTATTTAAAATGACATAAGCTGACTTACGGAATTTCCTTAGTGTTAGAACATCTGATTACCAGGTAAGAGAAATAGGTGATCTTTTCAGAATAAGATCACTTTCCACCTCTGATTACAAGACCTGAACAAAACATGTGAATGCTGCAATAATACTTTTTTCTCCTCCATTTTTTTGCAGTACATTATAATTCAGGTATAAGTGCATTCTGAAATCCTATAACATAACCTTATAAAACTAAACTTCTAAAAAAATTTAGAGCCAGAAAAGACCTTTCAGATTCATCTAGTTCAACAGCATTTTCTTCACTGAAATGATTTTAGAGAACTAGCTTTAAAAGCAAATGGGTAAATCAAAACATTATATACCTTAAACTTATACATTTTATGTCTATTATATCTCAATAAAGCTAGAGGGGGGAAGCAAATGGGGGAACAACCCTGAAGAGGCCAAGGACCCCCTTCTGTAGGTCATGTAGCAGGTGTAAGCCAGGGCCAGAGACCATGTCCCTGTGAAGGCCACCTCCATTTCACTACAGAAATACCCTACCATGACAAGCCCCTTTTTCTAGAGGTGGAGATAAACTTGGTTCTCAAATCAGTGATAGAGGAAGACATCCCCTCTCAAACCAATAAAAATAATAATTCTGTTCATTTTTAATGTGTAATTTCACTAGGCAGAAAGCATTACTTTAAAAAATGGCATTAAGTCTGTTGGAATTTATATAAATGACACTCCCATCATCATATTTCTCAATGAAACCACAATCAGTTATCACAGAGCTGTTCTCAGAGTAAGAAACAGAAGTTCTCTACTAATGTTTAGGTAAAGAAAAGCAAGCATTTTTATTCATCATACTTGTTTTCATTGAATTTTACCACAGCTTTCAATCTTTCTGGCAACCTTAGCACATTAGTAAGAAGCAAAAATTACTCTTACTGTATGAAGTGGTTTATAGAAATTAAAACAGACCCAGTCCCTATGTTTCATGTCAGTATTTCAACTTCATTCACTAAATCAATGTACTTTAATTCCAGTTCATGTTGGCCACACCAGTTATTCAGCACTGCCACCTGGCTTGGGGTCAATAGTCTTATTCTCTAAGGGGACAGCAGTCATTTCCTCCTTCAAAGTAATTTTAAAGTTACATGCCTGAAAGACAAACAAATAAAAACTGTATACATACCACTCCAATTTTTAGCCATCTTGAACATATTTGCAGCTCTGGTATACATTTCACATGCCTCTTCTATTCTTGTGTTTCCTCTGAGAAAAATTTAAAAATGAGATGAAGTTTTACTATAATAATCATCCATGTCCCTTAAATAATAATTATTTAACCAGCACATATAATACTATAGGCCAGACAGCAGTACAGAATCTTAACAGATGCTTAAAGGGGATATTCTTATTCCTGTTTTCCAGATGAGGAAACTAAGGCATACAAAAGTAAAGTAACCAGCCCAAGGTCACGTAGCAAAGATACCACAGAACTGAGACTCAAATACTGATCTGGCTGACCCCAGATCTTTATTCTTAACCAGTCATAACCATGAATGAAAACTTAAATGTATGTCAATCTGAGAAATAAGGACTACATTTTTCAAAGGAGATAAAAATTGGAAGGATAAAGACATCTTTACCATGTTAATTTTCAAGAGTTTAGCACTATGCTTACTCAGACTTAAAAATAAAAACAAACCCTGAAGCCAGAGCATATAAGAAAGTGCCACACAGTTCTATGGCTATATTACCTGTCAGCTGTGTGATAGGGAACACACCCTTCCCCAGTATGGAAGGGGCTATATATTCCAGCCACTCATCCCATGTGGAAATACACCTTAAGAGGAAGCAAGTCCACTGCTGCTTTCAAAACATACACTTCTGAAAAGTTCTTCAGCAGCTGATTCCATTGAGGAACAGTTTTAGTTGCTTAGAAATTTCTTCTTACATAAAAGCCAAAAATAATCCTCTATAACTTTCACCTGTTTTCAAAGTCAAACCTGTTTTCATTAAGCTAAGGCCCTTCTATTAAAGATGTTTCTGTATCATGTCTATCTATATTATAAACATAATAACCACAGGAAAACCACAACACAGCAGACTATAACTGTGCAGTACACATAATGACTAACTGAGAGTGAAGTATGGACATAATAACTGACAGGTGACGTCAAGGCTGACAAGAGTGGCCATGATACGAACATGAGTGAGGGCATTACATAGGCCAAGAATGCAAACAGGCTTCCAACTCCGACTTAAGAGGCATGCAGCTCAGTCAATACAGTCCCAGTGTAGAGGAGCTGGTAGGGCCAAGTGTGACTTATACCTTAGGCAACAGTAACTACTTTCTAACTCTAGGCTACTTCTTCAGTTCTTTAGGTCTCTGTCTTTGCCTGTGTACTGAGGATATTATCTATACCTTTGGGTTATTATGAAGATCAAAAGAAATACTTGACCAACAGTATGTACTCAGGATGATCATTATAAGTGGATTTACATATTAAAGACATAAAATTCTTTAAGGATGTTTGTACATCATGTTTAATAGGGACTTGTATCTAGAATATGTAAGAAACTTGTACAATTGAATAATAAAAAGACTAAAAACCCCATTAAAGAAATAAGTAAAGGATCTAAACTGACATTTCTCCAAAGAAGATATACAAATAGCCAATAACATACAAGAAGATGCTCAACATTATTAACCATCAGGGAAATGCAAATCAAAGCCACAAATGAGGTACCACTTCATTCCCACTAGGAGGGCTAGAATCAAAAGACAGGTAATAACAAGTAATAGTAAGGATGTGGAGAAATTAGAAACCTCACTTAGTGGTAGTACCAATATAAAATGGTTCAGCCACTTTGGAAAACACTTTGGCAGTTGCTCAAAATGTTAAACACAAAATTACTATATGATCCAGCAATTCTACTACTAACTATACAACCAAGAGAAATGAAAACATAATATCCACAGAAAAACCTGTATACAAATGTTCACAGCAGCATTATTCATAATAGCCAGAAAGTGGAAATAACCCAAATGTCCAACAACTGATAATGAATAAATAAAATGCGGTATACACAGAATGAGATATTATTAAACAATAAAAAGGAATGAAGTCCTGATATATGATACAATGTGGATAAGCACTGAAAGCATTATACAGGTGCTAGCACAAATAATGTCCCTTTTTTATTATAAAATCTTTCATCACAAAATCATAAGCATGTAATTCTGTAACATAACAATATCACACTCAAGTAAACCATATGACATTTTAGGTGAAATGTTCAAATTAAAACTAGAAATCATTACACCAATATTATTACCCTACCAACCACACTTAAGTAGGCATTACTTCTTCTGGACCCTGTATGTTAAGTGAATGAAGCAGTAAAGGGGTTCAGAGCACAGTCTCCCAAAAACTCCCACAATCCTTGACTAGGGGAAGGGAAGACCAGATAGTACAGCATTTAAGATGCACTGCATAACAAAAGGCATGTTAATCGCCATGCCTTACTAAAGGGAAGAGGGTTGCTGCCCAGGGCAAATTGTGTTCATGACGTTGAGAACATTCAGGGACTTGTGACATAGCTAGGGGAGGTAGATGCCTACCCTGGATGCACCTGTGTCACTGGGAACTCTTGCCCTGACTAAAAATGGCAGCTGAAAGAGGGTAAAAGACACTGGAGAACTGACAAAAATGGTGGATGCTAATGTACCACAGGAAGGGCTGGATATGAGATCACATAGGAAGTTCCAGGCCAAGCACTTAAATTAGGGTGGGCTGAAGGTTAGGAAGAGAGAGCCACAAGGTCTGCAGTGGGAGAGGAGGTCCACTGGGAGGTCTGAAAATCAGTGAATCTGCCACAAGGAGGTCAGCCAGGAAATCTGCCTGGAGAAGACAGTGGCAGACCTGATGGAGCTATAGGAACCTGCCTAGCCACTCAGATTCATGAGATGCTTAGAGCTGAACTGTGACGGGGAATGCTGAGCTGCAGATTTCTGTTTTTCTGAAAGACAGTACCTCTGAGTGGCATATACTGAAACTGGCCTGGTTTGGCAAAGTGAAGAAGGACTATGTTTTTGGTGTTTTTAAAGGGAGAAGGACTTAACAGCAGAAATCTGCCATCATTCTAAATCTATATAACCTTTGTTTTTTCATTTTATTTAGATTTAAATTATATTTTATTGTTTGTGCTATTATAGTTGTCCCAGTTTTTCTCCCTTTGCAGTCCACTATCCAGCTCCCCAACCCCCACCTTCTCACAATACCCCCACCCCACTGTCCATGTCCATGGGTCATACATATATGTTCTTTGGCTACTCTATTCCCTATGCTGTACTTTACATCTCCATGACTATTCTGTAACTTCCAACTTGTACTTCTTAATTCCTTCACCTCTTTTACCCATCTCCCTAACCTCCCTTCCATATGGCAACCATAACAATGTTCTGTCTCTAAGATTCTGTTCTGTTCTGCTTGTTTGTTTTTGTTTTTTAGATTCAATTGTTGATAGATATGTATTTATTGCCATTTTATTGTTCATATGGTTGATTTTCTTCTTCTTCTTCTTAAAGAAGACCCTTTAACATTTCATATAATGCTGGTTTGGTGATGATGAACTCCTTTAGCTCTTTTTTGTCTGGGAGATGAACCCAAAGAGGACCACCATACTATAACACATCATGATTAAAATGCCAAAGATTAAAGAGAATCTTAAAAGCAGCACGAGAAAAGCAGTTAGTTACCATAAGACTGTCAGCTGATTTCTCAAAAGAAACTTTACAGGCTAACTCTGCATAACTTTTAAATAAACAACCCCTTTCCTTGTTAACCAAACTCTTGGACTGGGAGTTATGCTTCTTGGTGGTGGGCAAGCAAACCCCACAGCATTGGCAGGGATCTGTAACAAAGCCACTCACAAAAAAGCTCATACTGTATAATTTCATTTATATGAAAGGTATTAAGTAGGCAAATCCACAGAGACAGAAAACAGATTACTGGTTGCTTAGAGTGGGAGAACTGGGGAAAAAGGGGGACGTGGGGGGACAGAGTTTCTTTTTGGGTTATGAATGAGTTCTAAAATTGTTGTGATGGTTACAGAGCTCTGTGAATATGCTAAAAATGACTGATTTCTATACTCTGAGTTAATTTTATGATATGTAACATTATATATATATATACATATAAAGAGCAAACAAAAAACCTTTGGGGGCTATGTCACACAGTGAATGACAGAATGGCAACAAGCCATACCAAAAGTACAAGGGTCAGAATAAGCAATGCCTTCTCCCACTCCCACCTCAGGTTCCTTTTCCTCCACTTCAAATCAATCTCCCCCCCCCCCGTATATATATATAATTTTTATTTATTGATTTTTAGAGAGGAAGGGAGGTAGGGAGAGAAAGAGAGAGAGAGAGAAAGAGAGAGACAGACAGACAGACATCTATTTGTTGTTCCATTTATTTATGCATTCATTAGTTGAAGGGACATTCTTATATGTCCCTTGACTGGGATTGAACCCACAACCTTGGTGTATCAGGATGACACTCTAACCAACTGCACTACCAGGCCAGGGTGGGTGCGTGTGTGTGTGTGTGTGTATTTATATTTATATTTTAAACAGTTAGCTAATTTCCACAATGGGAAACTCCTGAGAAAGTTTTCATCTTAGCTATGACTCCTTGGAGCTAACAAAGGCTTTGCACTTTCTTAGGTCTTGTTTTTCTACAGAATACCAGAACTCTTTAAGTGTAATTATAGTGCAATCATTCTTATTAAAGGTTTCCAAATAAAACTAGCTTAATTAAAATCTACTTTATCCTGTTGTTTTCAGAGATATAGCATGCCTACGTTATACCCTGTTTTAGGCTGCATATTTCCACATTACCTCATTTTCACTATTACAACAACCATGATAGATGCTGTATTAATTTTACAGAGGAGAAAATTATATCTGGACATTAATGGCTTGCCCAAGGTCATTCAGCCAAGGTCAATAGTTGAGCTGACACTCAATTTCAAGTTTAGGAATCATTCTAAAAATTTTAAGTGAAATAATATTTCTATATTTAAGACCCTCACTTCTCCTAAAACAGAAGTAATTTTTAAAAGCACTACAAAACTCACTTGTCAAAAATAGAAATTAAGTTTAAAACTTAATAAAAAATGTACTTTTGAAATTATTCCAAATGCTTACTCTTTTATACATATGAAAGTTAACTTTTATAAGTTTAAGGACAAATATTCAGAGTTCAAAATAATTCAACTGAATGTTATCCAGAGACCACATAGTGAGGTTGAAGATCCTAGAAAACAGAAACAAGTTTCTGTGAGAATCTACATTATAAAGTGATACAATGTACACACTTAGCACTAAATTGACATTACAAGAGCTAAACTGAGCCAAATTGACTATTTGTTGATATTATAGTATCTTGACTTTGAAAAAGAAAAAAATGACCAGTCTGCATAAGAACCAACAGCACCAGCCCCACCACCAAGCAGCCCCAGCCAACCTTTCCCCTTCCCTCCGATTTCTGGGGCAAGGCTTACCTCCTTCTCCTCTTTTTGGCCATGTTTATCCAGCAATCATTCACTGAGATCAGTATGTGCTAGAAAACAAAGTTCCTGCCCCATGAGGAGATCATAATGCTAAGGAAAGAATATTAAACTTCAGGTTAGAAAAAATCAGGGTGTCCAACCCGTGGCCATGGTCCACTGAGGAAGTTTGGTCACAGCCACCTGTCCCACTATACACCAGTGAATAGTGGAGCTGTGTCTTGAGTCCTTGAGTCTGGCCTGTGAGTCCCTGCTTCTAATCACTATGCTATCCTGTTCATTCCCATTTAGATGATTGGGGTGCAGTATGTGAATCAGCTCAGGGAAATTGTAGTCCATTATTTCAGAGAGTTCAGTTGATATCTACATGCAGACAAGTAATTTGTCTTTTAAAAACCAATTAATCATCAAATAATCTAAAGTTGGTTTTTCCTTATAAAATTACATAAAGGAAACCTCATTTAAAATGGAGTTGGGAAGCCCTGAAAGGGGACCATCTCACCCACCTACCACTTGTTACAACCTGAATAACAGCAGGAAAAGGAATAATTATTTTAAGAAGGGAGGACATTAATCACTTGGAATTTCATCTCCTACTTTTAAGACAAAGGAGGAAGATCCCTCCCTGCCCCAGGAACAACACACTAATAATTACTTACAGCCAATGAGAAACTACCAAAACTTCAAACTTTTGTTCTTCTCTAGTGAACTTTCGTTCAAAACAACCCTCCCAAATTTCCTCCTAAAACCTAATAAAAAGGAAGCCCCTCTCCTTTGTTCTCTAAACTGGCCATGGTTTTGCCATAGCTGGCTTGTCCCAAATTGCAATTCTCTGTTATTCTCAAATAAACCCATTTTGCCTATAAAATAACTGATTGTTTTATTTCCAAGGTCAACATTACTACCCAGAATAACAACTATTTTGGAGCACTGTGAAACAGTGGCAAGTACAATACATGCTCTTTTAAAACTGTGGGCGGGAGGATGGAGACATTACAACAGAATCGACAGATAAGAATGGCACACACATCATGAGATGTGTCCAAAAGAAAAGGTGACAATTGCTGTGGTAGTAATAAAGCTGCTTCTACAATTGTAAGATATTACATTATAAATAGCATAAAGAGTGACACTGACAATGCTGTGCTGATGTGAAAGTAGGACTAGAGACAAAATTCAGGTCTATCATCAGAATACCCTGAAGGACTGAAAGCAGGGATCACTTTTAGTAGTGCTCAAGACTGTCTGAGGAAAAACCACCAAAGAGGATAACTCCTTCTTCTCATTATTTATGAGCAACATTTCTTTAGCCACTGGACTGATTCTCTGGGGAGAGGGACCAGCACAGGGCCTTGCACATAGGCCTTGATAACAATGCTGATTACTCAATGTCTCAATGGAAGAAACTATACACATGACTTTTTTAAAAGTTTCCCCATGTATCCCTCTAAACAAATACAGAAAAGAAGTGAAAAATTTAAATCTGCTTAAAATATCTCCACCATTAAAGGAAACACTTTTTCTCTACTCACAACATTTCTGACATTAAATGTGTAGGTTTTCCACACTAAGCAGTACTCCAATTTTCTGTGGCCACCACCAGTTGGGTGTGCTACAATTTACAATTTACAATTTTGATACTAACTACCCATAGTTAGTACAGACTCCACAGGTTAAGGGCTCAATCTCACAACCCCTCACGTCAGACACCAATCACAAGTACTAGGTCCCCAGGGCACTCACACCTCCAAGGAGTATAAATCATGGATCCCTATAACTGTTTTAAATTCAGTAATTTCCTAGAATAGCTCACAGAACACAAGGAAACACTATTTACCACTACCAGTTTATTATAAAGGATATAACTAAAGAACAACTAAATGGAAGAGATATACATAGGACAAGGTATGGGGAAATAGCGTTTATGGAGCTTCTATTTCCTCTCTGGGTATGTCACCTCCCAACACCTCCACGTGTTCAACAACCCAGAAGTTCTCTGAACCCTGTCATTTAGGGTTTTTAAGGTAGTTCATTACAGAGCATGATTAATTAAATCCTTGGCCACTGTTGATTAATTCAACCCCAGGCCCTCTCCCATACTTGAAGGTTTGCAGTAGGACTGAAAAGTTTCATCCCTGATATCATATGGTTGGTTCCTCTAAAAATCAGCCTGCATACTGTTGCCATCCAGGGACACACAAAGAGTCACCTTATTCATAAACTCAGGTATGCTTTAAAAGGACATACAGCAGAAGATGCACTTCTCTCACCCTTATCACTGAGGATTTTACCAAGGTTTTCTGAGTTCTGTGTCATGGATCAGGGATGAAGAACAAAAATATATTTCTTATTATATAACAATATCACAACCACATTTATTCTGTGATATATTTTCCTCACCACAAGCAATTTATTTTCACCTAATCATTTTTTTAATCACAGCTTATAGAAACTTGGGAGATTTCCTAGATAAATGTAATCATTTCAAGATTATTTTATTTCTGGGTTTTAATGTATTTAGAAACAGTCCAACTTCTTTCACGTGATATGGGAAGCAGAGATAGCAGCAGCAGGGGACCTGCAGAAGCCCCAGGGGAGATAACTTCTGGATGCTAATTTGAAATCTTAGCTAAGTGCCTGAAAGCACTAGATTGAGGTCTTTTGTTTCTTCGCAAGCCAGTAACAGGAGGTAGAGTGGTAAGGATGAAGGCTCTGGAGTCAGACTACCTACAAATGACTGCTGTCATTTATTAACTGTATACTTCTAGGAGAGAACAAACCAGTCCTTCCAAGCCTCAGAGAAATCCCACCAGAGCAGCAGACAGATGCTAAGCAGGGGGAACACGCCATTACTGATCAATATGGTCTCAGTGCTCTGGCCTGAACCCTGGGATTCAATTTTCTGAGAACTTTTCACTTTATTTTAGAAAAAAATCATCATAAATTCTCAGACACAGGAAACAATGAGACATCTGAGTACTACCTGACAAGAGTGTCTGTGTTTAAACATAATTGCCTGAAAAAAAGTTTAAGAGGACTTGCATGGCAAAGAAAACTAGCTGGACTTTATTTTGGTGATAGTGCCAATGTCTCAACTTGATATAAGGATTCACCTTTGTTATAGAGGGAAGATATGTATAGATTGTACCTATTAATAAAACAAAACCAAGATACTTTACACACAAAAGCTAAGAACAGTAATTACTGGATTAACTCAGAAATGACTGCCAAACATTACATGACTTGCCAAGAGAAGGTTTTAAATTTAATTTCAAATTTTCAGAAATTCAATAACTGAATTTCACTCTTTAAAAAATACTGATGAGTGCCCTGGCTGGTGTGGCTCAGTGGATTGAGTGCCAGCCTGCAAACCAAAGGGTCGCTGCATCAATTCCCAGTCAGGGCACAAGCCTGGGTTGTGGGCCATGTCCCCACTAGGGGGTGCTCAAGAGACAAGCACACATTGATGTTTCTCTCCCTCTCTCCCTCCCTTCCCCTCTCTTTAAAAATAAATAAATAAAATCTTTAAACATTTTTAAATAAAAAATACTGATGAGACTTGCAATCCCCACAAGATAATGGTAGTTACCTAAATACAAATTTGTCCACACATTCTCCAAAACCCATACAGATCGATAAGCAGCAAACACAACCAGCCATAATCCATTCTTACAGCAAAACTAGGACAAGATTCCATTTAAATATAATTGGAGAAATAAAAACCTCAAACTAGAGACACAGTCCCACCTGAAAGCCAGGAGGAGGCACCTGGACACAAGATGGGGTGCACAAGGTCCTAGCAATGGCAGTTCACAGTAACACTCAACAAGGCAGGGCCACACAGAGTGGAGGAACACTGAAGCCAGGTGTGAGACCACAAAGGCCAGCACACTAGAACTGGGGAGCTAGATAGGTGGTTTGGCCAGAGGTGGCAGTCTCCAGAAGGGATTGCTTCTCAGAGAGGAGAAGGAAGCTCTGTGGAACCTTGGTAGTAAAGGGGGAAAAAAAAGCACATGGTGGAAATAAACTAAGAGTTTTACTGAAACAAAGATCTGAGGATCACAGAACTGAGGAGTGTCACACCAAGCCCCTACCCACCACTCCATGAAACTATGCATTAAAGAAACCTCCCTTAACAGTACCAATAGAAGAGAACATTCAGACTAAGAAACGTGTGAGCCACCCAAACCCCTGTCCCATCACAGAAATACATGCTATTGTAGGCCCAAGACACTCCAATACACTCTAACAGAAAAAAGCAAGCAGTGTCTATACCAAGTCACCACATAAGAAGCAATAAAAACACTGCAGCTGACAAAAGTATGTTCCCCTAAACCATCACAAGGCAGAGGAAAACAATCCTGTATAATTTAATTATTACCAAACAAACTTTTACTAATGTGAAACTACATTGTAAGTCAGAAATTCAAAATTTAGTATGGACCACACTGCATGGACCACAGTAGGCCACCCCAAAATATGTCACTTGATACAAGGATTATTTTGAGCTGAAGTCAAAAGGGAATTGGCAGATGGATAAAGAATCTTTCTCAGAGCTTCCCTTATCTGACTAAAATCAGAAACTTCTGAGACATGAGGACTGCCATAAATCCCTTCTCCCATTCAAGATCTATGGCTGTGAAAAAAATGGAAAGTTGGTGCAGTGGGAACCAAGATAAACCTGTATTTTTGTTTCTCAAATTTGTTTCTCAGTTTGCTGCTCTTGGAAGACAAAAACCTTTTGTCTTGATTCTCTCTACAAATGTTTGTTCTTTGCTAAAATGCTATAAAAGCCCAAGTTCTAACCGCCCTTTTATTTTACTAATCACTGCACATGTTTAATAAACTGTTTTTTCCTATTAATATGTATTTTGTTGGTCTAATTTACAGGGCCACCGCTGGAAAACCTAGGAGTGTAGAGAAAAGAGGTTAAGTTTCTTCTCTACTACATGCACACACACAAAAAATAAGACAATAAACTCATTTCAAATTCTAGAAGAAAAAGACCAAATCATCTCAGAAAAGAAATCTACTAGGGGGGCTGGAAAGGGGAGGGAGAAGGGGAGGAATGGGTGGGTGGGATGGAATGGGAATAAAGGATAGAAACTGTACTGAATAAACTAAAATAAAATAAAAGAAATCTTAGTTATAACATACTTAAGGAGAGAATAGAGTGTACCAACACTAAGGAGAAAAAAAAGCCCAGAGAATAGAAATTAAATAAAGGAAGACAAAGGATCAGGAAAAAAAAGGGATATAAACGATAGGCAAAGCCATGTAATTGGAGCCCCTGCGAAGAGGGAAAATAATGAAACAATATTTAAAAGTACAATCTTGGAAAAATTTCTGGATACAAATGAGGATCTGTATCTAAATATTAAAAGGGCCTGAAATGGGGTGCAAAATGAGGGGAGCCCAAAATACAGCATATTCCCTGCGGCCCTTGGTTAGGGAAAGGGAGAATGGATGATATAGCTTAAGATACTTTGCATAATTATGGCAACTCTTTCCTGAAGGGTAGCTGTGCTGCCACCCAGATAAAAGGTCTCCGTGACTTTCAGAGAATAGAGTGCCAAGTATGAGGTCATGCAGGAAGCTCTGGGTCAGGTTTTAAAATAAGGACAGGTAGCCATGAAGAGTGCAGCCATGAGGGTAGCAGCCATGAAGTTTGAAAGGACGTAGAAGGGCCCCCTCCCTGTCCACCATGAGGTCTCCTGTACAAGGAGGTGCCACGCGGTTTTGGATAAAGAGCTGGAGTAAGAAAGAGGAGACCCTCTGGGAAACCTGCCTGGAGAACACAGTGGCAGGGCTGATGGTGGTGGGGATTATGAGGACCTGCCTAACCAAACACGGGTTAGCGGGAGATGCCTGCGATGCTGATCTGTAACTGGGAATGCTGAGCCACAGACTTCTGCTTTAATGAAAGACAGTATCTCTGACTGGAATATCCTGAAACTGGCTTAGTTTGGCAAAGGGAGGCAGGATTATGTGTTTTGGATTGTTTTAAAGGGGAGTGAGACTTAAGGGCAGAAATCCACCATCATTCTGAATCTGTACAACCTTTAAATAAACAACCCCTTTCCTTTTTCACTAAACTCTTGCATTGGGAGCCATGCTTCTCGGCGGCAGGCAATCAGACCCCACAGCTGTTCTAGAACAGCACAGGTGGGGTTCTGTAACAGGCCTACCATGTACTGGGAAAACTGACCCAGAATAGTCTAACAGCTTAGTAAGACTATTCTAGTTTATATTGGGTTGGCCAAAAGGTTCATTTAGTTTTTTTCATACAATCTCTAGTAGTAAGTGATTAGTTGTCTTAACTTCATTTGAAACAATTTTGTTAGACTGTATTGTGAGAGCTGTCATATTAGCATGCATTAAAAAAAATCTTTTCAAAATTGGTGAATTTTTGTGCAGCCATTTTAATATTGAAGATGATAGAAGATAGGCAATATTTTCAGCATGTTATGCTTTATTTCAGAAAAAGTAAAAATGCAACTGAAATGCAAAAAACAAGATTTGTGCAGTGTATGGAGAAAGTGCTGAGATGGATCAAACATGTCAAAAGTGGTTTGCAAAGTTTCTTGGTACTACTGACATCTAGCCAAATAATTCTTTGCTGTGGGGCTGTCTTATATATTGGAAAATGTTTAGCAGCACCCCTGGCCTCTACCCACTAGAAGCCAACAGCAGCAGATAGCTGACATACTGAAAATATCCAAATCAATAAAGTTATTGTTGAAAATGAAATATGCACCTACTAATGGACTTTTTGGCCAACCCAAATGTAAAGAAAGCCTCTGGGCTTACAGGAAAAAAGGCAAAGTCACTTGCAAAAATAAGAATATCTGGTTAGTATTGACTACAACGGCTACATACAAAGCAAGACAACAGAGGACTATTTTTCAAGACACTCAAGGTAAATAATGTATAAATCAAAGATTATATAGTTGTCCAAGCCATCCACTACACAGCATTGATAGAAACAAGAAGTTAACAAATATTGTACTGACTTCCAACTAAGAGATGAATAGGAAACATCAGTAAAGACTGGTAGTGACAGTGCTGAATATGTTTTATTAGAGATCTAAGACTAACAAAATATGGACATGAGGAGAAAAATAACATGGAAACATCTGTTCTGATAAAGTAAAAATAACTATATTTCCCCTCATCCTACACACATATCCTGGAGAAAGTACAACCCAGGCTGGTGTGGCTCCATTGCCTGGAGCATTATCCTGTGAACCAAAAGGTCACAGCTTTGATTACTGGTCAGAGCACATGCCAGAGTTGCAGGTACAATCCCAGTTGGGGTGTGTATAAGAAGGCAACCGATCAATTTCTTTCTCTTTCTCTATCTCTCCCTCCCT
>CM052547.1:52964931-52985433 GCA_028533065.1 Trachops cirrhosus | reverse complement strand
TCACAGCACATGCCTAGGTTGCAGATTTGGTCCTGGTCAGGGTCCACAGAGGAGGCAAAATGAATGTTTCTCTCTTGCATCAGTGTTTCTCTCCCTCTCTTTCTCTTTCCCTTTCCCTCTCTAAAAATAAATTATTTAATTAATTATAAATAAAAGTAATCCACAGAACATAACTATAAAATTTCCTAAATAGATCACATGAAAAAATTGCAAATAAAACATAATACTTAATAAATATAACAAAGTAGGAAGACATTAAATCAATCATATACCAGTCATACCAATAATGTAAATGGGTTGAAAATTTTTGTTCACAAAATAAAAAACAAGTCTATGCTCAAACAGGAAAGCTACAACTTAAATAAAGCTTTTCTGAAAGGCCAAAGATAAGAAGATGGTCAAAAGTATATCAAATATATCAACCAGCTTTTTTAAGATGTGTTGCAACAACCCTAAAATCTCCCAAAGGGCTTCCCTTTTGCTCACTTTACCTATTAATGCAGGCTAGTTATGACTCTGATAGTTTCTTTTTCATGGGTCATCTTTCTCTGTCCTGGAATCCAGCCCCTATCTGAAATGTACTCTTCCTATGACACACAGGGAAAAAATAAACCCCATGACAGAAGCATGGATGGCCCCTGCAGCCTCTGCTCAGAGAGAGAATGCATCCGTTCCACTCTCTCTCCCTCAGTCAAAGACAGTCACTGGCTAAGACATGCAATGGGAAGAGGAAGTGCACTCCTCCCACAGTCAGGCAGCACAGGTCAAATGCCAACAGGCAGAATATATAATCCTCTTACAAAATACAGTCCTAAAGCAGGTCAACACAAATAAGAAAGCAGGCACTACTACCCTGGTATTAGACAAGGTAGAATTTGGGCTCAAAAGTATCAAATGAGATAAAGAAATTCACTTCATAATGCTAAAGACACAATCAATAATGAAATTGTATTAGTTGTGAATATCTATGTACCAAACATAGTGGCCACTTTTATAAAGCAGAAACTACAAGAGATGCAAGAAGATTTCTGGTCAAGATGGTGGCATAGGCATACATGGCTTGCCTCTTCGCGCAACCACATCAAAATTACAACTAAAATATAGAAATCTGAGTGATATAAAACCATCACTCAGAACTGTAAAAAAATCGAGCTGAATGGAAGTCTGACAACTACAGAATTAAAGGATCCACGTTCACCCAGACTGGTAGGAGGGGCACAGATGCAAAACAGGTTGCTTCCTCACCCTTATGTAGCGAATAAAAACTCAGGAGGGCTATCTTGGGAGCAAGGAGTCCCAGTTACACACCAGGCCCTCCAGCCCAGGGTTCCAGTGCCAGTGCCAGGGTTCCAGTGCCAGGAAGATATGTCCCCACAACTTCTGGCTGAAAAAAACAGTGGGGATTGAGTCAGCAGACGAAACTGCTGGAGCCCCAAGCAGTTCCTCTTAAAAAAATCCACACACTGTCTTACCTACTCAGACTCATTCCCTCTGAGATCTAGTACTGGGGTAGCAGTTTGAAAGGAACCTGTGGTATATAGGAAAAAAACTGAAGTGTGTGGTGAGCAGAGGCCATTGTCCATTTTCTAAATCCTCCTACCACAGAGCTGGCAAGCTGACTCCATCAACCTACCTGGCTAACACTGTTTTACTCACCTTGGAGATCCCCAGAAACTCTGCCCCACCCAACTTCCAGGCCCAACCAAGCTGCTTTTCCATAAGAATGGTTGGTCTTGGCTCATGCCTCACAACTTCCTAAATCCTATCAAAAAAGCAACAGCTGGCCTCGATTACCCCGCCCCCCACGCCCCCCAACTGGCACTAGCAGCAGCCAGTGTAGGTTCACAGCTTGGATTTGCCTGGGAATCTCCAAGCCCAGCACAAGTAGCAGCCATCTCAGATTGCTTTATAGCTCAAGGAGGGTGGCCATGAGCAAAAACACAGGTGGGAGCTGACCTTGGCCTCCATCACCCAGGAAATCCCAGGGCCAGCCCATCCACTGGATATCCACAGACCATGTCGGAGCATCACCACCCTGTCCCTGCACAGCTGATCCTCCACAGAGGGCAGAGGTTGGTGGTAAGTGGTCACAGCCAATCCTTGTAGCTGACTCGCCTGGATAAATCCCCCCCACTGCCAACAGCAACCAAGGCTCAACTACAAGAGGAGGGTGTACTCAGTGCACACAAAGGGTGCACCTCAAGTACCCAGTCTGGGTGACTGGGGAAGCTGTGCCACTGAACCCTACACGACCCTACTACATTAGGCCATACTACCAAGACATGGAGTCAAAGCAGCTCTACCTAATACATAGAAACAAACACAAGGAGGCTGCCAAAATGAGGAGACAAAGAAACATGGGAGGGGGTGAAGAGGTGAGGGGATTAAGAAGTACAAATAGATAGTTACAGAACAGCCATGGGGATGTAAAGTACAGTATAGGAAATGGAGTAGCCAAAGAACTTATATGCATGACCCACAGACATGAACAATGGTAGGGGAATTGCCTGAGGGACTGGAGGGTGCTGGGGGGAGGTAAGCAAAGGGGAACAAACTGGGACAACTGTAATAGCATAATCAGTAAAATACGATTTTTAAAAAAGAGATGCAAGAAGACTGAAATACACTAATAAAGGGAAACAGCAATATACCCATTCAGTCCAAAGGAGGTCAAGTGACCAAAAAATAAACACTGACATGAAAGACCTAGACAACATAATCAATAACTAGATCTCAGGGATCTCTGTCAAGTCATACACTCTGATAAAAGGAAACCACCTTCTTCTCAAGTGCACATGGACCATTAATGAACAAGTCTCACCTTCCTCTAGGTTTTGACAGAGTGCAATTCAGGTTGCTACCTGAATCTGTGTCTCACAGGCTGCAACTCCTTTTGCTCAATAAACACTTTTTATTCTTTATTACTGTCTAAAATTAATTTTGATTTATACACTTACACCTTCAAAGATCAGAGCATAGGAAAAAAGAAGACTTCAAATTATTTTTGAGGCACTTGTAACATCAATAGTTCAATCTGATAACGTCTATACACAAAACAATTGTAAATAAAAGAATTAGAAATAAAATATGAAAAATAGAATCCAGTAGCCTATTAAAAAATACATTATAATCTAGATGGTTTATTCAAGGAGTGCAGGGACAGCTCAGTATGAGGAAATCTATGAATTAACATTAATTGAAGGAGAAAAATCATGTTTATCTCTACAGATTTTGAAAAGGCCTTCAAAATATAACTCTTTATTCAATCCCTAATAAAAATATCCATTAAAACAGCAATTGACAGGTACTTCCTTACCATGAAAAAATATATAATTGAATCCAACAAAGTACTAACTTTTAATTCGTTAGATTTTAATTGAATACCATTTTTAAAATAAGCTTCATTTAAATATAGGAATGGGTAACATATGAAATTCTCTTACCAAAGTTTCCTTACTGTGAACTCTAATTATCAGTCACTGAAAAAATTTTGAAGGTACAAAAGCTTAACTAATTTTATCATCAAAGCAAATAAACACAAAGTGAAAGCATAAAAATAGATTATAAAGTCTCCTATAATTATTCTTTGGTTGTATGAACACTCTTGGTTTATATCTATTTTCTTGCTATCTCAAAAATATCCCAGTTTGGACAATATAGTCACAGCCACTGTATCACCCGCAGAAACAGGAAAATATTTAAAAATTTTTTAAAGTACAGTTACAGGTTTAAATATTATTTAAATATAAAAGGTAGTAGTTATAAATTTAGAATTAACTAAGTAAAATCAGGAAGTAAAGGAGAAAATACAAGGCAAAAATATGTAACTATGCTAAATTCATTATTTTTAGCAGATCAATTAAGTACTGTCTAAAATTAATCAGAACATATACGTATTCTAAAATTATTTGGAATTATGATGGCAATTTATCAGAAGAATTAAAAAGTTACTTCTAAGGAGTAATGTTTAGGAGGGAAGATTTGGGGAAAATTTTACTTTTCAATTGAAATCTTTCCGTGTTCCTTGCAGTTTTCTATCATGTGTAGCTACTACATTTATAATAAACAGATATTTGTCCTGGCTGGTGTAGCTCAGTGGATTGAGCATGGACTGCAAACCACAGGGCCACTGGTTCAATTCCTAATCAGGGCACACGCCTGGGCTGTGGGCTGGGTCCCCAGTGGGGGCCACATGAGTGGCAACCACACATTGATGTTTCTCTTCCTTTTTTTCTCCCTCCATTCCCCTCTCTCTAAAAATAATTTTTTTAAATCTTTTTTAAAAAAGTAGTTTATAATAAACAGATATTTAAGTATAACATAGAAGCGACATGAACTCCCCTTCATGTTGTTGCCTTTGCTTTTGAAAACTAGTCAAAAGAGTTAAAAAAATCAGTATTTGTTTTAGTATTCACACATTGCCACAAAACCACTGCGCGTGGTAGATAAACACTGAGTGAAGATGAACTTCTAATAGGTTTTAATCTGCAGCTAAGACTGAGTCCATGATGTAAATTATCTGCAAAATGCTGAGCACATTTTAATGGCTGCCACATCTGCAAAAGAGCATCATGTGTCCCCTTTAAAGCACTATCTAGTCAGCTCTTAAATATACGGGGTCAAATGATACTGATGATAATCATATCATTTTGTGTTTTGTTAATTCAGGAGTCTGACATGGAGAAGGACTACACTATGATTTAAAAAAGGATAACAAGTACCTGGGAAAATTCTATAGCTAAGGGAAAAGAACATTGAGTAACGTTTTCCTGTCCAGATGGATTATGATGTGTGCAAGTGATGCCAAATAGAATGTAAGATTCTAAATATTTAAAATTGATACAGAGGCGTCACTCTAGAGGAGAAGAGTCCCAGCCAAGATGGAGGTGTAGGTAGAAACCCTTCGCTTCCTTACACAACCAAAAGGAGGATAACAACCAATCTAAAATCAATAAACAACCAGAAGTGCCAGAAAATCAAACTACTTGGAACTCCAATAACCAAGGAATTAAACAGTCAACCAGACCAATAAGACCGGCGGATGGAAAGAACCTGTGGCAAGGTGGCAGATTGCACAGGTGGGGCTGACTAAACTTGAAAATGAGACTCAGAGCTGACTGTGTACTACAGCAGTTGCTGTGGTGGGAGAAACTCCCAGTCTCACAGTTGAGAGTTCTTGGAAAGTGGGGCTAGAGCCAAGCAAGCAAGCTGGCTCCTCCCCCACAGGCAGCTTGTAGGGCAACAAAGAAGGTTGCCCTGACCTGGTAAATACCTAAGGCCCCTCCCCCTTACAACTTAACAGGTGCCTAGAGACAAAGAAATGGGGCCCAAATGAAAGAACAGAGCAAAACTTCAGAAAGAGAGCTAAGCAATGAGGAGATACCCAAGCTATATGATGGAGGGTTTAAAGCCCTGGTAATCAAAATGCTCACAGAACTGATTGAGCTTGGTTGAAAATGAAAGAACAAATGAAAGATACCCAAACTGAAATAAAGCAAAATATTCAAGGAACCAACAGTGACAACAAGGAAACAGGAGTCAAAGCAATGATTTGGAACAAAACAAAACAAACATCCCACCGGAACCGGATGAAGAAACAAGAATTCAAAAAAATGAAGAGAGGCTTAGGAACCTCTGGGCAACTTGAAACGTTCCAATATCTGAATTATAGGGGTGGCAAAAGGAGAAGAACAACAGCAATAAATTGAAAACTTACTTGAACAAATAATGAAGGAAAACTTCCCCAATCTGGCAAAGGAAATAGACTTCCAGAAAGTCTGGGAAGTCCAGAGTCCCAAAGAAGTTGGACCCAAGGTGGAACACACCAAGGCACATCATCATTAAGTTACCCAAGGTTAAATACAAGGAGAGAATCTTAAAAGCAGCAAGAGGAAAAGACAGAGTTACCTAAAACAAAGGGGTGCCCATAAGACTATCAGCAGATTTCTCAAAAGAAACCTTACAGGCAGGCTCTAAAGAAGTATTCCAAGTCATGAAATGCCAAGGACCTACATCCAAGAATACTCTATCCAGAAAAGCTTTCATTTAGAATGGAAGGGCAGATAAAGTGCTTCTCAGATAAGGTCAAGTTAAAGGAGTTCATCATCACCAAGTCCTTATTTTATGAAATGTTAAAGGAACTTATCTAAGAAATTGAAGAAGATCAAAAACTATGAACAGTGAAATGACAACAAACTCACAACTATCAACAAATGAACCTAAAAAAAGAAAAATAATGAAAACAAATACTAAGCGAACAACTAGAACAGGAACAGAATCAGAGAACCGGACAACACATGAAGGGTTTTCAGTGGGGAGCAGGAGGGGAACAGTAGGTGGGAAAAGGTACAGGGAAGAAGCATAACTGGTAGGCACAAAATACACAGGGAGAGGTCAAAAATGGTATAGGAAACAGAGAACTCAAAGAATATATATGTATAACCCATGGATATGAACTAAGGAGGGTGGGTAATGCTGGAGGGTTGGGGGTGCAGGGCAAAGGGGGGATAAAGGGGGAAAATTGGGAAAACTGTAATAGCATAATCAATATACTTAAAAAATAAAGGCTTTCAAAACTATAGCATCCCCCCAAAAATAAAATAAATAAAGTAAAACTGATACAGAATCTGTCTTCCTATTGTAATTGAGAGAGAAACTAGGCCAGTTGTTTTGGCTTCAAATAATTATACACTACTATTTAAACTCACAGAACTCTGAACACTCTTCTTCCCTAAGCTTTCCTGGAGCCAAGAATTACTGAAAATAACATAGTCTTCCATAGTATAAATAACACTTATATGGTACAGAGCTCTTTCAAATATTTTATTTCTTTAAAAGACCAACGATCCAGCTCCAAAGGTCCAGCTTTAAAATATTGGCAAAGTCACTTAATCTTCCTGGCTCTCTACTTCCTTAATAAATAACTAAGACGGACAAGTGTGATGAATATGCTAATTATTTCCAACCAGTCTAAATGTTTCACAAACATAAAGTCACTGAACTCTCACTATGAGATATACTATTATTACTCATCTTTATAGTAGAGGAAACTGAGCACAGAGAGGCTAAGTCTCTGGCCCCAGGCTGCAAAGCTAGGATAATAAACTCATGTGCTGTATCCAGTCAGACCTAGGATGGTACAAGATGAATGTGAATGGTGAAGATGAAAGTTTTCCTATATGGCCTATCAGTGAAATATGTGATCAACGGCCACGGAAAAACAAAAGTCTTCTTTTTTTTCTTTCAAAACAAAAAGGCTTTTCAAAATCCTTTTAGGTTTATTGACAAGATTTAGCCTAGTTTCACAAAAACAACAACAATAATAACAATGCAACACCTCTTCAAACAAAAGCAATGTGCTCCCCTGAAACAAGCCTGAAGTGCTGTAATGCTCTTTTCCTCTGCCAATCACAACTTATCCAGGGAAGGACGTCCTGACCTGAAATATGCTGTGACATTAAATCATGTCTTGTCATTAGGTGCTATGGCATTAAATTTTATCTAAATAAATTTTAAACGTTTTCTGAATCAGAGAAAAGAGCTATTGTTTGATATTAGCATCAAGTATTAGGCAGCATTCTTTATGTACTATAACTTTTAAAGGGGAACTTAGAAATCATTGTTGTATTTCAAACTACACATCACATGAGAAATTTAGAACCCAGCTGGGATAAATACTCTCTAAAAGGTTCTTGAGGACAGGAACCCTTACCTTCATGTATCTTTGTATTGCACACTGCTGGGCACTGTGTGAAAACGGCCTTTAAACAGTTCCTGGAGATGTGTTAACAATGGTAAACTATTATAACCAAAAGAATGAAGCTGGCAAAACAAGCACATTACAAACTGATTTTGTACAGAAATAAAACCGTGTCTAATAATGCAATGGTTAAGTATGGGCCACTTGTCTTTCTCAAGAACTTAAAAAAAAAAGTAAAAAACACCCCCCCCTCAAAAAAAAAAACCCAACTCTCTTGGTATCTGCACAGGATCTTTCACTTTCAACAGGAAGAAAATAAAACCTAAACCTAAACAGCTGAATCATTCACATATTCAACTGCCCATAATGCTTCCAAGAACTGTCATCGCAGGCTTTGCTTTTTGGAAAGTCCGAATTTAAGACCTTCACTGTAACAGCATGGAAGAATTACAGGAAATTAAAATATTCCCAAAAGACGCTGACATAAACAGGAGCTGCGTTATCCTTAATCAAACAGGAGGTCCTGACTACTACATCAACCTCTAGTGAAGGAAAACTACTACGCTGAGAAAACGCCTAATGGGTATTTATTAAATGTCTACTTGGCGCAAGGCAAACGGGCACTCCCACGCTGGGATGGCGGCGCTGCGAAACATCCATTTCTCCGCAGGGAGCAGAGCCCAGCCAGATATTCCCCAAAAGCGCGAGTCAAAGGGGTCCCAGGACCCGCCCCTCGGGCTTCCCCTGGCAGCCAAACGCCGACCAGGCACAAGCCTCCTTAGCTACGCGGTTCAATTGTGGTGAAATGAACAAATCGGTCTCGGTCCAACCCTGAGCTGCCGCAGACCCTCGAGGCTGTGGACTCCCGCACCAACGCAGGGATAGCACCGTGGGGATAGGGATACGAAGAGAGCGGGGGTTGGGGGTGTAGGAGGGTGGCGACAGATGGAGAGGTTCTGCGGGCCCTACAGTATCTCTGGTGAGTGCGTTGGGGCTGGGGGCCTCAGCGGCTTTCTACGGGTTTTAAGATCGTGGTGTGGGGAGGTCTGGGGGCCCTAAAGGCTTTCTAGAGGGTGTGAAGGAGGCAGCCGCCGGGAATGGGGCCCAGAATGGAGATTCCCTCAGGGGACGTGCGGTCTGACGCTCACCCAAACAGCCCTCGGAGGAAAGAGTGGGAGGCCTTAACTCGCTTCTCCGCCTCCGCCATCAGCTGGACTGCCTCGCGCTCCTTTCCCGCGTTGTCCATATTGCTACACACCGCCGCCACAGCTTCCAAAGCCAGCTGAGGAACACCTTCGACGTAGGGAGGGCGCAGGCAGTGGTGTGCAAGGCCTGCCGGAATTTGTAGTTCCGGACCTACTCTGGAGCTGAGCGCAGGCGCGGCGTGCACGTTCTGACGGGATGTGTAGTCTCAGGCCCAGCTCTGGCTGGGTGGGTAGTACCAGACGTCCAGCAGAGTTACCAGCAGGATGCAGAGGCAAGCCCAGTGGGATATTGTTGACAAGCAGCGCCGTAGGCGGCCCTGGGTACCTGAGTAGACAAAAATTTTAATCCTTTAAGTATGAGGGAAGTGGAAAATGACTCCTGGCTTTCATAAAAGATGACTTCAAACACTCAGTTTTACTTTGGTGCTGGAATTCCTGCTCTGCAGGACTGATGGATGAAGAAACTGGATCAACAGAAGGAATGCTCAACCTACTGGAGAGTTCCGCAAAAGGAATTTAATGCAGCCACAGAAAATAACTTCATTAACTACGTGATACTGCTCTGGCTGGTGTGGCTCAGTGATTTAAATTCTGGCCTGCAAATCAAAGGGTCGCTGGTTAGATTTCCAGTCAGGACACATGCCTGGGTTGTGCACCACGGCCCTAGTGGGGGGCCTATGAGAGACAACCACACATTGATGTTTCTCTCTCTCCTTTTTCCCCTCTCTCTAAAAATAAATAAATAAAAATTTAAAAACTCACTCGCCCACCAACCAGCAACAGCAGTCAGAAAGATCCATTTTTTATCTCCGGAGCAAGACATTTAAGATAGTATCATTTCCCCCAATATAAATTAAGAGTTTTTTTTTCAGCCTCCCCATATTGCAACCTTCTGTTGGTCTGCTCTTCCAGACCATATTGCAACCTTTCTGCTGGTCTGGTTGTAACTTGAGTTGCATATATGCAATATACGTATAGTCTACTCTTTTTATTGACTGAATCCTTTTCAGTGGATGTGACCCACTGAGCTCTCTTATCCTTTACATAATCTTGTCCATAGGTGGGGCACAATATCTGCCTACCAGAAAGTATTCTAATCTCCAAGGGGAAGTATCCATATATAAATGCTGTCAGCTGCCAAAGATTTCCAGGACTGTCCCAGAGGGAGTTGTTTTTTAATGCACAGTCTAGTCAGACCATTTACATTTGGCAATGCTAGAACAGAGGTGGTGAAACAAATTTAAAGATGATGGCCAAGTGTGACGATTTCAAAGTATTAAGTACACTGTGGGCACTACCACACAAAATATATATAAGAAAATGTACCCTGCTTTAGAGAGCAAGGCAAGAAGGCCAAAGCTCCTAGAAACATAGATAACTAAAGCAAATGTCACAGAGTTTATGCATTTCAGGATTCTAGAGACAGAAGAAAATCTGATCTTCAGGCAGAGTTTATTTACTATTACCATGTGTGTTACCATAGATAGTTAGCTAATCATTAATAAGAAAGGAAGGAAAGGAAATCGGACATTGTTGAGCATAATCAACCAGGAAGCATGAACCTGTTTGCTTCACCAGGAATCTACAACTTCATACCTCAGGGGATCATAGCATTGCCCTTCCAAGGATTAACATCCCTCCCTTCCCCCTCTAGTATCATTGTTGGGAGGAGCAAGGGGAGGTAAGTACATGGGCAATAGTAGTCAAAATAGTGTAGGGGGAGATGCTTGACCACAGAGGCCTGTCAGTCTAACCTGGAAAAGGGATCATAGGCTAGCTGGTGGACCCATCAGAAGTCCACAAAAGCTTGGAAGTTGATTAGTTATTTTGAAAAAGACTCCTGCTCTTTTGCAAGCCAAAAGGATATAACTCCAGGGGAATAAGGAAGAGCTTTCTTTGCTCAGTGACCCAGAATCACCCCATTCATTGATGGGTTCTCTCTCTCACCCAGAAACATATGCAACCATGTGGGTCTAGCAGCCATGTGGGGCTGCAGCAGTCTGTGTGGGCTCCAAAGAACTAAGCTTAATATGAAACAAACTATGAACACTGGCCTTTGTTTGTCCTTGCTGAAGACACAATTGGACTTTTTCCATGGTGGGATGGAAGGAGATGGGAAATTAGAAAGCCAGGGGCAAACTTCTCAACTAAACCTTGCCACACCACAACTTCCTCGGCATGGATTCTTGGAGTATTTTCCTCATATCCTGTGGAAGAACCTGACTTCCACTGGAAACACATGCATTATTCTAACTCGTGTACTTTTTTGGTGCAGGAAATTGGAGGCGGCAGTAAAGGCAGGAGTAAAGAGGAAAACTAAAAGGAACAAAAATAAACAACAAAAAAACCCCGAACACAACTATTTGAAAAGCAGAGCAGTCTATAGGGATTTAATGGAGCAGGGCCAACTCAAAACTTCTGAAGTGCAGCATCAATACATTAATTAAAGCAGTTCCCAAACCTACCTCAATGTGGAAACCGTAAAGATTATTCAAGAAATACTGATTCCTAATTCACTAGTGTTTTGTATCATGATCTCCTAGAGTCAAGGTCCAGGAATTGTACATTTTAAAAAGCACTCTCCACGACTATTCTAAAGCTTAAAATTTTAGATTCTCAAATAGAGTCAGCAGGGAGGGAGGTGGAATAGAGTGCTTCCTCTAAATTAAAACTCTCAATGTAAACGTTTCAAGGGTATATGGTGAATTTTTTTTATGTTTCTGGGTATGTCCTTCATTTTTTTTTCTCACAGGAAATCTACAGGCACTCCCAGTCTCCCCATCCACAGCCAAGTGGGAGAAAAACTTTCAAATCTTAACATGTAAAGTGAGTGTTTTCCTTTCCCAAGAGGTTAGGTGAGTGGAGGTGACAGGGCAGAAACAAACCTGGTAGAGTGAGGACTGACTAAAAAGACAGATGAGGAATCCTCAAAGGAGTGAAGCAGGCTAAAGGTCAAAGAAGTGTCAAATTTGACATGAATTTTGTAACGCTTCAGTAGGAGCAGAGTTTTAGATAAGAAAATAACTAGCGGTCTTAAATTGTTTATTACTTTCTGAAACCGTTTTTTATTGTTATTCTTAAAAACTTATACTAATTAGTTGCTGTCTCTGTAACCAAATTTATTAGTCTCTGACCCTGAAATAAGATTTATTATCCCTTGCTCTGTAACTTGCTCCTCGCCTATAAAAGTCTATAAAAGATCCACAGTTGGGGCTCAGAATTTGGGAGTTTTGCTTGGCCCCTCTGAGCCCGCGCGTAATAAAGTTTGTGCTCTGCCATTCCAACTGCGTGTGAGTGATTTTTCCGCAACAGGAGCAGTGAAAGAGACCTGCTCTAGTGTGAACTAGGGAGGAAGTGAAACCCTCAAGTGGAAGTAGAAGCTGTTCTGTAGTAGATTCAAAGGACTACTACCTGTTCTGACTAGGATGGTGGTCACTTACCACAGGAAGCCATCTAAATTTAAATAAAAATATGAAATAAGTTGTGAAATTTTATTCTTCAGCCATACTATCCACATTTCAACTCCTCAATAACCCACATGTAACTAGTGGCTGTCATGTTGGTCTGCGCAGATACAGAACATTTCTACCACTGCAAAAGGGTCTAGTAGACAATGCTGGCCTATATGTAACAGGTATACAACAAGATCCAGAACTTGTACAGGCTGAGAAGCCCCCAAACCCCAAATAACATGGCTGGAGGAAGGGGAAGCAGAGCAGAGCCACTGGGAATTACTTTATCTAAAGAACTTGGCCAGAGTTTTAGTAAAAGCAGTCTAGTAGTGCTTTCTGTCTCAGGAACCAGGGAGATGAGCTTGACTCTAACCCATAATGCGGCCTGGAGGCAGTCCCCTGGTTACTGTGCTTGCTCAAGGGGCTTGGAGGAGGTTCCTACCTCATGGGCCAAGCCTTCCCAGACTAACAATGGCAGCCAAGAAAGGCAGAAGAAACATGAGTGCTGGCAGGTGTAACCCTTTGTGGGAGGTGTCGGAAATGGGTTTACTAGGAAGATCTATGCCAGGTTTTAAATTCAAGCATGGGGTAGCCATGCAGTCTTGGCCACAGGGTTTGAAAGGATGCATAAGGACCCCCACCAGCCCATGATTTTGGATTAAGAGTAGGAGTTTAGCTGAACATGGACGACTGGGAGAAGCCGGAATGATAAAATGGGAATCTGCCTAAGTTACAGGCTTCTGTTTCTTTTCCTGAGAGACATTACGTCCGACTGGCCTGGTATGGCAAGTACAGACAGGACTGTGTATGTTTGTGGGTGTTTCTTTTGTTTTTAAGGGACTGAGATTTAATGGAAAAATTATGTCATTATTTTAATCCTGTATAAGTTTTGAATAACTAATTCCTTTCCTTTTCATAAGACTCTGGCATTGGGAGTCACATTTTTTTTTCAGAGGTTTCTGTTACATATACGGCTTTGCCTTTCAGCAGCCCTGGTCATTTATGCAAAAACAAAAACAAGCCCTGGCTGGTGTAGCTTAGTGGATTAAGTGCGGGCCTGTGAACCAAGAGATCACGGTTTGATTCCCAGTCAGGGCACATGCCTGGGTTGCAGGCCAGTTCCCAGCAGGGAATGCACAGGAAGCAACCATACATTGATATTTCTCTCCCTCTCTCCTTCCCTTTCCCTCTGAAGATAAATAAATAAAATCTTAAAAAAAAAAACAAAAACAAAAACAAAAAAATGGAGAAAGGATCCAGTTATTTTATAGGTAATAGGCTAGGAAAGGAAGAACCTGCATCCTGAATAAGAGAGAACCAAACAGAATCTGCTGGCAGTTTCCTATGACCAGATAAGAGTAGACACACACATTTATTTTCTTTTCCTTTTTTATTTATTTTTTTACTGTTATTCAAGTACAGTTGTCTCTATTTCCCTCCCATCAAGCCCCACCTCCCCATCCTTCCCCACCTCCCACTCTGGATCCTATCCCCCTTTGGTTTATCCAAGTGTCCTTTATACATGTTGCGTAATGACCCTTCCCCTCTCTTTTACTTCCTCCTCCCATGCCCCTGGTTCTTGTCAGTTTGTTCTTATTTTCCATGTCTCTGGCTACATTTTGCTTTCTTGTTTGTTTTGCTGATTAGGTTCCACTTATAGGTGAGATCATATGGTATTTGTCTTTCACCACCTGGCTTATTTCACTAGCATAATGCTGTCCAGATCCATCCATGCTGTAATAAAGGGTAGGAGCTCCTTCTTTCTTTCTGCTGTGTAGTTAGTATTCCATTGTGTAAATACACCACAGCTTTTTGATCCAATTATTTACTGATGGACACTTAGGTTGCTTCCAAATTTAGCTATTGTAAATTGTGCTACTGTGAACATTGGGGTGCATTAATTCTTTTAAATTGGTGTTTGAGGGTTCTTAGGGTATAATCCCAGCAGTGGAATTGCCAGGTGAAAAGGCAGTTCCATTTTAGTTTTCTGACGAAATTCCATATTGTTTTCCACAGTGGCTGCACTAGTCTGCATTCCCACCAACAGCAGACTATGGTTACCTTTTCTCCACCACCTTGCCAGTACTTGTTGTTTTTTGATTTGTTATGAGGGCCATTCTGACTGGTGTGAAGTGATCCTTCATTGTGGTTTTAATTTGTATCTCTCTGATGGCTAGTGATACTGAGAATCTTTTCATATGTTTCTGGGCCCTCTCTTTGTTCTCCTTGGAGAAGTGTATGTTCAGGTCTTGTTGGGGGCTTTGCCCACAGGGCTCCCCCAGCCGCCATGGATGAGAATAAGTCTACCAAGACATGATCTGCCTGGAGGAAAGGTGGCCGATCTCTTAAAGAAGAAGGGCCAAGATCCATGGCCCTTTTTCTCAATGGGCTTTTATTGGATTCAATTTGTACAGGAATACAGGTAAAGCTCATCAGTCATTGTCAGGCAGTAAGGATCAAACAGTAGATAACATACAAAGAACTACAAGGGCTTATTCTAAGTCAGGGTCTGTTAGCTAAAGGGCTATAAAACTTTGAGAAACAAACTCATTTCATGTTTGGACCTTTATCAGAAAATTGAGAACATTCTTAGCAAAGCAGGTTTCACAGGATTTTATGTATTCTTTCTTAGGCATGATCACCCTGGGAACCTGCCCTTTCCAGCACAGGGCTGCACCACCCTCTGTCATTGTTTCAGGTTTAAGTCAGGCAGGGGAAGTAAGGCAGCCAAGAGATTCGTAGACTTCTTCCAGACATAATGAGGACTCAAGCTATGTCAAAGCCGAGGGGCAAGGGTCCATCGCCCCCTTTTGCTATAGCCCCCTAAGTCCTTCCCTAAGGCCCCCCGTGACTGTGCCTGTCTTAGGTCTTCCCTCCCTTGAGGAACCTTACTAAGATTCCTAAGAATTGTCATTGGCTAAATGGTCAGGCTCAGGGCCAAGCAGGGTGAAGTAAAGGGAGCAGAGGCAGTGCCCCTGTCAGGGAGATAAGCTTTGTCTCCTTATTGGCTAAGGTCCCAAGGTTTCTCACTCAGCCTTAGCCTGGTTACAGCTTCTGAAACCTGGTAGGTGGTTCCCAACAAGGCCTTTTTCTCTCATTTTTTAATTGGGGTATTTGTTTTCCTGGAGTGGACTTGTGTGAATTCTTTATATATTTTGAAGATCAAACCCTTGTCCGAGGTATCATTCGCAAATATGTTTTCTCATATAGTTCGTTCTCTTTTCATTTAATGCTTTTTTTTTTAGCTGTGCAGAAGCATTTTATTTTGATGAGGTCTCATTTGTTTATTCTTTCCTTTGTGTCCCTTGCTCTAGCAGACATATCAATGAAAATATTGCTGCATGGAATGTCTGAGATTTTCCTGCCGATGTTTTCCTCTAGGACTTTTATGGTGTTGTGACTTATATTTAAGTCTTTTATCCACCTTGGATTTATTTTTGTGTATAGTGTAAGTTGGCGATTGAGTTTCATTTTTTTGCATGTAGCTGTCCTCATCTGCTAGCACCATTTCTTGAAGAAGCTATTTTTATTCCATTTTTGCTTTTGCTCCCTTTGTCAAAAAATTATTGACCATAGAGACTTGGATTTATTTTTGGGCTCTCTATTCTGTTCCATTGGTCTATGTGTCTGTTCTTATGCCAGTACCAGGATGTTTACAGTGGCCTTGTAATACAGGTTGATGATAGGTTTTGTGATCCCTCCTACTTTGTTCTTCCTTCTCAAAATTGCTGTGGCTATTCAGGGTCATATATGGTTCCATATAAATATTTGAAATGTTTGTTCTATATTGGCAAAATATATCATTTGTATTTTAATAGGGATTGTGTTGAATCTATAAATTGCTTTGGGTACTGTAGATATCTTGATGATGTTAACTCTTCCAATTGATGAACATGGTACACGCTTCCATTTGTTTGTGTCTTCCTTAATTTCTTTCTCCATTGTTGTGTAGTTTCCTGACTACAGGTTTTTTACTTCATTCATTAGGTTTATTACTAGGTGCTTTATTTTTCTTGTTGCTATATCAAATGGGATTTTTTCCCTGATTTCTGTTTCTGATATTTTGTCATTGGTGTACAAAAATGCCTTTGATTTCTGAATATTGACTTTGTATCTCCCTGTTTTGCCAGATTTAGTTATTAGGTAGAATATATTTTTGGAGGAGTCTATAGGTTTTTCAATGTACACTATCTTGTCATCTGCAAACAATGACAGTTTTGCCTGCTCCTTTCCAATTTGGATGCCTTTTGTTTCTTTTTCTTGTCTGATTGATGTGACTAGGACTTCCACTACTATGTTGAATAGAATTGGTGAAAGCAGACATCCTTGTCTTGTTCCTGATCATAGTGTAAAGCTTTTAGTTGTTGCCCATTGAGTATGATGTGTGCTGTAGGTTTCTTGTATATGGCATTTATTATGTTGAGGTATGCTCCCTCTACTTCCACTTCACTGAGTTTTTTTTTTCTCTCATAAGTGGGTGTTGTACCCTATGAAATGCTTTATCCACAACTGTTGATATAATCATTTGATTTTTGTCTTTCCTTTTGTTTATGTGATGTATGATGTTTATTGATTTGCAAATATTGTACCATCCTTGCATCCCTGGGATGAATCCCACTTGATCATGGTGTATAATCTTTTTAATGTACTGCACGATGTTGTTTGCCAATATTTTGTTGAGGATTTTAGCATCTATGTTCATCAGTGGTATTGGCCTGTATTTTTCTCTATTTATTTTGTCTTTATGTGGTTTTGAGATTAGGATGATGCAGGCTTCATAAAAAGAATTTGGGAGTCTTTCCTCTTCTTGATTTTTTGGAATAATCTGAGAAGGATCAAGGATCGCTGTTCCTAAATGTTTTGTAAAAATCTGTGAAACCATCTGGTCTAAAGATTTCATGTGCTGGTATTTTTTTCTTTCACTGTTTCAATTTCCCCAGCTGTTATTTGTCTGTTCAGGCTTTCTGTTTCTTCATTCAGTTTTGGAAGATTATATGTTTCTATAAATTTGTCCATTTCACTTAGATTTTCAAATTTCTTGGCATACAGTTGTTTGTAGTAATTTCTTACAATCCTTTATATTTCTGTGGTATCAGTTCTAATCTCTCCACTTTCATTTCTAATTTTGTTTATTTGTGTCTTCTTCCTTTTTTATGATGAATCTACTTATAGGCTTGTTGATTTTTTAAAAATCATTTCGAAGAACCAGTTCCTGGATTTATTGGTCATTTGAATTGTTCTTTTAGTCTCTATGTTGTTTAATTCTTCTCTAATCTTGGTTATTTCATTTCTTCTACTTGCTCTGGGCTTTGTGTGTTATAGTTCCTCCAGTTCTCATAGATGTGGGGTTATGTCATTTATTTGGAATATTTCTATCTTTTGTTTGGTAAGCCGGTATCACTATGAAATTGCTTCTCAGGACTGCCTTTGCTGTGTCCCATAAGTTTTGGACTGTTGTGTGTTCATTTTCATTTGTTTCCAGAAACTCTGGGTTTTCTTTCTTGATCTCATTTCTTAGCCCATTCATTGTTTAATAGCATACTATTCAATCTCCATGAATTTGAGTGTTTTTGAATTTTTTCCTTGAGTTTGGTTTCTGGTTTCAGGCCCTTGTGATCAGAGAAAATGCTTGATATGATTTCAATTTCCTTGAGTTTGTTGAGGCTTGTCTTGTGTCCTATTATGCAGTCTATCTTTTAAAATATTCCATGTGCATTTGAAAAGAATATGTATTTTGCTTCTTTGGGATGAAAGGTCCTGTGTATCAGTGAGGTCCATTTGATATAGGACATGGTTCATTGTCACAATATCTTTGTTGATATTTTATTTGGCAGATCTACCCATTTTTACAGTGGAGTATTAAAATCATGTAGCATAAATATGTTGTTGTCTATACATTTCTTGAAGGCCTCCGATATTTTCATTATATATTTTGGTGGTCCTAATTTGGGTGCGTATATATTCACAATGTTTATGTCTTCTTGATGGATTCTTCTTTTGAGTATTATGAAGTGACCTTTTGGGTCCCTTTTTGGCTATTTTTTTGCAGTCTATGTTGTCCAATATGGGTTTTGCTACCCTGCCTTTTTTTTTCCTGTCCATTTACTTGGAATATTTGTTTTCAGCCCTTAGCTTTCAGTCTGTGTAGGTCTTTTGTTCTGAGGTGGGTCTCCTGTAGGCAGCATATATTTGGGTCATGTTTTCTTATCCATTCAGCTACCCTATATCTTTTGATTAGAGTATTTAATCCATTTACATTTAAGGTTGTTATCAATAGGCACTTATTCATTCCTATTTTACTCCCTTTATACCTGTGTTCCTGTCTCTCACTCTTTTCCTTCCTCTTCTTATATCAGTGCCTTTAGCATATCTTGCAGTGCTGTTGTGGTGGAGTTGTGTTCTTTCGGTCCGCTTTTGTCTGGGTAACTTATTTCACCTTCCATGTTAACTGGGAACCTTGCTGGACAGAGTGAGTCGTCTTGGTTGCAGGTCTTTGCTTTTCATTACTTGTAATATTTCTTGTCATTATGTTGTGGCTTGTAGTGTTTCCATTAAGAAATCAGCTGCTAGCCTTATTGGTGTACCCTTGTTTGTTACTTCCTGTTTCTCCCTTGCTCACTTTAACATTCTCTCTTTGTCTATGAATTTCGCCATTTTAATTATGATATGTCTTAAAGTGGGCCACTTTGAGTTCCTCTTGATTGGGACCTTCTGTGCTTCCTGGATTTGTGTGACTTTTTCTCTCATCAAGTTAGGGAAGTTTTCCACCATTACCATTTCAAACAGGTTTTCTATCCCTTGTTCCTCTTCTTCTCCTTCTGGTATTCCAATTATATGGGTATTATTATGTTTCATGTTGTCCTGCAATTCCCTCGATTTCTCTCTGTTCTTTTAGAGTCTTTTTTCCTTTTCTTGCTCTTTCTGGGAGTTTTTTCTACCTTGTCCTCCATCTCACTGATCTGATCCTCTGTTTCATCTAGCCTAATTTGATTCCTTCTATTGTGTTCTTCAGTTCAGAAAGTGTATTCTTCATTTCCTCTTGACTCTTGTTGATAGTTTCTATGTCCTTTTTCATGTTGATATAGGTTGCAATAAGTTCCTCATAGTTTCTCTATAGTCTTTGGTAATTCTCACTGAGCTCATTGATCTTCCTTATAACCACTGTTTTGAACTCAGAATCGATACTTGACTCGCCTCTATTTCATCTAGCATTCTTTCTGAGGATTCCTCCTTTCCTTTTGATTGGGGATTGTTTCTTTGTCTTCTCTTTCTTTTTTTAATATATTTTATTGATTATGCTATTACAGTTGTCCCATTACCCCCACTTGATTCCCCTCCACCCTGCACACTCTCTTCCACCCACACTTCCCCCCTTTAGTTCATGTCCATGTGTTATACTTGTAAGTCCTTCAGCTTCTACATTTCCCATACTATTCTTGCCCTCCCCCTGTCTTTTTTTCTACCTACAATCTATGCTACTTATTCTCTGTACCTTTTCCCCCTCTCTCCTCCTCACACTCCCCTGTTGCCAACCTTCCATGTGATCTCCACTTCTGTGGTTCTGTTCCTGTTCTAGTTGTTTGCTTAGTTTGCTTTTGTTTTAGGTATGGTTGTTAATAATTGTGAGTTTGCTGTCATTTTACTGTATGTGTTTTTTATCTTCTTTTTCTTAGACAAGTCCCTTAACATTTCATAAAATAAGGGCTTGGTGATGATGAACTGCTTTAACTTGACCTTATCTGAGAAGCACTTTATCTGCTCTTCCATTCTAAATTAAAACTTTGCTGGGTAGAGCAATCTTGGATGTAGGTCCTTGCCTTTCATGACTTGGAATACTTCTTTCCAGCCCCTCCTTGCCTGGAAGGTCTCTTTTGAGAAATCAGCTGACAGTCTGATAAGAACTCCTTTGTAGGTTACTGTCTCCTTATCTCTTGCTGCTTCTAGGATTCTCTCCTTCATTTTAATCTTGGCTAATGTAATTATGATGTGCCTTGGTGTGTTCCTCCTTGGGTCCAACTTCTTTGGGACTCTATGAGTTTCCTGGACTTCCTAGAAGTCTATTTCTTTTGCCAGATTGGGGAAGTTCTCCTTTATTATTTGTTCAAATAAGTTTTCCACTTGTTGCTCTTCCTCTTCTCCTTCTGGT
>CM052547.1:52952463-52964431 GCA_028533065.1 Trachops cirrhosus | reverse complement strand
GTGGAGTTCCTGCACGCTTGCGTCCCTTCACGGGTGTGTACGCTGGCGCCTCTCACCAGGGTTCAGGCCTCCGGCGCGCACTTCAGCACTCCTTTGGATAGCTCACTGTGGAGTGTGCGCCCGCCCACACCCCTTCCAGGTTCACGGGTGTGTACACTGTGGATTCTGAGGGGCTGGAACCCCTCCCGAATTTACATCCTGGGCACCAGGGATCCCGCAGAATGCCCGCACTTTTTCCATGCTCACGGCTGTAGGCACCAAGCCATTTACCCAAAGAATAACTCTCTCTGGGTTGGGGCGCCCACGCAAGGACCTGCCGTCTTTGGCTCCACTGTCTGGGCTGTGATCTTCCCCAAAGCCCACTCCAAGGTCCCCTGGATCAGCACTGCTCAGTCCTTGTTTTGCCAGGGAGGGAGCGGATGATCCAGCTCCCCTACCCCAAGAGCCCTGCGGCAGCTCCTGGAGCTCTGGGGCTGGGGCTGCAACCTCCCTGCTCCCCACGCTGATCCCTGGGCTGTTATTATCCTGCAGTAGTCTCCTTACCGTCTGGTCTTTCCACGTCCGCTACAATTTTGATTTCTTATTTTCATGTATGCTGCAATGTCCTCTGTAGTATGGTTAGGTTTTCCTGTCTTTTGAAGCGGGAGGTGGCGTGTGCTCCCTCCTACCACACCGCCATCTTCCCCCCAAATCCCCCATTATTACTTTTTCAAACAGGTTTTCTATCCCTTGTTCTTCTCCTTCTGGTATCCCTATTATCTGGATATTGTTACATTTCATGTTGTCTTGCAGTTCCCTTACCACCTGTTCATTCTTTCTGAGTCTCTTTTCTTTTTCTTGCTCTGTCTTGGAGTTTTTTTCTACCTGGTCCTCCAACTCATTGATTCAATCCTCTTCTTCATCCATCCTGCTTACAATTGTTTTTAATGCATTTTTTATTTCTGAGATTTTATTGTTCATTTCTTCTTGGTTTTTGTTTACAGTTTCTATTTCCTCTTTCATGCTGATGTAGTTCTTACTCAGTTCCTTGTAGTTGTCTGTGATCTCCTTGAGCATCTTTATAACCATTAATTTGGATTCTATATCTGATAGTTTGGTTGCCTCCATTTCATTTAACTCTTTCAGTGGGAAGTCTTCCATTTCTTTTGATTCCATGTTCTTTTTTTGTCTCCCAATTTTAGTTGACTCTTTTTGTTTGTTTCTGTGCTTCCTGATGTTTTGTTTTATTAGTTGTCATTGTCGGGTGAACTTCTATGGTAGGAATTCTATGAGGTTCAGTGGTGTGGTCTCTGATGTTCTTGACTGGATGATGCTCTAGATTTGCCCTTTCTTCTGTTTGTGTGGGTTTTCTTGTACTTGGTTTGTACCTTTTGATGGTTCCTTTATTGGTGGTTTTTCTCCTCCAGCAAGTATACTGATATTCGCAGCTCCCACCTATTCTCGTATGTGATCAGTGGCAGGGGGTAGGCAAAATGGATTAAGTCAGCAGGAGAGTATTTTATGGGATTTAAAGTACAAGCAAGTAGAGAAGAGATAGGAGATTCTTTGGATAGGTGTAGTGTTAACTGATATTTTACCCAATTATCCACTTTTTATAAAGGGTGAAAGAGAAATAAGACTTGTTAGAGGGGAGGGGAACTATGAGCTGGATTCAGAAAACAGAGCACTTGTGCAAGGTTAGATGATGAGATATAGTGAGAGTAAAGTATAGAAAGTAGATGTAGTGTGCGAGAGAATAGAGTTAACCACAACAATAATAATATTCAGGATTAAAGTGAAGTGGACTAAGATCATTGAGGGTTGCTGTGTAGTATGTACAATTGTATGGAACAATTATTTACAACAGTACTGGAACAACAATAATATGACAAGAAATATACAATTTGGATAACCAGAATAGAAAGTACCCAATCAAGAGTTGTGTGTTATTGGAACACGGGTGAAGTGAAAGTAGGAAAATTAAAATACAATACAGCGAGAATAAGGAAAACCATTCAAGCAATGCAAATGCAGTTAAACAGAAATAAACGAGGAAAACTAAACATAAGGAAGAGAATTAAAAAAATAATAAAATAAAACTGGTAAAAATGATCACAAGATAATAATAATACACATACATAAAAAATGCCAGCTCTGTGGGATAGCAAAGTGACATTTGTCTCAGTTTCTCAGTTTTTGGGGTTAGTCTTGTGCTCCCCCTTTTGATCTGTCTCTGGACCCTATGTATCTCTGCATCTTATTGTCTCACTTGGAGGAATTAAAAATAAAAAAGATGGGGGGAAGAGAGAGTATCCAAAAAGACAAGGAAAAAAAAGATAATAATAAGCCTCCTGCTGACTTTAAACCTGTTCAGCGAGTTCTGTTGATCTTCCTAGATGCCACAGGAAGAAGATGCCACTTTTCTCCCTTCTTTAGTTCTGAGAGGATGAGGACCAGGTTTGGGTAGCACTTTTCATAGTTTCCCGGCCTCCAGCCCAGGTCTTCCATGAGCTGCCAGGTTCAAATCAGCCACTCAGCTGCTCACAGTGTGAGTCTGTCTCTGGCGTGGAGCCTGAGACAAGCGGGATGCACGGTTCCCCTCTGCTACTGTCTCTGGGTGTGCAGTGCCAGACAGGCAGGGCACATGGTTCCCTTCCACTGCTCACTTTGGGCGGGCAGGTGAAATCTCCCTCGGGTGTGCCAACTGCTGCTGGAAAGTTCCTTACAAAGCAGCTGCCCAATGTTCTTAACAAGTGCATGGCTTTTCACACAGTCCCACTTTTCAACCAGCCCAAGTCAGGGTCTGAGACGGCCCAACTCCTCCTTTCCCTAGGTGTCGCCTGTCACTCCAATTTCTCTGGTGCCAGTGTCCACAGTCCCATTGGATATGTACCACCTCTGTATGTCTCCCACTTTGTCTCTACCTCCCCCAGTGACTTCTAGTACCCAGGTCCCTCCTGGTGCTGGGCTGCCCTGCCTGCTCTGGTAGGGGAGGGAGCTGGTACTCTAAATCTCTTCCCTGTATCCTGTAGCTTGCACCAGGCTGGGGGCCACAGCAGACTTGGTCCTGGTGCAGATCTCAGGGACCTTACCATTACAGCTCACTCTCCTCACTGTCTATTTTTCAATGTCCTCTGCAATTTTTTGCCTCCAATATTTATATAAGCTGGGATTCCATTAGCTGTTCACTCTGGTCCTCAGAAGATCGGCTAGGTGTTCCAGCCGGACACAGGGAGAATTGGGCTCCACTCCCACCTACCTCGCTGCCATCCTCCCATCCCTAATAAATCCCTCTTTGATGTAAGACCCCCCCAAAACACTAAAAGCCTGTCCAAGCAACAGTCGATGTGCTCTCCCTTTGAGAGAGTGGCCAATGTGCTCTCCCCTTGAGAGAAGTGGCTGCAGGACTTTTATCTTAAGAGACTACCCGTACTGTCCCTTTTTCTCCACAGGACTATTGTAGTCTGTGTGCATTTGTTCTCGTTTTCAGCCACAACACACAGACTCTGCTGCCCAGAGTCTGCCACAGTATATTACCTTTATTGATTTGCAAGCATTGTTCCAAACTTTCATTCCTGAAATAAAGTCTTCTTGATCATGGTGTATGATTCTTTTGATGTATTACTGTATTTGGTTTGTTAATATTTTGTTGAAGATTTTAGCATCTATGCTCATCAAGGATATTGGCCTATGATTTTTTTTGTAGTATCTTTACCTGGTTTTGAAATTAGAATAATGCTGAGTAAAATGAGTTTGGGTGTCTTCCCTGCTCTTGAGTTTTTTTAAATAGTTTCAGGAGAGGTGTTAATTCTTCTTGGAATGTTTGGTAAAACTCACCTGTGAAGCCATCTGGTCCAGGGATTTTATTTTGTTTATTGAGATATTTTTGATTACTGCTTTGATTTAGCTAGGTGTAATCTGTCTATTCAGATTCTCTGACCTTCCTGATTCAGCTTGGGGAGATTGTATGTTTCTAGGAAATTATCCATTTCACTTAGGTTGTCTAATTTTTGGCATATAGGTTTTCATAATATTTTCTTATAATTCTTTGTATTTCTTTGGGTCAGTTGGTGTTTATCCTCTTTCATTTCTGATTTTATTTATTTGGGCCCTCTCTCTTTTTTTCTTGATGAGTCTGGTTAAAGGTTTGTCAGTCTCATTTATCTTTTCAAAGAACCAGCTCATTGATCTTCTGTATCATTTTTTTAGACTCCATTTCACTTATTTCTGCTCTAATCTTTATTATTTCTTTCCTTCTACTCACTTTGGGCTTTGTTTGTTTTTTGTTTTCAAGTTTCTTTAAGTGTAAAGTTAGATTGTTTATTTGAACCTTTTCTTGTTTCTTGAGATAGACCTGTAATGCTATGAATTTCACTCTCAGGACTGCTTTCCCTGTGTCCCACAAATTTTGGGTTGTTGTATTCTCATTTTCATTTGTTTCAAGGTACCTTTAGATGTCTTCCTTGATATCATCATTGTCCTATTCATTGTTTAACCCTGCAGAAGTCACAGGTGATCTGAGAGATGTAAACAAACTATTTTATTAAAAATTGTTACATACATTGGGTGCAAAGCAGTCCTGCTTTAGGTTCAAGGTCATGACTAGCTGCATGTTTGTATGTGACTAATGTTAGGTCATAATGTTTAAATTGTTAGTTTGGTTATAATGTGTGTTTTGTTAGAGTGTGTGATATTTGATTGTAAATTTTATCTGAGAGATACCACTTATCAAAACACTTTTCCAAGTGTTTTGAAAAGTATTTATGTCTTGAGCATAGCAATATGGATTGCAATGACTATTACAAATGTTTTGCAAAGCCAACTATTGAAGATTCTGATTAGTTAATGTTAAAGATTTTTTTGCTTGTATTTTTTTAGCAATATCCATGTTTCTGTTATTTGAAAAGAAAAATTTTAAATCTTTATGTTTTTATATTTCTTTGTTTAATAATTTCCTAGATTGTAACTGAAAATAAATAAAAAATCACTTATTTTACTATGTAAATATAATAACTAAAAATTTGCAGTTTTAAAACTTTTTTTCTCATTTCAGCACATACTAGTAATGAATGTGTCTTTTGGATACACATGATCTATACTGTAATTTTTTTTACTGTGAATTCCCCAGGGTTAATAACATGTTATTTTGTTTTTGTCTGTGTATATTTTTCAGTTTTCTTCTTGTGATTGATTTGTAGTTTCATAGCATTGTGATCAGAGAAGATGTTTGATATAATTTCTATCTTAAATTTTAACTGTAGTCTATCCTATAGAACATTTGAAAAGTATGTATATTCTGCTGCTTTGGGATGAAATGCTCTGTAGATATTAATTAAATCTATTTAATCTAGTGTATCATTTAAGGTTGTCATGTCCTTATTGATTTTCTGTCTGGAAGATCTATCCGTTGATGTCAATAGGGTATTAAAATCCCCTGCTATTTCTGTCAATCTCTCCCTTTATGTCCATCAAGATTTGCTTTACATATCTGATATATTTTAAAAAATTTATTTAAGTGAAACCAGGGTGCTGAGCATCCTGGAACCTTGCTTCAACATGTCTGTACTGCCCTCTCCCCAAATGCAGTGTGTCCATCCTCATTGTTCCTTGTGCTTCTGCCTGGTCCTCACATAAGGTTAAGTGGCTATGCCACCCCTTCATTCTCTCCCTACATCTGTGGTTCCCTCCCACAGTTTGCCAAGTCACATGCACTCAGAGTCAATGTCCCAAAGACCCTTACCCCCAAAAGTCCACAGTGTATGGCCCACTAGGAGGGAGGGGAAAACTGAGGCACAGGACAGAGAGTGCTACCTGTTTCTGAGAACCAGGAACCCTGCCTACAGTAGGTTGGGTCAATACTGAAGGTGTTAAACCTGCGGGGAAACCTAGGGTTCCTGATCTAGAGGTAGAACCTGGGGATTGCTTCCTCCTGGTTGAGGGGTATGGTTGCTGCTGCAGAGATGGGCGATTGCAGGTTTCCATTCCTGGGGCTTGACCATGCATCTAGGAGTGGCCCTGGTACTACAGGTGGCCCTGTGCCTGGGGTGCGGCCATCCCTTCTTGTGGGCCCCTGAAGACACCTTCTCCATGCTGTGGAATGGACCATCAGTACACTGTGGAGCCCATTTTGGTTTGCACCTGCCACTAGAGGCCCTGGGTATCACAGTCAACTGTGCCCAGTGTTTCCATGACCAGAATATCACCACTTCCATAGAAACCAGCTTGGCCTCTTCCCTACTTTTGGCCCAGGGGTACAGCTCACAACGGGGGCATTCCTCAAGCTGTGCTCCTTGATCACCACCCAGCATGGGCTGCTTACCAGATCTACCATAGCCTGGGACCTGGCTTTGCTGGCCTGGCAGTTCTAGACTGGGAAGAATGGTGTACATGCTGGGCTGGGAACTGGAGCTGCCACTGAACCTATCAGGAAGCCCCAGGGCCTTGGGCACAGTGGGAATTCCCCCACCTGGGCCCTCAGGAGCAGCTCCACAAGGCCTGTACTGGCTTTGAACAAGCAACCCGTACACTGATGGAGGGCACATTATGGTTGGGCCAGGCACTGCAGCCTCATGGACTTTTGGGATTCTGTCACTTCCCAGCCTGTGGCAATGGTTGGCATAGTATGGCTTCCATTACATGGGCCACTGCCATACAGTCACCTGTGCCTGCAACACCCAAGTGCATTGGCTCTGGGCTACCTCCAGTGCTTTCTTCTCCAGCATTTACCTCCCACCCAGGCTGCCATCTGCTCACTGACAGGCATTTGTTTGATATTGCCTGGAAGAGGCCTTCCAAGTGATCTGTGCTGGGCATCCACATCCTCTCCCTGTCCTGGCCTGTGATTAGACTTTCTTTACACATCAGAAATCTGGGAGGTTCCTGTCTCAGGATGATCTTGTGCAGACCATAACACTGGGGGAAGCTGGCATGGTGCTCTGGGGAGACCTGAGCATCTCCAGCTCTGAGGAGAAGTGCTGGCATCTTCATGACTACCTGGTGGATACCCTGGGCCCCTATGTAATTAATGTGACCAGGATGGCAAACAGCCTGCAGTCACTAGTGGTGTAATGGCCATGAGAACTGTGCCTGTTGAGACCTAGGGCAGCTGGAAGCCTTTCTATACCTGCAGTCAGATGGCATCCCTGGAGCTTGGGAGTTCTGCCGCAGCTGTTACTGGGGATGGGCAGGCCCCACCTGTCAGGAGCCCTGCCCTAAGATTGAACTTGAAGAAACAGCATGAATCCAGGAGTCACCTGCCATAACCCTCTTGTCCCTGCTGCTGTTTCCCAGTCCTTGAGGATTCTGTCCTACTCTTGTTCTACTTAGCTTAGACAGTCCTCCCATACACATATCCAACTTTCCATGGGATCCCTGGGGAGTAGAAGGGGTCAGAAGAAAACATTTACACTTTTGAAACCAGAGGCCCTCTGAGATCACCTGATTCCTTCTAAAAAGGAAGTAGTCCCAGGGAGAGAGACTGGGTTCCAGATGGTTAAGGTTGTCAATGCAGGGTTCTGTTTATGCACATCATTTGGTCCATGGAGAGGTAGAAAGAGATCTGTCCAAGGATAGGTGGGCTTTAAGAGCCTGGCTAAGGTCTGTAAGTGTTACACTGTTGTCTGTCATTTGCTTTCATCATAAAGACACTTTTCCTTTCAAAATTTTTTTATTTACAGTTGAAATACAATATTATATTAGATTCAGGTGTACAATGTAGTTATTTGACATTTATATAACTTATGAAGTGATCACCCCAGTAAGTCTAGTACTCATCTGGTACCATATGTAGTTATTCCAATATTATTAACTATATATCCCATGCTGTAATTACATGCCTGTGACTGTTTTTATAACTAGTAATTTATACAATTTAATCCCTCCCCGCTTTTTCACCTATCTCCTCAATCCCCCTCCCATCTGGCAACCATAAAAACTGCATGATTAACTTCTGAATAAGTAAGGCTCACAGTGTATTCCTCCATCACAGGTATGTTGGATTTACCTCACAAAGCTCTGCTGGGGTCATACCAAGATAGCTAGAGCAAGTGCCAGGGCCTGTAGGCACAGTGAGATCCAGCAAGCAGAAATCTGTGGTGAGTATGTGGCAGGTAAATAAAGAGAACCTGTAGAGAAGCATAGAATAGTTGATGGCTGGGTGAGATAGTTAGAACCCAAGGTAGCTAAATAGAATGTACCTGATCCTGTTCCATGCCCCTGGTTTTTATGTCCCAATTCAAATATCATGTTCTCAATAAGCCTTTCCCCATTCCCACTAATGATGCTTCCATTTAATACAGCAGGTCTGATTAGTGCTATAAAAGTTCATTCTGGGGGATTTTCTCCCTTTTAGGTGTAAAGGTAGGGAGAGCTCTTGCCCATCTTGGCAAGTGTTTAGAAATTACACCTGGCCCATCACCAAAGAATTGAATGGGTGTGGAAAATTACCTGACAGCAAGATTTGACAGCCACATAGGGAGATATCCCTGGCTGGTCTTTTGGTCAAATTGTGGGCAGGGCCTTGGAAGGGAGAGGTTTAGGTCTCAGTCTCTGTTTAAATGCAGGCAACTGTCTCCAGGAAATCTGCATTGGTGAGGGCTGACAAGGAACAGTGAGTGAGCCTGACCCTGGCACCTCTCTACCCTGGAAGGTGCTGTGAATAGGACATTTTTGAGGCTGCAGAGATGGGAGTTGAATGCTGGAGAAACACCCTGCTGCTGCTGGCTGCCCTGGTCCTGGCAGCCAAATTGGGTCACTTTCAAAGGTGGGGAGGCTTCCAGGAGAAGTCCATGAGCAAGAAAAACATGAATTCAACACTCAGATTCTTCATTGAAAACTACAACAATGTGAGCAATGACATGTACTTATTTCGAATAGACAAGCTACTTCAAAGTCATATGCAGGTTCGTGCCTCAGTTTTTCTGAATATGAGCAGTGCCCTAATTATTGCCCGTTTGGACATGCATAGATGTTTTGTGGCTTACAGAGAAAGCCAAATGATAGTTTCACCCTCTGGGGTGTATCAATTGGAATGGGAGAGCTTTAGAGTGGTTCAGACCCCAAGTCTCTTTAGCCATCTTCCAAAATGCTAGTCGAAGGACTGGAGTGAATCCTGAAGTCTGTTACTCAGTCTAAAGCAAAAATGTTCCCTGAGTTTCTCAACTGTTCTCTTGTGGGAAGAGTTGCTTTCATTTTTAAGTGAGGTCCTACCACAGTAAAAGAAAATGAAGATGATTCTGTTTCCTTTTTAAAAAATTACAGTTGATATACAATATTATTTTAGTTTCAGGTACACAATCCTGTGATTAGACTTGTTTGTTTTTTTGTTTGTTTTGTTTTATTATTATTTTTATTGTTGTTCAAGTACAGTTGTCTCCATTCCCCACCCCCACCATTCCCCTCCACCCCACCCATGTCCCCCTCCCACCCTTGATCCTACCCTCTTTGGCTTTGTCCATGTGTCCTTTATACATGTTCCTTGATGGACCTTCCCCTATTTTCCCCCATTATCCATCTCCCCCTTCCCCCTCAGTTTACTGTCAGTTTTTTCTTTATTTCAATGAAGTGATCAACTGATAAATCTAGATTCATCTGACACCATACATAGTTAAGACAATATTATTGACTACATTCCCTGTGCTATAGTAAATTTACATCCCCATGACTATTCTATAACTACCTATTTGCATTTTTAAATCTCTTTACCTCCTTCACCCATTTCCCCAATCCCTCTCCTATCTGACCTTCATCAAAATGTTCTCTTTATCTGTGAGTCTCTTTCTGTTCTGCTTGTTTATTTATTATGTTTTTTTTTAGGTTCCACGTAAGTGAAATCATATGGCATTTGTTTTTCTCTGTCTGACCTATTTAATTTAGTATATTACCTTCTAGATCCATTCACATTGTTGCAAAGTGCAAGATTTAATTCTTTTTTTAATGACTGAATCATATTCCATTATATATAATGAAATATGGTATATATGCATATGTATGGTGTGTGTATGGGTGTATATATATGTCATTTCTTTTTGCATTCATCTATTAATGGGCACCTAGATTGTTTCCATATCTTGACTATTGTAAATAATGCTGCAATAAACATCTGGATGTATATTCCTTTTAGTGTTTTTGGTTTCTTCAAGTAAATACCAAAAGTGGAGTTGCTGGGTCCTTATTTTCTCTTGCTATAACAATTGTTTTAAGGTGTATTTTGTTTAGTATAAGTATTACTCCCCTGCCTTTTTTGTTTTGTTTCCATTTTTATGAAATATCTTTTTCCTTCTTTTCACTTTCAGTCTGTGTGTGTCTTTTGATTTGAAGTGAGTTCCTGACACACATATAGCATATGTAAGGGTCTTGTTTTGTTATCCATTCAGTCGCCATGCATCTTTTGGTGAAGAATTCAATCTGTTTGCATTTAAAGTAACTGTTGATAATATGTATTTAACGCCATTTTGTTATTCATATTTTAAATATTTTTCTCTTTTTCTTCTTAAAGAAGACCCTATAATTTTTCTTATAGTACTGGTTTGGTGGTGGTGAACTCATTTAGCTTTTGTTTTTTCCTCTGGGAAACTCTTTATCTGTCCTTCATTTTCACATGATAGCTTTTCTGGGTAGAGTAATCTTGGTTGTAGTTCCTTGCTTTTCCTTTGAATATGTTATGGCAATCCCTTCTGGCCTGCAAAATTTCTACTGATAAATAAGATAACAGTCTTATGGGAGCTCCCTTGTAGGTAATTAACTGCTTTTCTTTTGCTGCTTCTAAGATTCTCTGTGTCTTTAACTTTTGACATTTTAATTATGATGTGTTTTGGTGTGGGCCTCTCTGGGTTCATCTTATATGGAACTCTATGTGTTTTCTGGACTTGTATGCCTGTTTCCTTTAGTGAGTTAGGGAAGTTTTCCATTATCATGTTTTCAAATAGTTTCTGATTTCTTGCTGTTTCTCTTCTCCTTCTGGCACCCCTATGATGCAAATATTGGTATGCCTGAAGTTGTTCCAAGGGCTCCTTACACTATCCTCAATTTAGGGGGTTCTTTTTTCTTTTTGCTGTTCTGGTTGGGTGTCTTCTGCTTTCTTATATTCCACATTGCTGATTTAATACTCTGCTTCATCTACTCTACTGTTATATTCTTCTAATTTATTCATTTCATTTAGTGTATTCTTCATTTCTAATTGATTCTTTTTAATGGTTTTCCTTTCTTTTTTAGTGCTGTTTAAGTTCTTACTAAGTTTCTTGAGAATCCTTATAACAATTGTTTTAAACTCTGTATTTGGTACCTCGATTGCTTCCATTTCATTTATTTCTTTTTCCAGAAATTTATGCTGTTCTTTAATTTGGGCCATGTTTCTTTGTTTCTTCATTTTTGATTTCTTCCCTGTGTTTGTTTCTATGTATTAGATCAAACTGCACTGTCTCTGGGATTTGGTAGAGTGGCCTAATGTAGTAGGTGTCTTATAGGGTCCAGTAGAACAGCCTCCCCACATGAACACCTGAGCTAGGTGTTCTGTGTACTCCCTGTGTGGGCTGTGTGCACTGACTTGTTGTAGATGAGCCTTGGATGCTGTTGGCATGTCACTGGGAGGAACTGACCCCCAGGTCAGTCAGTTGCAAGTACCGGCTGTGATTACAGTGGAGGAGCTGCTGTACAGGGGCCAGCCCCACAGATCAGGATTTTCTTCAATGGGGCTTTGGTGCATTCCAAGTCTGACCTTTGTGTCATTTGTAAACGTGGTTGAGTTGTAACCACCTGTAAATGTGATTGGGTCTAAAGCTGTCTACTCAGTGCACTGGCTCTGGGGACTCCCAGGAGGAGCAAGGTCAACTGCTACCTGGTCTCTGCCTGGGGCCACCCAGCATAACCTACAGAGTGATCCATAGATAGCTGCTATTTGTGCTGAGTTTGGGGCCACTTAGCAGGATGTATGGGGTCCACAGTGGCCAGATACTGCTTACTTGTGAGATTTTAGGAAAGCCTGAAGCATGAA
>CM052547.1:52936649-52952363 GCA_028533065.1 Trachops cirrhosus | reverse complement strand
TCTCTCTCTCTCTCTCTCTCTCTCTCTCTCTCTCTCTCTCTCTCTCTCTCTTTCTTTCTTTCTTTCTTTCTTTCTTTCTTCTTTCTTTAAGATAGGTGAAGGCAGGGTGAAAGACATGGAGAGAAACATTAATATGTGGTTCCTCGTGAATCCCCCAACCGGGAACTGCATTCCCCAACTGGCCTGCAACCTAGGCATGTGCCCTTGCCTGGGAATTGAACCAGTGACCCTTTGGTTTGCAGGCTAGTCCTCAGTCCACTGAGCCACACCAGTCAGGGCTCTGCTAGTACTTTTGTCTAGCAAAAAGCTGCCCTTCTAGTCCTGATCCTGAAACCAGACAATTCAGTTCTTCCCTGCATGTTCCTGGTGCCTTTCAAGCTTCTACCCCAGTTCTGAAGCCCTGAGCAAGTGAGTCCTTGTAAGTCTATGCATGGGCCCTTTAAGAAGAATGCCTGGGACTCCAGAATCCCTCCATCTCCCTTAGCCAAAATCCCTGCTGGTTTTCACAGCCAGAACTCATGGGGACTTCTCTTTCTGGCACTGAAACCCTGGGCTGGGGAGTCTGGTGTGGGGCTGGGATGCCTGGCTCCTCAAGGGGATGTCCCTCCCAATATTTAACTGCAACACATGGGTGTGGCAGCAGTCCATTTTGCACCTCCACCCCTCTTACAAGTCTTGATGTGGTTTCTTTATATATTTAGTTATAGGACTTCTATCTAGTTAGATTTCAGGCATTCTGAATAATGGTTGTTCTGTAATTTAGTTGTAATTTTGATATAATTGTGGGAAGTTTCGAGTACCACATTTACCTGCACCACCATATTGACCAGAACATTTTTTAAAAAGATTTTATTTATTTATTTTTAGAAAGGGGAAGGGAAGAAGAAAGAAAGGGACAGACACATCAATGTGTGGTTGCCTCTCACACTCCACCCCCCACCCAACCAAGGACCTGGCCTGCAACCTAGGCATGTGCCCTGAACTGGGAATCAAACCAGCGACCTTTCAGTTCTCAGGCCAGCACTTAATCCACCGAGCCACACCAGCCAGGATAGTTTTTGTTTTCTTTAACAGCCTCAAATATATAATGTTCTCTGTAGGTCCCCCTCAACAATAATATTTCAATGTCCAGCATTAGCAAATCTAAGTCTGGAGTTTCTAGCTGTGTTCTAAAGAAAACTGGAATTATACAGAGGGTTTTTGGCAGGACAAAATGGGGGTTGGGGGGTAAGGGCTAAGCTTCATTCAGACCATCTCATTTGTTTTGTGTAAAAGTTTCTGATATCTATTGAAAGATGATAGAGGAAGGAAAAGCTGTTTGAAAACCACTTTTTCTTTGTCTAACTTCCTCTAAAGGTCAGATAGGAATGTTAAAAACACAAATTTTAACTTTCATGGTTGAAAGTCAAAAAATGCTAGCCAAAATGAAAATGTAGTCTTCAGATATGAAATCCAATCCACAAGCAGATGGCTTGGTAGAAAAAACAGCTATGTCCCTTGTTTTGGAGTTTGCAAGCATTTTTATATATCAAGTGAGGAAAGGGGAAAGAAAAATGTAAACCTTCTGAAAGAATTTACATTAGCTATAGACTATTATTGTGTTGGCTTTGTCATTTTTAAATTTAGATTGAGTCCACAAGACAGGCCTCCTTGGGTTATTGGTTTATACTCGGGAAGACTAGAACAAGGGAAAAGAGGTCAGTGACCCTGACTAAATGTTAGATATTGCACTAATCAACAAAAGGAACAAGCGAGGAAACTGTAACCAGAAACACTGAAATAAAGAACAAACTAACAATAACCAGAGGGGAGGGGAGAGAGGGTTAATGGGGGAAAATAGCGGAAGGTCCATCAAGGAACATTGTATAAAGGACACACGGACAAAGCCAAAAGGGGTAGTTTCAAAGGCGGGAGGCAGGGATGGATGGGGCAGGGGTGCCATGGTGGGGTGAAAATGGAAACAACTGTACTTAAACAACAATAATAATAAAAAAAATCTTGCAGCACACTAGGGTGCCTCTTGTGTCACACTGGTTGAAAACTGTTGGACTAGAGAAGGGCAATGGCAACAGGAGAGAACTGCCAGGGCAGGGGTCATAGAAGAGTGGGCAGTATTAATGAGACATAAATAAATAGGTCTCATGTCGGCATCAGTGAGCTCTTTCTCACTATTACTATTCACACTTGCCACAAAATGACAGCTCCTCAAGGCTGAGAACATTGAGTTGAATTGGCCACAAGGTGGCAGCCCTTGACCAAAATTCTTGTGGAAGCTGCCTTGTTCTAGTCTTCCCAAGTATAAACTGACAACATAAGGAAGCCTGTCTTGTGAACTCAATCCATTGTCATTAATAGTTACCTCTGGAAGAGTTGTTTGCAAGTAAGCTTTTGATGTCATTCAAATGGATAAACTGACAGAATGAATATACCCCTTGGTAGCTGGCTGATCTGGGGAAAAGATTCTTGGGCATCCCCACACCTACGACAGCATGACTGTGTTTGTACTAATACCCTACAGTGGGATATAGGAGTTGTGCATCTTCTGGTTTTGACGTCCAGATTCTTCTAATTGTAGGATTTTGGTCAAGTGCCATTCATATTTTGCAGGCCTTAGTTTCCTCACCTGTAAAGTGGTCAGGATAAGAGTGAAGCAGTACTTATGAAAATATTTGAATTATTGTGATTATTTCTGTTATGATTTAACAGTCAAGTCTAATAATGAATAAGAAAACACTACAATCACTAGAATGTTGGTTAAATTTATGGCTAGTGTTTTAATTTCTTTATACATACAGAATGTGCTGAAGGTCAGTGTGATAGTGCTTGGCTTAAGCCCTATAAGATTCCAAAGCCTAGATAGAACTGTCCCTTGATAAAGAACTCAGGAGCCCTGCTTCCTGTTTTGTTTTGTTTTTTGGCGTGTGTGTGTGTGTGTGTGTGTGTGTGTGTGTTGTTGGATGCAGGGACCAGGATGGTGGCACTGCCCTCAGGCCTCCTTCCCCAGCCATACCGCACACCTTGAGGATTTCTAGGGGCATTGTCCTCCTGGATGCAGTGTGAGCAGTCTCTCCCTCTATCACCACTCCAGAGATTACAAGCCTTTGTATGTTATTTGGCCACTGCATTTGGACAAAGAAGCACTTCTAGGAGCTTCTCTCATCACCAGGCAGAACTCTTTAGTCCACCCAGTTGTTGGAAATCCAGTCCAGTTGCCAACACAAACCATTTGTTAGTTTTACTTCTGGGTGTGGGAGTTTCCTGCCACCAAGGGTTTTCCCAGTCTTGTGCCCTCGCATCATCAGATCTTGCACTTGAACATATAAGTACAGGAAGACAAATCACAACAAGAAGTAGCTCTGGTGTGCATTCTTCATGGTTTACATATTCACTATTTGTATACATCATAGGAGGAAACTGGCACTATTCTCTTCATTTTCTAGATGAGGAAACTGAGACCCAGGTAGGTGGAAAGACCTGCCCAGGGTGATAGAATTGGCAGGGGTAAAGCCAAAATTTGAGCACAGTTCTTTTGTCTTCTGTTCTGACATTCTCCCAGTTCCCTTGCTGCTTCAGAGTAATGTTTCTGAAACTTGCTAAAACATTTAATAATTCATGATTACTTATTTACTTCAAAATATATTTTGTGCTTTCAGTGAAATACATGCTTCTCTTAACCCATGTAATGACTTCTAGAACAGGATTATCTATACTCTGCAAGTGAGGAAACCAAGGCTGCTAGGCACTTGCTCAAGGTCACAGCATTAGTGTATGGGGAACATGTGCTCCAAATCAGTTCAATATCTAAGCTTATATTTTGAGCTGTGTTTCTGACTACCTCCCATTGGGTTGGTTGGGAAGGAGAGTAGGAAGGAAGGACATGGTTGAAGGGACTGGAGGAGCAGAGGGAAAAGACACTGCTGGCTCTGTGCATTGTGAGGACTATGTGTGCAGATCTGGGGGTACTCTGGTGCTACCAGCCAGCCAAGCTCAATGTCTTGCTTCTCTTCCTGAGGATGCACAAAGGACAGGTGAGACCCATCTGTGGCTGCATCAGTGGAGCCAGTGCAAAGGAATGGGTTGTGCACATGCTGGGCACTGACAGAGGCTTTGGTGCCACTGTGCACCCACCAGTGAGAGGCAGAAAAGAGAGCCATGCTTTAGTGGATGAACCAGACACAAGGTCTGTGGCTCTTGGGGCTTCACTCTCCATCCTAGCTTTTCCTGTAGAGATCCAGCAACTGGACGCTTTGAGTCAAAACTGACAGTGCTGTTGGTTTTTGGCAGCTGACAACAGGAGTGGAGTATCTGGTCACTGTGAAGATTAGCCGGACCAAGTGCAGGAAGAACAGCACGAAAAGTCGTTCATGCCCCATTCAAAGCGGGAAGAATTTGAAAAAGGTGTGTGGTGGCAGTCATCTGAGAAGGGATTCCTAATCAAGGGGAGAAAACGAAAACATTTAAAAGTTAACACAGATTGGACATTGACAACGTCTCCATTTGTATGGATTGGAGCAGATCAAGACCACAGTCCTAAGGCTGCTGATGCCATCCGAGGTGCTAGGGTAGGAGGAAGCCTCTCTAATTGGGCAGTGCCCCCACCTCTGGACTGGCACAGGCTGGTCCCAGGCCTCCAGGTCTCCTTGCCCACTACTGGCCTTCAGTGGAAGTAGCATTTTCTTTCCTTGGGGACCTTGTTCTGATCTTGACTTGCACTCTTGAAGTCCCTGAGGATTGTCCCATTGCTTCCTTGTCTTCCAGAATCTGACCATTCTTCTCTTGGTTTCTCTTGGTGGCATCACCTTAGGGCAAATATGTGGCTCTCCCTGTTCCTGGGTGCAAGTGTAGGAGGACTGGGGCTGGAGGAGGGTTCTCAAGATATGCCTGCTCCAAGTCCCAAGTAGCTGTGCAGGGGGAGCTCAAGGTGACATTCCTATTCTGAGCCTGGCACCCCCTCTGCTGCCACCAGATGACTGTGAGCAGATTCTTCCCACCCACATTGTCAGTGTGCAGGTTCAGTGATGGTTCTAAACTACCCAGTGAGGGCCTCAGAGGGTCAGGAACTTTTGGTTTACCTTCACAAAATATCCTCCTGAAAGCTGAATTTGACTTTCTCCTTCCACAGAGTTTCATTTGCAATTTTTTGATGTACACTGTGCCCTGGATGAACTATTACCAACTTTGGAATAACTCCTGTCTGGAGGCCTAAATAGGTTTGTGCAAAGATCCTTGATGAAACCTTAGATGGGTGTGCTGTGCACTTTCTATTATAGAATTCTGGAAGTACATCATTGCCCTCAGACGGATCTTGAAACACACACATTCACACTCTCATGCTCACATACAAACACACACAAACACACAAATTCATATTCACTCACACTCACTGTCACTCAGTGGTCTTTAGGGGGCTGGTTCAATTTGAGCAAGAAGGTTATTAACTCCCTGGGAAAATCTTGTAATTTTTTTTTTACTTCAGCCCGTATCTCTGAGGCTTTTCATTATTGAGGTACATCCTGACCTCTGGCCTGAGCTTGGGGGAGCACTGTTTCTTCCCCATGTACATACAACTCTGTGACTGACACATATCTTTTGAGTGTGTCCAAGGTCTTCAATACCAAACCCCCAGGATCAGCAATTCACGAGAAGGATTCCCAGGACTTAGCATAGAGTCCTCCTAATAGCTGTGATTCATTACAGTGAAAGGACACAGAATAAACTTTGCAAAGGAGGAACTAGAGTGGAGAGATGAGCCTGGTGACTTTGTTTAAAATCCTGAATCATGCTGTTGGGTGGATGATGCTTATTCTCCATCGATAATGTGCCATCCATGAAAGAGGAGACCCTTAACATAGCATTCTTGATTTCTCCAATAATTTCCTCCTGGAGGAATTAATCTAATTGGTCTAATTTGGAGGAAAATGTGGACATTGTAGCCCAGGTCCTACTCCTTCCCACTGGGGGCACACATATTCCTTGGCAACTTTGGGAGAGTAATCTCTTTGTGAAGAGACCTGCTCTGGTTCAGTGTTGCTAGTGCTGAGGCTATAAGTCTAATTCTAGAGTTTGGTATTAGAAAGTGCACTTGCCTATAAAAATAAGGCACATCTCCCAAGAGCAACAAAGTCCTTAGCAGCAACAAAGGCCCCTTATCTTTTTTATTTACTTGTATTATTTCTCGATGTTTTGTCAATATCTGTTGTTTGTTCGGTTAAGTAACTTAGAGCTTCTTTTCTACTCCCTCTGCTTCTTCCCTTTTTCTCTGCTTTGTTTTAAAATCTGAAGAATCCTAACTGATGTGAGGATGGGGTTGACGTTCTGCTATAATGCAGATTATATAGGCTATAAAGCCAGGAATTATTCATGTCACCTCATTTTGACCCCAGAATTGCCCTGGCCCAGAGGATCTTCAGATTATATTATCATGAACTGAAGAGTTTGTGGGGGAAAGTGGAATTATACACATTAATAGAAGAGGTAAAAAAAAATTTATTTTCCATACTAAGAATCACTGCTGTTGCAGGATACTTTCACATGTAGTGACTGCAGGTGTTTGCTCCAGGACATCTAGCCATTGGTGCAATTTTTGTTTAGAATTTTGTACTTTTCAAACCAGGGAACAACAAATACTGAGAAAAAGCACTCAATTTCCTAAAAAAACAAAAACAAAACAATATTTTAAAAAGATGACATGCAAAGTGAAAATTTTAAAGGGGAAAGGAGAGGAATAATACTTGTGGATAGGGAAAATGACACTGCCTCACTTCCTATTCAGATATAGTTTGATCTTTATTTTGATTTTAATTACTTAATAGTATTGTGGCTGAGATCATCCCAGAAAATGTCCTTCTATTTGTATTTAAATTTAGAGACTAGAAATAAAGTGTCTACCCCACACATATTCACTGAGGCTTCATCCATTTATTTATCCATCCATTCATCCACCCATCCTCTCACCCTTTCCATCCTTATTTCCATCCTTCTAGCCCTCCTTTATTTTACCTTCTTTTCACCCAATCCACCCATCTTTCCTTCTTTCATCCCATTCTCATTTGTCCATATACTCATTCATGATCCTTTCCTTCCCTTGTCCCTATCCTCTTTCAAGATTTTCTTTTTCTTTTTTACTCCCCTATTTCCCCATGATAAAAAATCAATAAATAAATTTTACATATTATCATTTTTAGTGTCATTTTGTTCTCTTGCTCTTTATTGAAAAGTCCAGGGTGGGGAATGGGAGTGGTGATGGGAAACTTAACTACAAGAGTGGGCATAAGTAGGTTTGCCATTGTAATACAAATAAATAATACAACAATTAATAAATATAATAATAAACTTTCACATACTCACAACTGTAAACCTATTTTTACCCACTCCCCTGTATTTCCTTTTTCCTAAATTAAAAATTAGAATACTAATTCCACCCAGTAAATACATCACATCAATAAGATCCTCTAATGTTGCTGTACTGCTATCTTTAATTACTTTTCCCATAGATTTCCTGGTCTTCTCCAGAGAAGAATTATTTGTGAAGAAAGTGTGGAGGAGCTCATGAGAACATGTTTCTATGCTGAGAACATCTAGGCCACTATATCTAGGCTTATCATATAAATTATGAACCAGGACATGTTGTATTAAATGGGGATAACATTAATGATGTCACTAAAAAGCTAGGTGTAAATCAGGAGTATTCCAGGCACTGTGGGGCATATGATCATCCTTATTTTAACTTATTTGGGTAAAGTGAAGTGATGTGCAGGGACCTTCAAGGTCTCTATGCGCATGGGCCCAACTTAACTGTGCACACTGCAGGCCTTTATGCATGATGGTCCAGCCAGCCTCCCTTGGACATAACAACACTGGGTGGGAATGAAGGTGTAGGGAACTAAGCCACAATTGGTGGAGATGACTCCTCAGCAGATCACACACATATAGATTTGACCTCCCCCACCCAGATGCACTCCTACCACCAGTTAAACTATCTCTGAACTCATTTTTTTGATTTCCTCTCCCTTTTTGTTTCAACACTCCTGGATGAAAGGAACAGAGGCCAGTAGCTCAGTGACTGTGTGTTAATGTCAGGCTGATAGTCAGATATTCATCTGGGAACACCAGCAAGGTCCCACTGGCTGCTAAAATATTATTAATAATTAACTACTTCCCTGAACCCCAGAGTGTTTCATTGCAGCTCAGCCACTTAACTCCTCCCTCTAAACCCTTTCAACCTCTCTGTTATTTTTCCAGCAACAAAGGATCAGTGTCTACCAGACAGGATCTGTGTCACTTCCACCTTCACTGTTTTGTCTTGAGAAAGCAGGTATTTGTTATCCTGCATTCTTTTTAAAGTAAGCTTAAATATATCCCCAACAATTCTACCCCAAATCATTCTAAAACCACAGAAAAAAAACATTAAAAATGAGTTCTTTCTGAGTTAATGTGCTTTCACCCAGTACCTTGTAAAGCTCCCCTTCTTGAAAGGTGCAGTTTTTGGTATCCAGCCTTTGACAAGTGGTCCGCCGCATCTCTAGGTTCATGTGATACTCCATGTGGTCCGTAATCTGTGGGAAGCAAGTGGCAAGTGGCAAGGAGATAAAAGGATTTATTCTTCTTCTCCATAACTTCTGGGGGTGGGAAAAGTCAAAGACCCCATCCTAGACAATGATGGAACTCTCCTTTAATTATCTGATTCTTATACCTTCTTTTGCTACTAGAGAAGAAATCACTAGAAGCGACTCCGTCGGCAAAGCCATTCATTAGAGAACCCAAATTATGCCAATTATTCTGGTTCAGGATCTGTAAACATTGTCTATAAAGAGCCAGAGAGTGAATATTTAAGTTTTGCAGACCATGGCCTTGGTTGCAAGTACTCAACTCTGCAATTGCAGTGTAAAAACAGCCTCACGTAACATGACACACATGGTATGACTTGGAGCCTATGAAACAACTTAAAGAAGCAACAGCAAGCAGATTTGGCCCTTGGACCACAATATATTGACCCCTTGTATTTGGCACCATTTAGGTGACTTAACTTTAGCTCCTCCAGTGAATTTATGTTTCTCTTCAAATGCCCACTTCACACTAAATGAGGCTGACTGACATGAGAGTGGGCTTGCCCCAGAGTGCCAGCAGTCCCCTGACATAAATGCATGGTGAAGAGAGGGAAGAGAAACTCACTTACCAGCTTTTTGACCTTTAGGACTCGCACAATCCGGAAGCTGTACTTGTCATCACTTTCCCTGTTGAACTCGTTGGTCACGAACTGCATGGTGGCTATCACATAGGTTTCTGATGCAGGTACTTCTTGGACACTCATAAAGGTTTTCCTCCTTACTTGGTAGCTGAGGGCCACCAGGGCCATCACAATGACTAGTAGAAGCTGTGGGGCCTGCCAGGGTCTGGCCATTGTCCCTCAGCTATAAAGGAATAGGAAGAGCCCCCTCCACGTCCTGAGAGGGGACAGTTGGTTTCTCAATGATGCTGACTGTTCTGGCCAGATTTAAGCCAGCCTGTGTTAGATACCTACAGCTCTCCTCCCCCTCCCTCTTCATCTGTAGCTGAACTTGATGAATGGGAGATTTTGCAATGGTTGGAAAGTTTACTCCCATTTCCTCTCATCCTGTTCATGTCTCATAGACTACATTCAGGCAAACACCCATCTCTTCCCTCTTTGGGGTTGCTCTGTCAGCAACACCCCCTGCTTCTTCTGCTGCTCCAGCATTATTTGGGTGGAAGCCAGGTCAGGGGCCTTGGTTCACTGAACTCACCTCAACTAGCATTATGGAAGGTCTGGAGTGACAGGAAGTGATACAGACACAGGGGACACTGGATCTTAGGGCAATGGGCCATGAACAGGTGAGTGGGTGGACACCACCACATCCTCCCTGTCCTTTTGAACTTTCTTCTGATTTTTCTTGTCACCCTTCCCCACTTCTCTGGCTAACTAAGATACAAGCCTCCCTCAGGCACAAACCTTGGTCTCTTCTGCTGTGTTAATAATTCTTAACTTTGGGAGGTGCATGGGTCCCCTTGGAGAAGCTGATATCCCCAGAAAACAGAGGACGTGTCTTGTCTGGGGAACAGGCTCCATTTACAAATTTAGTCATGCTATTGATTTATTTTCTCTTTCTACAGTCCCTTCAGATGGACTCAGCCATGCTGTTTATCCCCTGCAATCTTTTAGGGCACTCTCAGACAATACAGACAGCCTCAGCCTAATAGTTAAGATATTCCATGTGGTCAGCAACCTTTCCATATTGCCAGAACTTTGAATCTCTTAGAGGCCTGCATGTGGGAAGGAGTGATTGCTGCTTTTTTTCTTCCCCATCTACTCTAGTTACTCTACCTCCCACATCTCACAATCAGGCATTTAAGGACCTTTCTAATGCTAGTACTAGGGGAAGTTGAAGGGGCAGAGGGACTGGAAAGTTCCTACTGGTTCCAGATTTAGTGCTCCATGAACTTGGTGAAATTTAAAGCTGGCTGTTCTGTGGGTCCCTTCCTGCCACTCCACTGCTAGTTAACCCTCCTCTCAGCTGCCATGATAGCTGCGTTAGTTTCTTCTGACTGTAACAAGTTACTACCAACAGTGGTTTCAAACAGCACAAATTTATTCTACAGCTTCCTTTGAGACTTGGATTTGCCTGGGTTTTCTTCTGTGGATCTGTGGCCAAACTGGAATGCCTGGGCCACAGAAGAAAGGCTGAGTTCTCAGTCAGGAGTTCCTTTTGTCTACCTTCCTTAGAGAACATGGCCTTCTGCCCAGGTCTCCTACATCCCTGCCTTAGCTCATTCTTGAGGCTTCCCTTCTGGTGAATATGGTCCCCCTTTCTTCACTTTGTTACCATCTACTCATCTTCTTGGACACTGCTCCGGTGTCATCTCCTCCAAAAAGTTTCTTCTGATAGACTGGTTCTCCCCTCTTTGCTAAGGATGTTACTCCATTAGGCATATTTCCATAAGAGTATGCAAGGCTATCTTTCATTTCTGTTTTTTTTGTTTGCCTCTGACACCTGAATTTAAGCCCCTCAGAACAGTGAAACCAGACTGTATGAGCTTATGGATAGTTCCATTATACTAGGTGACTATGGGCAATTTATTTATATTTGATGTGCCTTGGTCTTATCTTGAAATAGGTATAAAATAGCATCTATGTATGTGGCTGTTCTGATAATTAAATGACATAATTCAGGCAAAGAACTTAGAGTGGTGTTCAAGAAGTGTCAGCTATCATCATCATCATCATTATCCCTGACAGTGCAGTTTCTGATGTCGAATGAATTACTGACAGTGTTGACACACACAAGGATATGCATAAGGGTTAAGACTTGGCTTCTTGTTTTGCTCATCCTTTATGCCCAGCCAGTCTCCAGGTCTCATTGGATCATTCTTTGTAATACCTTTCAGAGATCCCTAGCATGGAAGTACCACATATCAAGAATTTGTTTTATTTAACACTGTATCCCCAGGGTCTTGCACAAAGTAATTATTCAACAATATATTGAATGAAAGAATGTATGAGCACATGAATGAAGTCCTTTTTCTCCAAACTGCATACCCAGGGCCAACTCCCAGCCTGCTCTTCAACGTGTCCATGTGGACTCATGTAATACCCTAGCTCCTCGTGCTCATGAGGTCTTCACTTTGGTCTGTCCTGAACACAACAGTCAGCTTTACCATAAGTGTATCTTACTATCAAGTGTTCAAAGCTTCCTATGGCCTAGCAAAAAAAGACAAGGCATGTTTACAGCATCACTTCTGTTTCTTCCTTGGTTTATGTTCTGCCAACAGTTATATGAGAATGCCTCCTCCACAAACTCCTCTTATCCTCTGAAAACCTTCATAAGCACCTCAAATGCACTAATCTGGGAAGAATTATGACAAAGTCTTGCTTCACAGCTTGGAAGATAAGTGGAGGCTCCCTATTGGAACAATTGAGCCCCCTCAAGGCCCACACTAACAGATGTCAAGCTCCCTCTCCCAATGTAACAGTAGGGCACTGTTATAGTGGGGAATAGTAACCCACCCCAGCATTATTTTGATATTGTTTCTAGAATAATGATTCTGAATAATATGTAGCTTGTAGATAAATAGCGTGTTTATATAAGAATCTTAGGAACTAAGCATAAAAATAGACACATATGTCAATGGAACAGAACAGAGAACCCAGATATAAACCCAAGTCTCTATGGTCAATTAATATTCAACAAAGGGAGCAGAAGCATACAATGGAGTAAAACTAACCTCTTCAACAAATGGTGTTAGAAGATCTGGAAAGCTACATGCAAAATAAAAAAAGAAGAAAGAAAGAAAGAAATTTGACCACCAACTTACACCATACACAAAAATAAACTCAAGGTGGATAAAAGACTTAAGTATAAGTAATGACACCATAGAAGTCCTAGAAGAGAACATAGGAAAATCTCAGATATTCCACGCACCAATATTTTCACCAATATGTCTCTTAGACCAAGGGACATAAAAGAAATAATAAACAAATGAGACTTCATCAAAATAAAAAGCTTCTCCACAGCTAAAGAAAACATTAGCAAAATGAAAAGGAAACCAACTATGTGGGAAAACATATTTGCAAATGATACATTAGACAAGGGTTTGATCTGCAAAATATATAAAGAACTCACACTTCTCCACTCCAGGAAGACAAACAACCCAATTAAAGAATGGACAAAGGACCTGAACAGACTCTTGTCAAAGGAGGACATACAGAGGGCCCATAGACATATGAAGGTGTGCTCAGCATTACTAGCCATCAGAGAGATGCAAATTAAAACCACAATGGGAGACCACTTCACATGAGTCAGAGTGGCCATCATAAACAAATTAAGAAACAACACGTTCTGCCTATGCACCTCAATGTTCATAGCAGCACAATTTACAATAGCCAAGTGCTGGAAGCAACCTAAGTGCCCATCAGCAAACAAGTGGATCAAAAAACTGTGGTACATTTACACAATGGAATACTACACAGCAGAAAGAAAAAAGGAGCTCCTACCCTTCCCGACAGCATGAATGGATGTGGAGAGCATTATACTAAGTGCAATAAGCCAGGTTGTGAAGGGCAAATACCATACAATCTCACCTATAAGTGGAACCTAATCAGCAAAACAAACAAGCAAGCAAAATATAACCATAGACACTGAAATTAAGAACAAACTGACAGTGACCAGAGGGGTAGGGGGAGAGTGATAATGGGGGAAAATAGGGGAGGGGTCATCAAAGAACATATATAAAGGACACATGGACAAAGTCAAAGTGGGTAGGATCAAGTGTAGCATTCAGGGATGGATGAGGCAGGGGGAGTAGAGGGGGAAATGGAGACAACTGTACTTGAACAACAATAAAAAAGGATAACTTCTGAAACAAACTAACAAAAAAGAATATTAGGAACTAACTTAAAAAAATACAGACTCTGACCTTCAGGCATCCCAGGTCCAGGACATCTGCTGACCTTCAAACCATGAAGCCAGTATGACGTAAATGTGGGATGATGTGAAGCCAGGATGATGCACACTGGACCATAATTTGTTTTATCAGTGTGGACTATGCTAGTCTACAAATAGGGAATTTTTCAACCCCCTCCCTTGATCTCTTTGTTCTGTTCCCCTCTCCCTCATTATAAAAATCTCTGCCTCCACTGAGATGTGTAGATGGGCTTTGAGGCATGAATCCTTCATCTTCCCAGGGAGGTGGGCTTTGAGACAAGATTCCACCATCTTCCCAGATATGGGCTTTGAGATAAGTCTTCCAGGTGGTAGGTACCTGAAAATAAACCACTTTCCTTTTACCAGCACCTGCCTCTTGAATATTGGTTTTTGAAGTGGAAGGCATCCAAACCTGCATTCAGTTACACCAACAGAGGCAAGTTTTCTCCAGTGACCATTAGGGCTTGCTCTGCCTTCTTGTGCAGGGTTGGCCATCAGTACCATGGTGTCTCTGGGCTAATCAGAGTCTAGAGTTGCCTCTGGTGATTGACTAATTTCTGTTTTTCCTTATAGAGAGGGGTGGGGATACTCCTTGAAAAATTTATGCTCTGATTTTTGGCAAATAGCAGGAAGGCAAAGGACTTTCCTTGTACTTTTCTTCTTTTCAATTTTCTTTAGTGCAAAATATTTTTTATGCCAAAGTGGCATATTTTGGGGTGGCATAATCTTCTACCCTTCAGTTTATATTCCTCCAGAGATTACTGTTCTCTTAAAATGAGGTGCCCTTTTACCTCTGACATCTGGCTCCCTATGCTCCAGGTGGGATGGCTCTGGATATACAGTGTTTTTCATTAGACTCAGTTCCAGAATTGATGAGAATCCTTAATGCAGGATCCCATGCTCCATGTGCCCTGAACCAAGTTGCATCTGGGGGAGGAGGTAAACCCAGCAGAAAGGAGGTCAGCTCCCAAGACATGGTTATACTCTTCTCAGAGCCTCCCTGAGGGCCATAGCTGCATGGGTAAATATTGTGTACCTATCACTTTATATGATCCAGGTAAGTCCTCTGGTCTTATCAGTGACATTGAGAAGCTAGCTTGAACAAGTCTTACACTGAAATTTCCATTTGTTGCAATTATGTGAAACATCTTTGGAGAAAGAAGTGCACGTCATCATCGTGGCATAACTTAAAACAATAGCTAATCACAATGTATTTTTCACCTTCCCCTTTCTCAGCCCAGAGAAGAATGATTAAATGTGTAATAAGCACTTAAGGTGTATTCTGGCTCTCTCAAAGGGGTATTTATTCTTTTCTTTTCTTCATCTTAAGGTTCTGTGTGTTGTTATTGGGCAATCTTGATTACTACTGATAACAAAAACTGTTTATATTCAGGGGATGAACAATTGCAGAAAGAGATTTCAGAATGGAGCATCTGTTCCCAGATGTCTTTTTGTACTGCTAAATCCAAGGAAAACTGATTCCAGAGGTGCAAAGACCCAGCCTGCTGTCCCACAGGGGTCATCTTCACAGAAACATCTTTTTTTTTTAATTTTAGTTTATTCAGTACAGTTTCTATCCTTTATTCCCATTCCAGCCCGCCCACCCATCCCTCCCCTCCTCCCTCCCCTTTCCAACCCCCCTAGTTTTGTCCATGTGTCCTCTATATTTCTTCCTGTAAACCCTTCCCTTCTCCCCTGAAATTCCCTCCCCTCTCCCCTCTGGTAACTGACTACCTGTCCTCTATTTTAGTGTCTTTTGTTATATTTTATGTGTTTCCTTGTTTTGTTGTTTAGGTTCCTGTTAAAGACGAGATCATATGGTATTTGTCTTTCACTGCCAGGCTTGTTTCCCTTAGCATAATGCTTTCTAGATCCATCCATGCTGTTGCAAAGGGTATGAGCTCCTTCTTTCTTCCAGCTGCATAGGGTTCCATTGTGTAAATGTACCATAGGTTTTTGATCCATTCATTTACTGATGGGCACCTAGGTTGTTCCCAGCACTTAGCTATTGTAAATTGTGCTGCTATGAACATTGGGGTGCATAGGTAGTTTTGGATTGGTGTTTCAGGGTTCTTAGGATATAGTCCCAGCAGTGGAATCGCTGGATCAAAGGGCAGGTCCATTTTTAGTTTTCTGAGGAAGTTCCATACTGTTTTCCACAGTGGTCATACCAGTCTGCAATCCCACCAACAGTGCACTAGGGTCTCTTTTTCTCCACAACCTCTCCAACACTTGTTGTCTGTTGTTTTGTTTATGATGGCCATTCTGACTGGTGTGA
>CM052547.1:52920688-52936149 GCA_028533065.1 Trachops cirrhosus | reverse complement strand
GTTTTTATCATAAATGGGTGCTGTACCTTATCAAATGCTTTTACTGCATCTATTGATATGATCATGTGATTTTTGTCTTTGCTTTTGTTTATGTGATGAATTACATTTACTGATTTGAGAATATTGAAGCATCCACAGGAACATCTCTCTTTGCAGGGCCATCCAGCTGCAGAGCTCTAAGGATCAGCTTTTGAAGCCTTTATAGTGAATACATAATGTCCCAGCATTTTCCATGAAACCAATAGCAAATCATAAAAGACTAGATATACTAGAATTTAGCTTTTAGTTAAAATTACAAAATTAGGTCTTTAGGAATGATAACTGCCTGGCTGTCATAAAGCAGACAATGAAAACTAAGAAGGAATGTTTAAAGAAGGTCTTCCCATAAACTAAGTTCCAGGAAAGAATATAGAAGTATACCTTGCCTCTATAAGATGGTGGCCAAGTAGGGGGGACCCAAGTCTAATTGGTCTTACACCCAATTTAGAGACTTAGCTAATCTCCTGAAAAATAAAGTGAATAGTCAACAGAATGTTAGCTGATATGAAGTTTGGAAGCCAAAGAGTACAGAGGATACTTCAAAATGGGCCTATACAAGACAAGGAGGAAGTTGTGACTACTAGTCATTCAGCTGGAGGGAAAATCCCACCAACAAATGAGCTACCAACAGCAAAGCCCAATTACAACAAGAGAGCCCACAGAAACTGAATAAAGGGCAATCCTAGAGCATCCAGATCAGGAGATGAAAGAGACTGAACTACTGAGTCCGACAGAACTTCTACCACAGAAGGCCACCCCATGAAGACAAGTAGGCAAAGCAGAGCATCCTGAGATGCAGAAACAAACAAAAACAGGCACCTAAAATGAGGAGACAAAGAACCTGCAATCAAAAGGAATGGAGGAATCCTCAGAAAAAAAGCTAAATGAAATTGAGGCAAGTGATCTATCAGACATATAATTTAAAAAATGGTTATAAGGATGCTCAAGAAACTCAGTGACAACTACAAGGAACTGAGTTGGAACTACAGCAGCATGAAAAAGGAAATAGAAACTATGAACAAGAACCAGGAAGAGATGAAGAATACAATATCTGAAATGAAAATACACTAGAAGGAATTAATCTTTCAACCTAAAGAAACAAAATATACATTCTTTTCAAATGCACATAGGACATTTTCAAAGAGAGACCACATTGTAGGATACCAAACAAGCTTCAACAAATTCAAGAATATTGAAATTATATCGAGCAGTTTCTCAGATCACAATGGCTTGAAAGTAGAAACCAACCTCAAAGAAAAAACTCGAGAACATTAAAATCCATGGAGACTGAATAGCATATTAAAAAATGAATGGGTTAATAATGTGATCAATGAAGAAATTAAGAAGTTTCTGGAAACAAATGAAAGTGAACACACAACAGTCCAAAACCTATGAGACACAGTGAAGACAGTCCTCAGAAGGAAGTTCATAGCAATATAGGCCTACCTAAAAAAGATAAGAACATCCTTTTCAAATAAACTACTTAACCTATATCTACAAGGAATACAGGAACAATGTCAAACAAAGCCCAGAGCAAGTAGAAGGAAAGAAAGAATAAAGATCAGATCAGAATTAAATGACATAGAGATAAAAGAACAACTCTAAAGATCAATAAATCCAGGAGCTGTTTCTTTGAAAAATTAAGCAAAATCGATAAGCCTTTAACCAGACTTATTAAGAAAAAATGAGAGAGGACCCAAATAAATAAAATCAGAAATGAAAGGGGAGATATTGCAACCAATACCAAAGAAATACAAAGGATTGTAAGAAAGGGGGTTAGGATTGAGGGTGGGGGTTGGCTGGGGCTGTGGGGGAGTGGTAGGGAGAAAATAGAGACAACTGTACTTGAATAGCAATAAAAAAGACTTTACAAAAACTTACTATGAACTACTATATGCCAAGAAATTTCAAAACCTGGGTAAAATGGACAAATTTCTAGAAACATATAATCTTCCAAAACTGTATCAGGAAGAAGCAGAAAGCCTGAATAGACTGCTAACAGCTAGTGAAATTGAAGCGATAATTAAAAAGTCCTGGCACAAAAGAGCCTGGACTGGATGGCTTTACAGGTGAATTTTACCCAACATTCAGGGAAGAGCTAACTCCTATCCTGCTCAAACTGTTCCAAAAGATCCAAGAAGAAGGAAGACTCCCAAACTCTTTTTATGCAGCCAGTATTATCCTAATTCCCAAAACCAGGCAAAGACAAAACAAAGAAAGAAAACTGTAGGCCAGTATCGCTGGTGAACATAGATGCTAAAATCCTCAACAAAATATTGGCAAACCAGATCCAGCAATACATTAAAAAGAACACATGCCATGATCAAGTGGGATTCATTGCAGGTATGCAAGAATGTTATAATATTCACAAATCAATACATGCAATACATCACATAAATAAAATGAAAGACAAAAATTACATGACTGCATCAATAGATGCAGAAAAGCATTTGATAAGGTACAACACCTATTTATGATAAAAAACCTCAGCAAAATAGGAATAGAGGGAGCATATAATAAAGGCCATATATGAGAAACCTACAAGCCAACATCATATTCAAATGGCAAAAAATAAAGCTTTTCCCCTAAGATCAGGAACAAGAAAGATAAGGGTGTCTGCTTTCACCACTTCTATTTAACATAGTATTAGAATTTCTAGCCACAGTGATCAGACAAGAAAGAAATAAAAGGCAACCAAATTGGAAAGGAGGAGGCAAAACTGTCATTGTTTTCAGATGACATGATAATGTACATACAAACCCCCATAGGCTCCAGCAAAAAACTACTTGACCTAATAAATGAATTAGGCAAAATTCATTGATTAAATGATTCCTAATAAAGGTAGCAAATTTTGCTAAAGTGGAGAATGCTCTGTCTACGGGTAGCCTACTAGATGTCTCACTGATTCACTTATAAATATATTTTCACTTTAAACTCTATGCTTCATCTTTGAATTCTTTCCTGTGCAAGCCAAGTACCCACAGTGGGTGATGGATCCCTGGAACACCTGTATCACCATGACTAAACAACTTACTCATTTTTTTTGCCTTTAAAAATTTTAAATTGTAGTCCACTGAGTTCAGGTTTTTAAACAATAGCTGTACTTTCTCCTTGCTTGCTGCCTTGTAAATAAAGCTGCTTTAATTTTACCACCGTAAATCTTGGTTTTCAGTGTTTGGCTTTGCTGTGCACCTGGCAGATGGATCCTTATTCAGTTTAGGTACACCCTCTGCCCAGACTATGTCCCTCATGCCTCATAAATGTGGGTCCTGGGAATGCTCCACAAGAAATTTCTTATAGGCAAATCTCCCTCTCGAATACTATATGATCTCACCTATAAGTGGAAACTAATCAACAAAACAAACAAACAAGCAAAATATAACTAGAGACATTGAAATTATGCACAAACTGACAGTAACTAGAGGGGAGGTGGAGGCTATAATGGGAGGGGGGAGGAAGGAGGAAGGATTTTCCAGAACATCTATAAAGGACACATGGACAAAACCAAAGGACAGTAGGATCAAGGTTGGGAAGTGGGGATGGCTGGGATGGGGGTGGGGGAATGGGAGGGATAAAATGGGGAAAAATGTACTTGAAAAACAATCAAATTAAAAAAAAAACCCAAAAGAAAGAAACAAGTAAAATATAACAAAGGACACTGAAATAGAGGACGGGATGTCAGTGACCAGAGGGGAGAGGGGAGGGAATTTCAGGGGAGAAGGGAAGGGTTTACAGGAACAAGTATAGAGGACACATGGCGAAACTATGGGGCTTGGAAATGGAGGGGAAGTGGGGAGGGATGGGTGGGTGGCCTGGAATGGGATTAAAAGATAGAAACTGTACTGAATAATCTAAAATAAAAAAAAACACCCTGTTTTCACCACTCTTGTACAAGTACTTCTCAGGCCACATTCCAAATAAATGACTATGTTTTGATTTGTGTTCAAGGTTGGTTTCTACAGGAGGCCAGCAATCCTGAAGTAAGGAAAGTGAGTTACTAGCTTGCCCCCTGTGACACTATGATATAATAAGAAAAGCATATTTGGTCTTTTTTCCAGACTTTTAGCCAGATCTCCAAATTTCTTGTAATTTCCTAAGTAATAAGATCTACAGGAGCATCTTTTGTTTTCTGCCTTTCTCCCTGAATAGTTCTGGTAAAATAAGTGTCTTTTGTTATTCATAACAAGCCTCTTTAACCACACCTGTGCTTATGTTAATAAGGTCTCTGTGGATGCTGATTCCTTGCTAGGAGAACCAATTATGTGATTAGAGGGTTGGAACTTTCAGTCCTACCCCCATCCATGGATCTCTGCAGAGGGAAGAGGGTTAGAGGTTGTTAATTACTAGGTATCAGGCTTCATGTACTCTAGGTCCTTGAGGTTGAGGCTGAGAATTTCCCACAGACATTCTGCCACATTCCATTTAGTGGGGTAATAGATTTCATCTCTTCATGGGAGAAATTGCAAAGTCATCTTTGCAAAGAGCATGGATATAGGTAGGATTAAAGAACTATAACCATTTTTGTCAATCTAGCAGAGAGTATTACTCCCCAATAAAAACATTTTTCTATTATTAAATTAAAATACAATGATTATTACATCTGCTTCTCAAAAAGACTATTATTTTTTTCACTCTTTCTCTCCCAAAAGATGAACTATTTAGCCCTGATTTATTTTCCTACTCTTCCATTCTTCCTGGGATAAGAATTGTGGGATGATTTTATTTCTCCCTTCCTCAATATCTGCTCCTTCTGAAACTGAAACCTGGAAGGTTTGTGTTTGTGCTGCCGGTCACTCCAGAACCAATAAGTAGAGAGGAGGATTGAATTTTAATGGGTGCTCTATTCAGATGGCTGGCCATCTGAGAGGATGGCAGGTTATGTACCCTCAAAAAACTGCCCTAACATTTCATTTTAAGCTGACGTTTTTTTATAAGGGGAAGAAAGGGTAGGTAAGGGCTTTGAAAAAAGTTGGACAAGAGTTGCAGTCCAGTGGCAATTTTCCTAGTACTTCTTTATCTGTTGATCAACAATTATTTATCTGCCTCACAGAGGTTTCCTCCCTGGAACACAATGGCTCAGATACCATCTCCATCACCTGCAGATCCCTGGGGCACAAAGGTTGAATATCTTATCAACCTCCTGTGGTCCTGCATTCCAGTTCCTGGAATAACAGTTTTCCACATACATTAATCATTTAAGTCTATCAACTAAGGTTAAAACCTTTCCCCTCCCCCGCCCCATAAGCCTAAAATCTTTAACTCTTAAATTCCTCCCTCAAAATTAGAATTTTGATTAAATGGTTGAAAATTTTGGTTCCAAATTTTGACTAGTTTTTATTTATAGCATGTTTATTTATTTGAGTTCATAAAACATTACAATATCTCAACAAGACTTAATGAAGTTTTAAAAGTTTATTGCTCAAGACTGTCTTCTCTGATTTCTCTTTTCTGGAAATCTCTGTTTTGATCTGATTGTGCTTTGGCTCAAAGTCATTTTGGAGTATTTACCTCTGAACAACTGTGTGTGGTGTTCTTTGGAAATTTGGTTATGTGCATGTCTTCTTTTCTTTCAATTTTCTTTTATTTTATTTTTTTATTTTAATTGTTGCTAAAGCACAGTTTTCTGCCTTTTACTCCCATCCCAGGCCACCTCCTAGCACTCCCCACCTCTGTCACATTTGCAATGCCCCTTTGTTTTTGTCCATGTGTCCTCTATACTTTCTCTTGTAAACCCTTCCCCTTTTTCCCTGAAATTCCCTCCCCTCTCCCCTCAGTCACTGTCAGCCTGTTCTCTATTTCAGTGTCTTTGGTTATTTTTGCTTGTTTGTTTTGTTGTTTAGGTTCCTGTTAAAGGTGAGATCATATGGTATTTGTCTTTCATTGCCTGGCTTATTTTGCTTAGGATAATTCTTTCCAGTTGCACCCATGCTGTGGCAAAGGGTAGGAGTTCCTTCTTTCTTTCTGCTGCATAGAATTCCATCATGTAAATATACCATCATTTTTTGATCCATTCATTTACTGATAGGCACCTAGGTTGCTTCCAACACTTGGCTATTGTAAATTGTGATGCTATGAGCTTTAGGATGCACAGGTTCTTTTGGATTTTTGTTTCAGGGTTCTTAGGATATAATCCTAGCAGTGGAATTGCTGGGACAAAAGGCAGATCCATTTTTAGTTTTTTGAGAAAATTCCATACTATTTTCCATAGTCGTTTACCAGTCTGCGATCCCACTAACAGTGCACTAGGGTTCCCTTTTCTCCACATCCTCTCCAACTTGATTGTTGCTTTGTTTATGATGGCCATTATGACTGGTGTGAAGTGGTATCTCATTGTGGTTTTAATTTGCATCTCTCTGGTAGCTAGCAATAGTGAACATCTTTTCATGTGTCTCTGGATCCTCTGTATGTCCTCCTTGGAGAAGTGTCCAAGTCCTTTGCCCATTTTTAATTGGGTTGCTTGTCTTCTTAGAGTGGAGTCATGGAAGTTCTTTATATATTTTGGAGATTAAACCCTTGTGTGAGGTATCATTGGCAAATATGTTTTCCCATACAGTTGGTTATCTTGTTATTTTAATACTGTTTTCTATAGCTCTGCAGAAGCTTTTTATTTTGATGAGATCCCATTTTTTTATTCTTTCCTGTATGTCCCTTGCTCTAGGGGACATAACAGTAAAAATGTTGTTGCGTGCAATATCTGAGATTTTCCTGCCTATGTTCTCCTCTAGAAGTTTAATCATGTCACGACTTATATTTAAATCTTTTATCTACCTTGAGTTTATTTTTGTGTGTGGTATTAAGTTGGTGCTCGTTTCATTTTTTTGCATGTAGCTGTCCATTTCTCCCAACACCATTTGTTGAAGAGGTTATTTTTACTCCATTTCATGTTGCTGCCCCCTTTGTGGAATATTAATTGACAATAGAGACTTGCATTTATTTCTAGGATCTCTGTTCTGTTCCATTGGTCTTTATGCCTGTTTTTATGCCAGTACCAGGCTGTTTTGATTACAGTGGCCTTGTAATACAGTGTGGTATCGGGTATTGTGATCCCTTCTACTTTGCTCTTCTTCTCAAAATTGCAGCAGCTATTGGGGGTCATTTATAGTTCCATATAAGTTTTTGAAGTGTTTGTTCTATGTCTGTGAAATATGCCATTGGTACTTTAAAGGGATTGCATTGAATGTGTAAATTGCTTTCGGTAATATGGACATTTTATGATGTTAATTCTTCCGATCCATGAACACAGTATATGTTTCCATTTGTTTGTGTCTTCCTTGATTCCTTTCTTCAGTGATATGTAGTTTTCTGAAAACAGGTCTTTTACCTCCTTGGTTCGGTTTATTCCTAGGTATTTTATTTTTCTTTTTGCTATATCAAATGAGATTTTTTCTTCATATCTGCTTCTGCTGTTTCATTGTTGGTATACAAAAATGACTTTGATTTCTGGATATTGACTTTGTATCCTGCTGTTTTTCCAAATTCACTTATTAGGTCAAGCAGTTTTCTCATGGAGTCTATAGGATTTTCTGTGTACACTATCATGCCTTCTGCAAACAGTGACAGTTTTGTTTCCTCCTTTCTGATTTGGATGCCTTTTATTTCCTTTTCTTGTCTGATCACTGTGGCTAAAACTTCCAATACTATGATGAATAGAAATGGACATCCTTGTCTTGTTCCTGATCTTAGTGGAAAAGATTTTAGTTTTTCCCATTGAGTATGATGTTTTTGCCCACTGGCTGTAGGTCTGTCATATATGGCCTTTATTATGTTGAGAAATGCTCCCTCTATTCCCACTTTGCTGAATGTTTTTATCATAAATGAGTGCTATAAGTTATCAAATGCTTTTCCCCCATCTATTGATATGAACATGTGATTTTTGTCTTTCCTTTTCTTTAAGTGATATATTACATTTATTGATTTTTGAATATTGTACCATCCTTGCATCCCTGGGATGAATCCCACTTGGTCATAGTGTGTGATCTTTTTAATGTATTGTTGGAGGCGGTTTGCCAATTTTTTTGTTGAGGATTTTCGCATCTATGTTCATCACCAATATTGGCCTGAAGTGTTATTTCTTTGGTGTGTCTTTATCTGGTTTTGGGATTAGGATGATGCTGGCTTCATAAAAAGAGTTTGGGAGTCTTCTGTAATTCTGGATTTTTTTGGAATAGTCTGAAGGATGGGGGTTAGATCTTCCTTAAATGCTTTGTAGAATTCTCCTGTGGAACCAACCAGTCCAGAGATTTTGTGTGTCAGGTTATTTTGATTAGTACTTCAATTTCATCAGCTGTAATTGGTCTGTTCAAGCTTTCTGCTTCTACTTCATTGAGTTTTGGAAGATTATATTTTTCTAGAAATGTGTCCTTTTCACCTAAGCTTTCAAATTTCTTGGCATACAGTTCTTCATAATAATTTCTTATCATCCTTTATACTTCTGTGATATCAGTTGTAATCTCTCCTCTTTCATTTCTATATGTGTTTATTTGGGTCTTCTCTCTTTTTTTCTTGATCAGCTTTATTAAAGGCTTGTTGGTTTTGTTTATCTTTTCAAAGAATCAGCTCCTGGATTCATTATTTCTTAGAATTGTTCATTTAGTCTCTATGTGATTTAATTCTGCTCTGATCTTGGTTGCTTCCTTCCTTCTGCTTGATCCTTGCTATCTTTATTGTTTTTTCTTGAGTGTTTGTAGGCATAGCGTTAGGTTGTTCGTTTGAAATGTTTCTATCTTTTTTTGGTAGGCCATATCACTATGAACTTCCCTCTCAGGCCTGCCTTGGCTGTGTCGCATAAATTTTGGGTTGTTGTGAGTTCATTTTCATTTGTTTCCAGAAACTTTTTTTAAATTTCTTTCCTAATTTCATTCTTGACCCATTCATTGTTTAATAGCATGCTATTCAATCCCCATGACTTTGAGTGTTTTGGGTTTTTTTCCTTGGGGTTGGCTTCTAGTTTCAGTCCCTTGTGGCCAGCAAAAATGCTTGATATAATATCCGTTTTCTTGAATTTGTTGAGGCTTGTTTTGTGTCCTATCATGTGGTCTATCTTTGAAAATGTTCCTTGTGCATTTGAGAAGAATGTGTATTTAGCTTCTTTGGGATGGAGGGCTCTCAATATATATCAGTTAAGTCCATTTCATCTAGGGCATTGTTCAATTCCACAATATCTTTGTTGATATTTTGTTTGGAAGATCTGTCCATTTTTGACAGTGGGGTGTGAAAATCCCCCACTATAATTGTGTTGCTGTCAATATCTTTCTTGAAGTCTTCTAAGATTTTCTTTATGTATTTGGGTACTCCTATGTTGGGTGCATATATATTTACAATGTTTATGTCTTCTTGGTGGACTCTTCCCTTGAGTATTATGAAGTGACCTTCTCGGTCTCCCTTTATGGACCTTTTTTTGAAATTTATTTTGCTGATATGAGTATTGCTACCCTAGCTTTTATTTCCTGTCCTTTTGCTTGGAAAATGTGTTTCCACGCCTTCACTTTGAGTCTGTGTGGGTCTTTTGTCTTGAGATGGGTCTCTGGTAGGGACCATATGTGTGGGTCATGCTCTCTTATCCATTCAGCTATTCTATGTCTTTTGATTAGAGCAGTTAATCCATTTGCATTTAAGGTTATTATTGGTAAGTACTTATTCATTGCCATTTTCACACCTGTCTTCCTCTCTCTCTCTCTCTTTTCCTTCCTTTCCTTAAAGCAGACCCTTTAGCATCTATTGCAGAGCTGGTTTGGTGGAGGTGTATTCTTTTCGAATTCTTTGGTCTGGAAAGGTTCTTATTTGGCCTTCTATTTTCATTGAGACCCTTTCTGGGTAAAGTAGCCCTGGTTGCAGATCTCTGGTTCTCATTATTTGGAATATTTCTTCCCATTCTCCTCTGGCTTGGAGTGTTTACATTGAGAAGTCAGCTGCTTACCTAACCAGGGCTCCTGTGTATATTACTTCCTGTTTCTCCCTTGCTGCCTTTAAGATTCTCTCTTTGTCTTGGAATTTTGCCATTTTAATTATGATGTGACTTGAAGTTGGCCTCTTTGGGGTCCTCTTGGTTGGGACTCTGTGTTTCCTGGATTCGTGTGACTTTTTCTCTCATCAAATTAGGGAAGTTTTCCATTATTATTTTTTCAAACAGTTTTTTATCCCTTACTCTTCTTCTCCTTCTGGTATCTCTATTAAATGGATATTATTACATTTCATTTTGCCCTCTATTTCTCTTAATCCCTCTTCATTCTTTCTGAGCCTCTTTTCCTTTTCTTGTTGTTTCTGGATGTTTTTTTCTACTTTGTCCTCCAGCTCAACGATCCAATCTTCTGCTTCATCGATCCTGCTTTTCATTCCTTCTATTGTGTTCTTCAGTTCAGAAGTTGTATTCTTCATTTCCTCTTGGCCTTTGTTGATAGTTTTTATTTCCTTTTTCATGGTGGTATAGTTTGCCCTGAGTTCATTGTAGTTTCCCTGTATTTCTGGTAGCTCACTATGAGCTCATTGAGCTTCCTGATAACAATTGATTTGAACTCAATATCTGATAGTTGAGTTGCCTCTATTTCATAGTCACTCTTTCTGAGACTTCCTCCTTTCCTTTCATTTCGGGATTGTTTCTTTGCCTTCCTATTGTTTGTAAGACTCTTCTTCATAGCCTCAGCTTCTTACATTAATCTGTTCTGGCTCCCTGGGTTTATGGTGTGATCTTCTGTGGTAGAAGAGCTGTGAGATTTAGTGGTGCAGTCTCCTTGATCTCCTGAGCTCACTGATCTTGTGCTGTCATTTAAGTTGGCTTTGTGTTTTTCTTTGGGTTTTGACTGTTGTTGGGTCTTTCTTTGGTGGGTCTTTCCTACCAGCTGTTAACTGAGGGTCACTCTGTCCACCACCTCTTGTATTTTGTTTTGCTGGTGTGCGCAGGTTGTGTTAACGCTGGTTCTTCTGTGTGTTTAAGGTTTTGAGGATTTTTCTTGCTGTTGTTCAGTTGTTTGTTTTGGGTAATTTCTCCACTATTTAGTTGTATTTCCAGATAGGTCCTCGATTAAGGTTAGTGTGGCTTCCACTCCCTCCTTCACCTTCTTCTGTTGTTATCTGTTGGTGGTTCTTTTGTTGGTTGGTTTCTTCTTCCAGCAGGTATCCTGCTGTTCGCAGCTTCCAGCTACTATTTTTTTGTGTTCAGTTGGAGAGGGAAGGCAAAATGCTTTAAGACTGCAAGAGAGTATTCTATGATATTTACAGTAGTAGACAGTAGAGAAGATATAGGAGATCCTTTGGCTATGTATAGTGTTAGCCATTATATTCCACACCATTAGCCACTTTTTAGAAAGTATGGAAAGAAGACAAGACTGTTGATGGGGAGGGAAGGATTGTGAGTTGGATCTAGAAAGCAGTGAGCTTGTGGGAGGTCAGATTCTGAGGTAAGGTGAGAGTAAAGGATAGAAAATAGGTGTAGTGTGTGAAGGAATAGAGTTAACCACTGCAGTAATGGAGTTCAGAAACTGTGAAGTGGGTTAAGATCTGGGAGGGGTGTTGTGTAGTATTTACAATTGTATGGAACAGCTATTATTTACAATAATGTTAGAGCGACAATCATATGACAGAATCTATGTGATCTGAATAACAAGAATAAGGAGTATAGTACCTTGAGTAGTTTGCTAATGGAATACAAGTGAAGTGAAGGACAGTAAATTAATAATACACTATGAAAGAGAGATCAGGGAAAACCTGTCAAACAATACAATTTATTTAACAAGCCAAGCAAAAAAGAGTAAACAGAAAGAAGAGGAGTACAACAATACTAATAAAATAAAAGATGTAAGAATAATGGAAAAAATAATAATAGAAATATGCAATAACTTGCTGGTTCTCTGTAATAGCACAGTAAAATTTGTCTCAGTGTCTCAGCTGTTGGTATGATCGCTCTTTGGGTCCAACTCTGGTCTTTTCACAGTTCCAGTTTTTTTTTTGTCTCACTTATGGGTATTTAAAAAAAAAGAAAAAGAAGGGAGGAAGAGGACAGAGATTCCAAGATGGTGGCATGGTAGGACAGAGCACATTCTACTTCTCTCACACCCAGGAAAAAATCCTAGCCATTCAAGGTAGGAACAGAGCAAAGAGCCAACCTCATCACGACATAAAGGAAAATAGGATATCACAAATTGTAGTGGACATTGAAAAACCTGACGGTAAGGAGACGACGTGGATCAGCACAGGGACCAGGGAGGTTGCAGCTCCAGGCCCGGTGTGCCAGGGTCAGCCACGGGGCTCCCAGGAGAGAGCTGTGTCATCCGCCCCCTCCCTGGCCAAACAAGGACTGAGCAGCACCAGGGGAAGTAACTTTACTGGAGGGCAAAGAGAATGGAGTGAGAGAGGAGTGAGGACAAAGAGGCAACAACACAGGGTCTGTAAGCACCCACTCAAAGCCCTGGTGAAAGTGTGCAACCCACCCAGTACATCCAAAGGCACCCACCTCTATGCCCGTGCCTCCAATGCAGAGAGAGTGTGGTTTGGTGAAAGTCTTGGAAACCACAGCATTGAAACAGGAAAAGGCACAGGCTCTTCCTGGGACCTATGAGGTCCAGGCTGTGAATTTGGGGGAAGTGGGCACCCCTCGGGATCCAGAGGGTGCGCACCTGTGAACCCGGAAAAGGCGCGGGTGCTCTGCGGGATATGGGAACACACGGTGGTGAACTCCCAAGGATGCACATAGTTGCATCCAGCCCCTATACACAGATCCCTTCTGGGAAGCACCAGAAAGGCTTGGGGGAGAACGTGCACCTACACTATGAACAGTACTCCAGAGGCTGACTGAGTCCTGAACGGGAACAGAGAAAAACTGTCTCCAGTCACCCCTCAGTGTGCTAAAGCCAGCTAGAAAAATCCGTTTGGCCAGTCTGAAATCAACAATAGGCGTTTTTTTTGTTTTGTTTTGTTTTGGTTTTTTGTGTGTTTGTTTGTTTTTGTTTCCTTTTAATTATTTTAAAGTAACTTTTCATCTTTTAATTCGTATTATTTGTTGATCTATTAATTCTTTAAGATTCTCTTTCTGTCACTCTAGTCTTGACCCTTCTCCCTTGCTTTCCAAATTTATCTCTTCTTCTTCCTTCCATCATATGCTTGGTTCTTTCTTTTTTTTGAACCTGCAAGTAATTGCATAACTGTATTATCATTATTTCATTATTCGTACACCTTTTATTTTTATAGTATTTTGGTATTCCTCTTCTTTTTGTATAGACGTCTTTGCTTGGCTGATTACATTGTATCATTTGGTAGGTTTCCCCCACAATCTCATTCATAGTGTATTGCTAATATAATGTCTTTCGTTTGTGTTCCATTCGTACAATACTCTCTATTCTTGAGTACAAGGCTCAGTACTCTCTATTCTTGTTATCTAGATTTCATAGATTCGGTCATATGATTGTTCCTCTAATATTACTGTAAATAATAGCTACTCCATACAATAGTAAATACTCCACAACAACCATCCCAGATCTTAGCCCACTTCGCAGTTTCCTGAATTCTATTACTTTGGTGGTTAACTCTATTCTCTCACACACTTCATCTATTTACTACTCTTTACTCTCACCCTACCTCAGAATCTGACTTCCCACATCCTTAATGCTTTCTAGAGCCAACTCAAAATCCTTTCCTTCCCAACAAGAGTCTTATCTTCTTTACATCCTTTTAAAAAGGTGGCTAGTGGGGTGAAAGATCATGGTTAACACTATACATAGCCAAAGGTTCTCCCATCTCCTCTCTACTGGCTAATACTGTAATAATCATAGAATACTCTCTTGCTCTCTTAAACCATTTTGCCTTACTCCTCCAACTGATCATAAAAAAGAGTAGGTGGAAACTGTGAACACCTGGATACCATAAGGAGACTATACAACTGAATCTCACAGGTATTCTACAACAGAAGTTCACACCATAACCCCAGAGAGCCAGAACAGATCAATTCATGAAGCTGAGGCTAACAAGGAGGGTCTCATGAGCAATGAGAAGTCAAAGAAACAATCCTCAACTGAAGGGAAAGGAGGAAGCCTCAGAAAGAATGCTAAATGAAATAGAAGTAACTCAACTATGAGATTCTGAGCTCAAAGCAATGATTATCCGGAAGTTCCATGAACTCTCAATGAGTTACCAGAAACTACAGGGAAGCTACAATGAACTCACTGCAAACTATATCAACATGAAAAAGGAAAGAGAAACTATCAACAAGGGCCAAGAGGAAATGAAGAATACAATTTCTGAACTGAAGAACACAGTAGAAGGAATGAAAAGCAGGATCAATGTAGCAGATCGGATCAGCAAGCTAGAGGATAAAGTAGAAAAAAACACCCAGAAAGAGCAAGAACAGGAAAAGAGGCCCAGAAAGAATGAAGAGGTATTAAGAGAAATGCAAGACAATATGAAACATAATAATATTCATATAATAGGGATACCTGAAGGAGAAGAAGAAGAAGAGGAAGGGATAGAAAACCTACTTGAAAAAGTTATGATGGAAAAGTTCCCTAACTTGATGAGAGAAAAAGGTCACACAAATCCAGGAAACACAGACAGTCCCAATCAAGAGGAACCCAAAGAGGCCCACCTCAAGACAAATCATAATTAAAATCGCAAAATTCCAAGACAAAGAGAGAATCTTAAAGGCAGCAAGGGAGAAACAGGAAGTAAGATACAAGGGAAGCCCAATACGGCTAGCAGCTGAATTCTCAACAGAAACGCTCCAAGCCAGAAGAGAATGGTAAAAAATATTCTAAGTAATGAGAACCAGAGGTTTGCAGCCAAGGCTACTTTACCCAGCAAGGCTCTCAATGAAGATAGAAGGCCAAATAAGAAGTTTTCCAGACAAAAGAAGTAGAAAAGAATACACCTCTACCAAACCAGCTCTGCAATAGATGCTAAAGGAAGTGCTTTAAGGAAAGGAAGGGAAAAAAGAGAGAAGAACACAGGTACGTAAATGTTTATGAATAAATACCTATCAATAATAACCTTAAATGTAAATCGATTAAATGCCCCAGTTAAAAGAGATAGAGTAGCTGATTGGATAAGAAAGCATAACCCACACATATACTGCCTGCAAGAGGAGCAAAGATGTATACAGACTGAAAGTGAAGGGCTGGAAACAAATTTTCCAAGCAAACAGACAGGAAAAGAAAGCTGGGGTAGCAATACTCATATCAGACAAAATAGACTTCCAGAAAAGGGCCATAAAGTGAGACCCAGAAGGTCACTTCATGATAATCAAAGGAAGAATCCTCTAAGAAGACATAAACATAGTAAATATAATGCACCCAACATAGGAGCACCCAAATACATAAAGAAAATCTTGGAGGACTTCAAGAAAGATATTGACAGCAACACAATTATAGTGGGGGATTTTCACACCCCACTGTCAAAAATGGACAGATCTTCCAAACAAAATATCAACAATGATATTGTGG
>CM052547.1:52904143-52920188 GCA_028533065.1 Trachops cirrhosus | reverse complement strand
AAGCTTCTGTATGGCTAAAGAAAACAAAATTAAAATAAAAAAAGAACCAACTGTATGGGAAAACATATTTGCCAATGATACCTCAGACAAGGGTTTAATCTCCAAAATATATAAAGAACTTACACGACTCCACTCGAAAAAGACAAGAAACCCAATTAAAAAATGGGCAAAGGACTTGAATAGGCATTTCTCCAAGGAGGACACACAGAGGATCCAGAAACACATGAAAAGATGCTCAATATCACTAGCTATCAGAGAGATGCAAATTAAAACCATAATGGGATACCACTTCACACCAGTCAGAATGGCCATCATAAACAAAACAACAGACAACAAGTGCTGGAGAGGTTGTGGAGAAAAAGATACCCTAGTGCACTGTTGGTGGGATTGCAGACTGGTGCGATCACTGTGGAAAACAGTATGGAACTTCCTGAGAAAATTAAAAATGGACCTGCCCTTTGATCCAGCAATTCCACTGCTGGGACTATATCCTAAGAACCCTGAAACACCAATCCAAAACTACCTATGCACCCCAATGTTCATAGCAGCACAATTTACAATAGCTAAGTGCTGGAAGCAACCTAGGTACCCATCAGTAAATGAATGGTTCAAAAAACTTTGGTACATTTACACAATGGAATTCTATGCAGCCAAAAGAAAGACGGAACTCCTACCCTTTGCCACAGCATGGATGGAGCTGGAAAGCATTATGCTAAGGGAAACAAGCCATGCAGTGAAAGACAAATACCATACAATCTCGCCTTTAACAGGAATCTAAACAACAAAACAAAGAAACAAGTAAAATATAACAAAAAACACTGAAATAGAGGACAGGTAGTCAGTTACCAGAGGGGAGAGGGGAGGGAATTTCAGGGGAGAAAGGAAGGGTCTACAGGAACAAATATAGAGGACACATGGACATAACTAGGGGGGTTGGAAAGGGGACGGAGGAGGGGAGGAATGGGTGGGTGGGCTGGAATGGGAATAAAGGATAGAAAAAAAACAAGAGAGGAAGAAGAGATAAAACTGGAAAAAAAGGAGGAAGGAATAAAACAAGAAAGAAGGAAAGAGAGGAAAAGGAACTGAGAGAAAAATAATAAAAATTAAAAAATAAAGAATTAATAAAAAAAGACTCTTGCTGGTTTCAAAGTGGCCAAACTAGTTTTGCTGGTCCTACTGGCTGCAGCAGGCTGAGGGGTGATTGGTTTATCTTTTCTACCTTCCTCTTCTGCCTCAGTCAACCTCCTTTGCACTCTCCCCAGATCTAACCTGGGACGTCTCCCCCAGGCTTTGGGTGTGGGATCCAGGCCTTCCTCAGAGCGGACTCTTCCCAAGTTTAAGTCTTTGGGCTCAGAGCCTTCTGCAGAGCACACTCTCCCCCGGTTGTGGGCACGCGCATTCTTCCCCAGGCCACCTCTGGTCTCTCAGGTTTGGGTGTGCAACCTTCCCAGAGCACGGGAGTGCACGCAGGGCCTTGTGTGTCACCTCGGGAGCACTGCCTGGCTGGGTGGGGAGGAGTCCGGAGGGATTGCTACAGGATAATTCCCCAAACAGTGTCTCTTTTTTACTTTTTCTTTTTGAAAATTTCCTCCAACTCAAGGCTGCCATTCCATAGAGCGTCCTAGCCTCTCACATAGCCCAATTCTCCAGTCAGACGAGGGACTACTGGGGTCAGGGCCCATCATGGCCCGACTCTCATCTCTCTCCTGCCAGCGTCCACAGACTCCTTGGGTGCTCACAGCCCCTGTGTGTTTGGCACTTAGTCCTTATTCTCCTCTCAGTGACTTCAAGCAACCATGTCTCTTCTGGGGCTGCTTAAACCTTGTTTGGCCAGGGAGGGAGCAATTGACCAAGCTCTCTCCCAAGAACCCTGCAGCAGACCCGTGGGGCTTTGGGCCTGGGGCTGCTGCCACCCTGGACCCAGCCTGGGTCCCTGGGACCTTATTGTCCTGAAGCACTCTCCTTACTACCTGGTTTTTCAATGGCCACTACAATTTTTGGTCTCCTATTTTCAAATAAGCTGGGGTACTGTTGGCTGTTTGTTCTGTTCCTCCATAGATTGGCTAGGTTTTTCTCCCATGTGTAGGGGGAAGTGGAATCCACTCCCTCCTACCTCACCACCATCTTCCTCCAATCTCTTTTACTTGAACAATGAATGGTACTTTTGCAGATACAGATGGGGTCCAGGCTCTTGGTGGACATGAACAAAGGATTGAATGGATTATACAGAGTTAAGCAAAGCAAGAAGTGAATCAAGTAAGCTTTATTAAGAAAAGTACACTTTCCTAGTACCAGGAGTGGGTCAACTCTGACCAGAGAATAGCCCCCTTCCACCAAAATTGTACAGGCCTTATTGGTTTTCATAACTCTCCTTGATTGCCCACACTGGGAAGAAACCATACTTAGGAAAATGAGGCAATGGTGCAACTTAAGCTCTGGTGCACAACCATGGCTTCTTGCTAGGTGTCACAGGAAAATAGGATCCCGACTGACAAAAGCTGTAGTGTCTCAGGACTTCCTCATTCCTATTCTATCTCCTGCCTCAACTTCCTCCTGAGAGACATGGTTCTCCAAAATTCCTTTTTGGAGTTGTTGAGGGAGGATGATCAATCTTCTGTAGCTATTTCCTGTAGGATGGGAATGGACAGGGATAGTAGACCCTGCCTGCTGACAACCATGAAACTCTCACCCTATTATGTTTTGAAGTTGAAGAAGAATCCCTGAGACAGGAATGGATGCTGTATGTTGGAAAGTATCAACATCAGATTCTTAGGGACTAGTTGAAAATAATGGAACATCACCATCGTGATGTGGAACTGTTCTAGTTGAGAAGATACAAATTTGACTAACAGATTAAAGATGCACAGGCCAAAAATTAGATTTAAGATGGTGATTATAATAGGTCCTAACAGAGATAGAGATGATTCTGTAGGCATTAAGGAGACTAGATTTAAGATATTACAGTTTTTTTTTTTTGTAGTTACTTCAGGATTGTCCAGGAGAAAGGCCTGATATCTGGTAAATCTATTTCCTGTTAGGCAAAGATGCCCTTTAATTTCTAATACTCCTTATACTGGATGTGGAATTAAGACCTCTAACTTCTTCCTGAAATTTAATTTAGCAGCTTCTTTAGTTAACATGGCTGGGGCTGCAACTGCTCTTAGATTTGGAGTCCACCTGGTTGCCACATTGTCTAGCTTTTTAGAGAAATATGCAACTGTCGATGTTCATTTTCTGGTCCTCAGACTAAGACCTCTAAGGCTATTCCTTGCTTCTCTGCTATGTATAAAGAGAAAGGCTTGTTTAAGCCAGAGATGCCTTAGGCCAGGGCCTTGACTAAGGCCTGCTTGATTTTATTAAAAGCCTTATCACGTTCCTTTCCTCGTATAATGGGTTTGGTATCTGGTCCCTTAGTAGCTTTGTATAAAGGTTTTGTGATTACCCTAAAACTTGGGATCCAAATTTTGCAAAATCCAGCCATTCCTAAGAAAGAGAGAAGTTGTTATTCGGTATCTGGGGGTGTTAGCTCAGTGATTAGTTTTATTCTTTCTTGTGAAAGTTGTCTAGATCCTGGGTTTAGGATATATCCTAAATAGTTTACTTTTGTCTGGAAAATTGGGGCTTTTTCTTAGAGACTTGATATCCTTGGTCCCTGAGGAAGTTCAGAGTTTGGATAGTGTTACCATCTAAGGCTTCCCTTGAGGGGCCACTGACTAGGATATCATGTGCATATTGTAAGATGGCTGCCTCTTGTAATTGTATTTGCCTTAGATCTTTTTCTAATACACTTGTGAATGGATGAAGTCTATCTCTAAACCCTTGTGGTAGTACCATCAAGGTATATTGCTGATGGGTCATTGTTTTGGGTCTGTCCACTCAAATGCAAACAGGTATTGGGAATCTGGATGGACAGATATGCAAAAGAAAGCATCTTTTAAGTATAAAACCATATACCAATGAGTCTAGTACTTGGGTAAGTATGGTGTAAGCATTGCCTACAAGAGAATGTAGGGGGATGTTAACCTCATTAACTAATCTTAAATCCTGAACCAACCTGTACTACCCATTTGGTGTCAGGACAGGGAGGACTGGGAGTATTACAGGAGTATTGAAAGAGCACTAACAGCCAGTGTGTTACACATTTCTCTATGAAAGTCTGAAGATCCTGTAGGGCCTCCTGTTTGATAGGATACTGCTTCCTATGGGGATAGGTTGTCCCAGGCTTTAAATGAATTTGAACTAGTTGGGCAGTCTTGGCTTTTCTAGGAACTCCAGAATCCCAAACTAGGGGATGCACTTTTTGTAAAATTTGTTCTGGACGCCATTTTCTAGTTTACTTTCATTGGCTAACATAATTTTAAAGATCTTAACTGGGACCTCCTGAAACTTCAAAATGATCTCTAATCGAGCCAAAAGGTCTTGTCCTAGAAACAGTATAGGACACTGTGGAATAATTAGGAAAGAATGTTTAAGAATTTGGCTTTCAAGTTGACAGGTGATGGGAGTGAATAAAAAGAAGTTTGAAATTTTTCTCCAATGCCCATAATAATTGAATTAGAAGAGAAAGATACAGTGTAAAAATTGAAGACAGAGTTTCAATTCCTGTTGATACTAAGTGGCTCCTGTATCAATAAGACAATTAATTTTCTTACCTGCCACATCAAGGGTTACCTGGAGCTCCTCAGAAGAGATTGAGATGCTGGTGTAGGCTGGGGCCAACGTGTTCCATCCTCAGTCATGAAGTGCTGCCATGGTCCTCAGTAATAATCTGTTTCCACTCTGGAAATGGGGGATGTCTATCTTGCAGTGCCAAGATTAGGGTTTGTACATTTGAATGTGGAACAAGACCCTGAGGGTGGACTACTGCAATCCTTTGCCAGTGTCCAGAATGTTTGCACTTAAAAGCATATTTGATCTTTTTGTCCTTGGCATTTTTGTGGCTTTCCTAGGTTACCTTGAGGCAGCTAGACATTGCCAATGGCGTTGCTAACAATGAGCACTATTAGTTAGGCCTTCTTTTCCTCCCTCTTTTTCTCATGCTGCCTCTGCTCTTTCTTTTCTTACAAGTCATGATTGTTAAATACTGAGAAGGCAGTATCTATCAGCTGCGCCATAGGAGTTTTTGGGCCCATTTGTAATTTCTGAAACTTTCTATGAATATCAGGGCCTGACTGAATGATAAAGTGTTGTTAATTAATAGTTGGCCCTCCAGAGAGGATGGGTGTAGATTAGTATATTTCCAGAATGCCTCCATCAGTCAGTTGTGGAATAAAGAAGGGTTCTCCTCACTTCCTTATGTTACTTCTCTGATTTTACCATAATTCACTGGCTTTAAATACAATTTTTCATTCCAGCCAATAAGCACTGTACCATATTTTTATTTCTCTTTCTTCCTGCTGTATTATAGTCCCATTTGGGGTCCTGATATCGGACTGCCTATTTTGAGCATGCAATTGGTCTGCATGTTGGCAGGCCTCTTCCCAAATTCACTACTTTTCTTCTGGAGAGAAACAGGTGGTCAGGATTACATAAAGGTCTCTCCAGGACATATCAAATGCAAGGGTTAAGTTTAGCATGAGGAATCCTCAGAGAAGTTTCCTAGTATATCTTTACACTGATGTAGATCAGTTATTAAAAAGGGTACATGTATCCAAATAGGGCCTTCTGTACCTGCTACTTCCCTGAGGGGCAGAAGGGCAGGAGTGGTGGGGAGATACGAAGCTCTGCTCTGCTCCAAGTATGCCCTGCTGGACTAGGTGTCTTCTGAGCTTGTAATTTTTGATATATTGGAGAATAAAGTTGAGGAGAGGTTTAATCCTCTGAGGTGAGAGTAAAGGCTTCAGGACTTTGAGGCCCCACTTGACTCCCCCTGAGAGATGGGTGGGGAACTTAGAAGGGGATCATCTAGAATGTCATTGTTGACCTCTAGAGGGCCTGCCTCACCTTGTCCCAGAACAACAGGGTGGATTGCAATACAGTGCCATGAAGGCTTGAACATGGGGAACCTCTGACCATTTGCCTAACCATCTACAAATCAGGTCTAATTGCAGTATGGTGTTTGCTCCCATTTTTAGGCTAATCTTCCCCATCTCCTTGTTTATACTGAGGCCAAACTGTACTGAAAAAAAAAAGTAGCCTCTTTTTCTTGAGATTTGCAGGGTAAAATTTATCCCAATTTCTAAGATGTACCCCAATGGGGATCCTGAGGGGGTAGAGGGTATATTACCCATCTTGTCTGTGGCATACCTGGGGAATAGAAAAAGGGAGTGGTACTCTTTGGCTCCCTAGAGGTGTCCCACTTTGTTTATCTAAGTAGTTCTCTAGTGGGTTACAGGACATCCCCTGTTATCCCACCATTCTAAGCTACCAGAGGTCTCTGGTAAAACTAGGAAAGCTTGAGTGTTTTGGTCAGCAGAAAACAAACTACAGTTGCAGTGGACTAATTGCACCCTCTTTCCTGGTATTTAATTGAGAGGCTTCAGTTAAACTGGACATTGCCTGTCTCACAAAGAGTCCGGGTAAGTTGGACTCCTGCAAGGAGTTGTAGGGAGGGGACTGTATCAGTCATTTGAAACATTTCCCCAAAAGACTGGAGACCAAAGAAAAACTGCTCAATCCAGACAGAATGTTCCTGAGTATGAGGAAAAAAATCCTCCAATTATGTGGGCCAGGGTCTCTCTTGTCCCAGGGATCTACAGGGCCAAAACATAAGAGATATTTAAAGAGAAGAGGTATGTCCTTCTCTGTGAAGTAACAGAGGGAAAATTGATTAACTTGAACTAGTTTCTTCTGCTCTTTGTGAGTACTGAGGGCAAAGGAGCATTCTACTTCTTTTTACAAATCTAACCTGGCTTGGAAAGGCCCCCAAAATAATTTTCAGAAGATATAGGTAAAAGGTCCTCTGTTACCACTTAAAATGATTTGTTAAATGCTGTGTCTGGCTTGAGTAAGGTGACTTTGGAGAGCCCTAAGGAGAACAAAGGACCAGGAAGTGCATGTTAATGGTCTCCATCCAGTGATGGTATAAACAATGGTGATATGGGAAGGAAAGGGGAGGCAATATTTCACCTGCTCTGGGGTAGTACCAACTGAAAGGGCCCACTAACCTTGACCTATGTTCAGCAATAGAGCAAATGCAGCAAATATTTCGGTTGCAGAATAGACAGACAGGGAAGAGGTGCAAGTAGAGAGGGCAAAACTCAGTGGGTAAAGCACATTTTAGGAGAAACATGATTTGTGGCAGTAAACGAAGATATAGCAAAAAAGGGTGGTGTACCTCACAAACCCTTTCTGAGAGTTATAATAGACCTAAGTGGAGAGCCGTAGGGAAAAGATGATGTTATGTTTTACAGCATGCCTCATTGTGTGGATGTTGTCTTGTGCCTGGCAGGGGACCTAGAGCCTCTTCCCTGGTCCAAGACCAGGTAATCCTCACACAGGAATCTTTTAAGTGGCAGGTTCCATATTGGCTCTTAACTAAGCAACCCATGCCCTCATAAAAGTGGCAAATTCTCTTCAATGAACCAGGGCATCCAAAGGCATCAGAAAATGAAACAGAAAGGAGACAGAAAGAATGAAAGTTAACTTCAAACACTGGAGCAGTGAGGAGTTGTCTTACTGTCCTGGCTGGCTCACCAAATTATTGCATTTGGAGATGGAGTCCAGGCTCTTAGTGGTCATGGAAATCAAGGTACTCACTAATGACAGCTGCAGTGTCTCAGGATGTCCTCATTTCTATCCTATCTCCTGCCTCAGTGCCTTAGTCTGGTATAAGCTGTTCAGCTGCAATGCTTTCAACATGTGATAATTTCATCAATAGTTTGCTTTTTGAATTAATGCTAATGAAAATTGATACTATTTTGCTTTTGTTCCCTTTATTAAAAAATCTGTAGTTTTTCTTTGGAAGCACTACTGGATGGTGTATAGGCCTGCCAGTAGTATGTGGGTTTTTGACTTTGTGTAGGAAAGATTTCCAATACCAGTGCAGGTGATTTTGAGAGCATGTTTATTAAAGCTTGGGACAGTGAAACAAAGGAAAGGCTTAAGGTAGAAGCAACAGAGAGAGAAAGTCAGAGTAAAAGGGAGCCTTGGTGACAGGCTCATGGGATAAGCCCTGGACAAGCTGCCACTGCCATTCTTCACCTGATTGCAAGTATCATGGGGTCCCTTAAAGTTTAGGATAAAAACAGCAGAGATACAAAGTGTGGGCATGCTTTAGCAAAAGCATGTATGGCTAGATGCATGCCTGTGAGGGAAGAAGTGAGACAAGGGATGTAGGCTTGCTCCTGGGAAGAATAGCATACTGTAGATACTTTGTCTCGAAGCTGTTATCTTTGACTTCAGGCTGGAATTACAGGGAAGATATCAGGGGATGATCTTAACACAATATTCATTAGCTTTTCGGACGTGCCCTTCAATAGGTTGATTAATCAAAATGTGTGTATAGAGGGATTATAGGAGACCATTCTGCTTGGCGTAGGCCTAGACAGGACCCACACCCTTGGATAGGTTCTCTCATGGGGAATAAGGCCTGCATTGTACCTAGGCCATTTTGAGACTTGTTTTTGCTAAAACTTCCTCACCTTGAATTGAGGCATCAAGTGCTTACTGTAACTTCCTAAAATCTGTGCTAAACCTCCTCAGTATGGAGTGCAACCAGTTCAACCACTTTTCCCCTTGGTCTGCAACATCCTTCTCTTTGAAGTAATTAGCAACATTCTTTCCTTTGTTTTCTGTAAAAGATAACCACCTAAAGTGAACCTGTGCATAGTACATGAGGACCATCATGTAATGTGCCCAGAAAAGCAATAAAAGCTTGTCAAGGCAAGGGTTGAGGCTTTTCTCCTCTTGAGAGAGAAGCCACCCTGTCCCTTTTCCTCCACAGGACTCAGTAGTCTACGTGAATTTGTTATATCTCAGCCACAATGTTGTGGACCCCACAAGCTGGGATTCACATCAAGGGGTCAGGGTTGTTTCTCTGGTTAGTTTTATTTTTAAAGGATGTTATTAAAGAGGGACTGGGACTGAGGCTGGTCTGCCATGAGATAGTTTAAAATGTGTAAACCATTTGCTCCTAAGTGCCCAAGTGATTCATTAGCTGGCTGTAAATACTCAAATGTTTGGCCTTGTTTAATTTTTTTTTGCCTCAGTTTTCCCTTTTTTCACTTGTGAAGAAATTCCCCTAGTTTCCCACTATCCTGTCTCAGAAGCATATAAAATTTTCAACTTCCCCTTGAAATTCCAGAATAGGCTTAAGTGACTAATACATGTGGAAAGCTGTTAGTCCAGGAACCAGAATACGGGACCAGGTAACTCTAAGAACTAGACAAGCAATTCTACTTGCAGCCCAGGGGGTTTGCAAGCCTGGATATGGTATCTGAGCCATTGTATTCCAGGGATGGAATGTTGGTGATATAGATAAAGAATTGTTGATCAACTGATAAAGAAGTACTAGGAAAATAGCCACCAGACTGCAACTCTTACCCAATTAACCGTTTTTTTCCCAAACCCCTTATCTACTCTTTTATCCAATTAACCTTTTCCTAACCCCCTTACCCACCCTTTCTTCTTATAAAAGCATTGGCTTGAAATGAGATGTTAAGAGACAGCAGGTTCTTCTCAGATTGCTGACTATTTGAATAAAGCGCCCATAAATATTCAATCCTTCTCTCTACTTATTGGTTCTGGTAGTGACAGGCAGCATGAAAAACAACTTTTCTAGTTTCAAAGCCAATATTTTCTAGAACTTTCTTATTTATTTACCTCTTATATTTCCCTCTCCAGAAACTTTATATCCTGGAGCTTCTATTTTATATTCTTGTTTTCATGATAGTTCTTTTGAATCTTATCTTTCATGATTTATCCTTTTTTTTTGTTTGTGTATGTGGTAAGGTGTTATTTCTTTTATTCTTCTCAGACTATTAATTTGTTTTTAGCAGTCATCATCTTGTTCCCTAGTTCATCTAGTTCCTCTTGTTATCTAAAATTTAAATTAAATAATTTTTCCTTAGCATAATGTTTTTCAGTTCCATCCACAATAAAGAAAAAAGAATAATTTTTCCTTAGTCCATAGGTTTTTGGTATGCTCTGAGAACTTATAAATAATGACCTCTCAAAGATGTCCATGTCCCATTCCCTAGAACCTGTATATGTGTTACCTTCTATGGCAAACAGGTCTTTATAGGCATGATTAAGTTAAGGATTTTGGAATGAGAAGATTATCTTGGAGAATCTGTGTAGGGCCAGGTAATCAAAAGGTCTTTATAATAAAGAGGCAGGGATAGAAGGCAGTGAAAGACAATGGAATAACAGAAGCATGAAGAGATTTAAGGAATGATTCACCATTGGCTTTGATAATGCAGGAAAGAGCCATAAGCTAAGACATGTTGGTGGTCTCTAGATGCTAAAAAAGGCAAAGTAGTAGATTGCTTTCTATAGCTTACAGAAGTAATGCAGCACTGTTGACCAATGAAAGTCATTTTGGACTTTGACCTCCAGATAATAACTTTGAGTTGTTTTAAGCCACTGAATTTGTGGTAATGTATTACAGCAGCAATAGGAAACTAATGATACAAGTTATGGACACCAAGAAAGAATATACCTGCTAACAAGAGCTTCTGGTGGCTAACTAGGGTCAAATTAAAATTAAACAAAACTCTAGCAGCTATTTCTACACAAGAGCCTCTCACTCAAACTGCACTTCACAGAGAAGCCTGAAATGAACTACTTGCCTTTGCACTGAACTGCCTACCTGCACTGTGTTTCTGCCATATGAGCCAGCCCTTATAAAGGAGCTCCTGAAATCCTATTTTGACCAATAGGACTGAGACTTTCCCTATCCAATTGGAGTTGTGAAGCTACATTGCCATCAACTTCTTCACAAACCAGTGAGAGCAGCTCCATTCTAAACAATCAGGAAGGTGCTTATTTGACCAATCAAACTTTGAAAATTTTAAGTCCTCCTTTGCATGAGGACAGGCCAGGCAAGGACCAGGGGCATGGACTTCTGTCTATATAGGCCACTTCCTCTCTGGAAAGGGCCCATATTTTGTCCCACCAAATGTTTATATGGCTGAGTTGAAACGATGAAGATATCTTGTCTGAGTAGAGCAGAGCAGAAGCAAAGCTGTCTAGCTAGAGAGGGCCTGGCCAGGGGGCCACATCACACCCATGCTATATCACAATTGAGGTGTTTTGCACTGAATAAAATTAGCTTATTTTACTGTATCTTGAATTGAGGATTCCTGTTAACATTAAATTGACTCCAATAAACACTGTTTTTGTAAATATCTCCTATTTTTATTGTTTTGTTGAAATATATACAGAAAAGAATAGTAATACAGACAGAAAATACACAAATCATAGTGTACAGATTTCTCACAAGCTGACTGAATACATACATGTAACCAGCTCCCAGACCAAGCTTCAGACACCCAAAGTCCCCTCATGTCCCCCACCAGTTATATCCACCTTAAAGGTAACAATTATATTTATTTCTAATAACAGATAATTTCGTTCCCATTTTAAAACTTTCTACAAACAAAATCATGTATTATGTGCTATTGTGTATCTGTCTTCTTTCACTCAACATTGTGTTTGTGACATTTATCCATGCTTTGTATATGGTGTGGTTGGTTCATTCCTATTGCTGTAAAGTAGGGTATTGTGTAAATACACCATATTTTTAAATGCAATTTTTGTAATAAATACATTGAGATATAATTCACATATGGTATAATTTATCCATTTAAAGTATACACAATTCGGTGGGTTTTAGTATATTCACAAATGTGTGAAACAATCACAAAAAATCTTAGCACATTTTAGTCATCCTCCAAAGAAACTATACTTTAGCCATCACCCCCTCCATTCTCTCTCCTTTGCTCACCCACTTCCTGCTCCCCACCTCTATAGATTTTCCTATTCTGGATATTTCATATAAATCAAATCATACAGTTTCTAAGTTTATTTTTACTGACTTCTTTACGTCTATCAATGCTGCCAAGGTCCATTCATGTTATAGCATGTATTAGTACTTATCTCTTTGTATAACCAGATAATATTCTGTAGTATAGATATACAATATTTGTTTATCCATTCATCAGCTGATGGGCATTTTTAGCTATTATACATGAATGTGCAAGTTCTTATGTAGACATATATTTTTTTAAAGATTTCACTTATTTATTGTTAGAGATGGGAAAGGATGAAGAAAGAGAGGGAGAGAAACATCAATGTGTGAGAGAAACATAGATCGGTTGCTTCTTTCATGACCTCAGTTGGTGACCTGGCCTGTAACTCAGGACATATATTTTTGTTTCCCTTGGGTTTTTACCTAAGAATGGAATTGCTGGGTCAAATAGTAATCCTATGCTTAACTTTTAAAGGTGGAATTCCTTTTTAAGCAACTCATAATTGAAACTTACCTGTAGGAGAACTGCACAATGCAGTCACTTTTATTTGGGCAACTGAAGGTTAAACATTTAAAAAAAATAATGTCTAACAAAATTTACCTTTTGATGTATAGATCTATGCATTTTGACATGTTTATAGATTCATGTCACTACCACCATAATCAAAAGATAAAACAGTTCCATTGTTACAAAGGAACTCATTTGTGATATTTCTCTGTAGTCATTTGCTCTCTCTATTCATAATCTCTTGCAACCACACTGATCTATACTCTATCACTATAGTTTTGCCTTTTTCAGAATGTCATATAAATGACTCCATTTGCTATGTAACCTTCTGAGACTGGCTTCTTTCCCTCAACATAATAATACCTTTTAGATTCACCCGTGTTGCTGCACATCACAATAGATCATTCTTTTTTTGTTTCTGAGTAGCATTTTATTATTAAGATATTCCACAGCTGACTTATTCATTTACCCATTGAAGAACATTTGGGTTGTTTCCAGTTTGGGGCAATGATTAATAACGATGCTATAAACATTTGTACAGAAGTTTTTTGTGAACATAAGTTTCCATTTCTCTATGATAAAGAACTAGGAATCAGATTGCTGGGTCACATAGTAAGTGTATGTTTAACTTTATTAAAACTTGATAAACTTTTTTCTACAATGGAAGTTGTACATTGTATTCTGGCTGAAAATGTATGAGAGAGAAAGTTTCTTCACATCCTCACTAACATTTGGTATAACCACTCTATATTTTTACTTTAGTTATTCTAATAGGTTAGTAGTGATGTTTGATCATGGTTTATTCACATTTCTCTAATTGCTAATAATGCTAAATTTATTACCTAATGACTAATGATTTTTTTCATTACCTGCTATTTGCATATCTTCTTTGATAAAGTGCCTATTCATGTCTCTTTTGCTCAGTTATTAATTGGGTTGTTTGTTTTATTAATGTTGAGTTTTGAGGATTATTTCTAGTCTTTGGACAAAAGTTTTTTGTTAGGTATGTAATTTGAAAATATTTTCTCCTAGTCTTTTCAGTTTACAGTCTCTTTATAAGAGCAATATTTAAATTTTCATGAAGTTCAATATATAATTTTTACAGACATTTTATTGTCATTGTGTTACTGTTGTCCCAATTTCTCCCCCTTTGCCCTCTTCCACCCATCCCACCCCACACCCCCGCAGTCAATTCTCACACTGTTGTCCATGTCTATGGGTCATTCATACATGCTCTTTAGATAGTCCCTTCTCCATATTTCTACAATTACCTTTCATCCCCATCCCCTCTTGTCACTGTCAGTCTGTTCCATATTTTCATGTCTATGGTTCTATTTTGTTCATTAGATTATCCTTATAGGTGATTTCATATGGCATTTGCCTTTTATTGACTGGCTTACTCTTCACTTAGTGTAATATTCTCCAGTTCCATCCATGCTGTTGCAAAAGTTAGGAGTTCCTTTCTGCTGTGTAGTATTTCATTGTGTAAATGTACCATATTTTATATTTTATTTTTTATTTAATTGTTGTTCAAGTATAGTTGTCTCCACTTTACCCCCACCATTCCCCCAACCCCAGTGATGGGTTAAAGGAACATTAAGAATCCTCCCTGTTTATGCTGGAGCCATGGCCTATACTATAATAACAAGAAGGTTGATGTGCTGTCTCCCTGGGAGAAAGGGCCCTTCTCCTTGGGAGACTAGTGTTGTTAATGTTTAACTGCTCCTTTGGGGGGAACAGGTCTCTCTCCCAGAAGGACCTGTTAGTTAATCAATTCACTCAAGGACCTTGGTGAATAGTCACAGTTGTGTAAAAACTATTTAAACATAACCCGCAAAGTAAGACTTTGGAATTTCATCTGAGGGAAGGATGCTTCACTCAGAACTTTTCCCAGTCAGATCCTGAATGCCGTCTCTGGGATTCAGGCATTGGTGATTTCCCCTCTGGTGATGTATGCTCTTGATTCTTGCTTTTTCTTAATAAAGTGCTTAGCTATTCACCTTTGTCTTGGGGTTTTTATTGTCTGGGAATCTGAACCTCCAAATTAAGTGGCCATGATCTCATACATGCCCCTTTAATGGCACACCTAGCCATCCCCACTCCCTATCCTTGATCCTATCCCACTTTGGTTTTGTCCATGTGTCCTTCAAATGTACCATTGTTTTTTTTTTTTTGATCCACTCATCTACTGATGGGCACTTAGGCCATTTCCAGCACTTGGCTATTATAAATAGTGCGGGTATGAAAGAGGGGTGCATTAGATCTTTCAAATTGGTGATTCAGGATCCTAGGGTATATTGTAAGTAGTGAAATCACTAGGTCAAAAGGCAGTTCCATTTTTAGTTTTTTTGAGGAAATTCCACACTGTTCTCCACAGTGGCTGCATCAGTCTGAATTCTGACCGACAGTGCACTAGGGTTCCCTGTTCTCTGCATCCTTACCAGCACTTGTTGTTCGTAGATTTATTAATGATGGCCATTCTAACTGGTGTGCAGTGATATCTCATTGTGGCTTGAATTTGCATCTTTCTTATGGCTAGTGATGTTGAGCAACTTTTCATACATTTATGAACTATCTGTATATTCTCCTTGGAGAAGTCTATTCATGTCCTTCACCCAATTGTTAATTGGATTGTTTGTCTTCCTGGTGTGGAGTCATATGAGCTCTTTATATATTTTGGAGATCAAACCTTTGTCTGATATATCATTGACACATATGTTCTCCCATAAAATAGGTTCCCTTTTCATTTTGGTGATGATTTCTTTAGCCGTGCAGAAGCTTTTCAGTTTGATGTAGTCCCATTTGTTCATTTCCCCCCCCCACTATTTCCCTTGCCCTAGAAGATAAATGGCAAAAATATTGCTAGGTAGGATACCTGAAATTTTCCTGTCTATGTTTCCCTCTAGGAATTTTATGGTATCATGACTTACAAAGTTATTTATTCATTTTGATTTTATTTTTTGTATGGTGTAAGTTGGTGGTCAAGTTTCATTTTTTTGCATGTAGCTGTCCAGATCTCCCAACACCATTTATTGAAGAGGCTATTTTACTTCATTGTATGCTCATTCCCCCTTTGTGAACTATTGCCGGAGTCCAGCTCCTGCAGGTCCAGGGAATCCCTATGGAAGGAATGGCGTCAGCGAATAACGACAGGGGGCTTGGTGCTTTTCAGGTCACCAGCCGGGCATCTTTCTGCCTTGCTGGGGTGAGTGCTTTATTTTATACTCTGGGGTAAGCATGTGTGGCAATGTGGGAACAAAAATAATTTGTTTTCCAGAGTACATTTACTTTACCATTGCTGTGTAGAAAGCATTACATAATATTTGGATATAATCAGCAATACATGTTATATAAAATACAATTGAGCAGTTAGATACTTTGCAGTTTGCAAACCTTATCTATATTGACCTCATCTCTCTGTCTGAGCCTCTTCCTTCTACTTATTTTGACACCTATTTTTTCAAGCTTAGGTGCAAGTTTTGTGGTTAACGTGTAAAGCCACGAGTTGACTAGAATATGGGCACATTTGAGTCTGGGTATCTTGCCAAGTGACAGGGTCTGTGGTCATAGTGATTAATATCTGTCTCTCATCTCTAAATCTGCTTTGCTAGCTATAAACACCAAAA